>JASPKZ010002404.1:0-77500 GCA_030220185.1 Diploptera punctata
AAAACCAATTAATGATAAAGATTTACACCTTTTGTGTAACTGAAAATCAGTGGAAATTTCAAGAACTCTGCTCTTTTTAATTTACGCTAATGTGGATTCTGAAATCGTTGACTCGTCGAAAGGGTTGTGAATCCAATTGTTATTATTGGCCATAGCAGAGAAATATTCTCTGAAGGTTTTTCCAAGTCCCTTCAAATGTTCTTTAACCATTTTCTTGACATTTTTGTCCAAAGGAAGATGATTTCCCACCAGGAAGTCGTGAAGAGTATCAAAGCACTGGGGTTGATTGCTATTGAAACACGTTTTCCAAAAATAAACTTTTTTAATGAATGATTGTTAGGTCTTGCACAATATAAATGTTTATATTTAACCCTTGGGGAGATAAGTTTAAACTGTTAATTTTTTAGAAAATATTTGCCAAATAAGCTAAAGTCTGAAGTCAGATTTCATCTTCTATGCACTTTGCTTTATGAAAGGCATGATTGGTAAGAAAAACGTATAATTCATCTTTAAGTTCATACAGTCTGGACATAGATATCTCGATGTAGCCACCTAACTTCAGTGTGAGACAATAATCACTTACAAATGCTTACCATTTCCATACAAAGCACTGGAAAGATGCAGGAATTTGTAGGGCGAGCCTTAATAAAATTAATTATTTTCACTGTATCGTCCAACACACATTTCAATCTATCGGGCATGCGTTTGGAAACATGAGCATGTCTATGAATGGAACAATGTGTCCAAGAAGCGTTCGGCGCAACCGATTTCACTTTGGCAACAAACGCAGCATAACACCCTGTCATAGATTTCGCACCATCTGTACAAATGCCTGTACAACGGCAATTTTCGCGAAAGTATTCGTCGGTTAACTTAAATATATCTCTTCCTGTAGTTCTCTCTTTTAAGGAACTCCCCATTAATATTACGGACGAAAAGTAACAAAATACCTAAATTGGCAACATAAGTCTATTCGTCAAGTTCAATTGCAAAAGAAGGACTGGTACGATCTCTTTCCAAACTTTCATTTTCGACAAAATATGCCATGTCTTTAATCCGGCGGTTGATCATATTGTCGGACAATGGTACCATATTGACTTTTTTGTGAAATATTCTCCAAGCATGCACTGTACTATATCATTTATACATGGCCGCACGTAAAAAAAGCATTGAGGGAAATTAAATCTAAAGCCATAGGTGATTATTAACAAAATCTTGAACATTATCTTACCAACATTGACTCACATATTTAATGCCTCTATCATGATTGAAACATACCCTAACATATGGAAGAAAGCACATGTACATCCTATCCCCAAAGTAAACACTCCTTCTTCCGCTCAACATTATAGACCTATCAGTATCTTACCAACCTTATCAAAAGCACTGGAACGGATTAAATAAACAACTAACCGACTATTTAAATTGACACGAACTTCTTGACTCTTACCAATCAGGATTTCGGGCTAGTTACAGCACGACATCTGCATAACTTAACATTACTGAGGACATACGTGAGGCTATGGATCAGAGTAAATTGACAATCCTAACTCTAATCGTCTTTTCAGAGCCTTTGACACGGTTAATACAAAAAATTTACTGTCAAAATTTAAGTTACTAAATTTTTCTGAAAATTCGATTCAGTGGTTCCACTCCTACCTTACTGGCCGCCAACAATGCGTTGTTGTAGGTGATCGTTTTTCTTCATGGAGGTCAGTGGAGTGCGGAGTGCCATAAGGATCAGTAATATCTCCAATTTTGTTTTCTGTATACATCAACGACATAAGTGACTGCATTAAGCATTGCAAATATCATATCTATGCTGATGACTTACAACTTTATATACATATTAGACCGGAACTGATTAGCGATACAATTAAACAACTTAATGAAGATCTTGACTCCATAGCAACATGGACAAAACAAACAGACCTTATTATAAATCCTGAGAAGTCACAAGCAATTGTCATCGGCCATCAAAGTCTATTAAACAAAATTGATTACGTATTCATTGATAATTTCTGTAAATATAAATCAAACTGAAATTCCATTTAAACTCTCCGTAAAAAAATCGTGGTGTATATTTCGACCAAAATCTTAATTGGCAGGTTCATATAAGAGAAACTTGTAAAAAATTATATTCAATCTTCCATTCCCTAAAACGTTTGAAAAATGTCCTACCTTCTTCATTGAAAAAAGTACTTGTTTCAACTTTGATTATGTCGCATTTCGATTATTGTGACTTACTCTTAACTGACATGAATATTACATTCTGACAAAGACTACAACGAGTTCATAATGCTTGTGCACGATATATATTCAACCTCCGTAAATCAGACCACATAACTCCAGTATTTGAAATGTCTTGGCTCGATTGGAAGACAGGCGAAAGATACGAGTACATTGCCTCTGCTTCTTATACAACACTTTGTCCACCTCATCACCCCTTTATATTTCTACTCACTTTCATTCCCTATCCTCCCACCATAACTTAACACATGATCGAGAGAAAATTTAACTCTAGCTATTCCTCTACATCGAACATCTCACTATTTCTGATTCTTCCTTGTTTCAGTCACCCGACTCTGGAATTCCCTTCCCTCGTATATCAAGGACTGCCCGACTCAAAAAAAAGTTTAAAAAGAGACTCACTTCATATTTATTTAGACAATATAATATATAACCCTGTTCCATGTATACTTTTATTGTTTCTTATATTTTAAACTTCTTTACCAAGCCATTTACTTAATCTAATTATAGGTTATTATTATTATTATTATTACTATTATTATTATTACTATTTTTCTTTCTTATCCTTTCAAATTTATATTGTGTAGTTTATATCTATCATAATATCAATCATAATTTTTATTACATGTATAATTTAACCCTGGTGAAGTGGAAGAGAAGAACTTACGGTCTTAACTCCATCAGGTAAAATAAATAAATAACAAATAAATCTTCAGCTATTGAATTTTTGCAGTTTTAGCAATTCTGTAGCTAACGCGATAAGACGCTTTAAGAATATTCGCATTGTCCCTGTTTGCAGCGGATACAAAAGTGGTAAACTATTTTTCCCACTCATTAGCTTTTCGTGTAAGAAATAGATAGAAGATCTGCGGCCATCACTTAAGTGTTGGCGGTGAGCAATCCATTTTGGTCCTACTTAATAGGTAGAACCCCGGGTTCCTGTAAAATACATTAGCCCCGGTTTAAATTTTGAATTCAAGTTGAAGTAAATTAGCAAAGTGAAGTCGGAAACGGACTGTTTTGGGTTCTATTCCAGAATTTGCTCTTTGGATTGAGGAAAACCGCTCAGAACCTAAATCGGAATAGTCGATCACGCGGGATCTTGCCAAGTTTGGCTTTCGGATGAAAGGGACGGCCAAAATCGGGCATCAGGTTGTCTTTATTTAAATATCAACATATTTGTTTGCGTGGGTGGGGTGTTTAGTTCCTAAATGGCGTTTATGTAGAGAAGGTTTCAGACTACTGTTAGCAAGAGTGTCGCCACAAATCAACACACTATGGTATTGGACAATCCTTATCATCTATATATGAAAATCCAAACCTAATGTAATTATCAGCGTACTTTCTTTTCTTTACACACCGTTCACTTTTGTCGGATTGACACACATCACTAGAAGCTGAATGACCTGTTGACACAACACTAACTTGCGATTTTGTTAAACCCTGTTTCCTTTTCAAACTTCAACTTTTCAATCAGTTATCCGTTTTAATGAGAACGGAAACGATTCTGATACACAACTAACAACTTACTGCATTTGCCACAAAGAAGAAGTGGCTATTGCTGAAATCCAAAATTAAATATAAGTTGTTAAATAACAGTAGCGCGGTAAATATTAATTTATTGTGGAAATAATGTGATAACTTCCCGATGTTACACATATGTAACAAAGGGCGTTATAGGGTTAATTTAAATGTATAATATTATGACAATGTCGCAGTAATGAAATAAACAATAATAGGCCTAACCTCGAAACCCGCCATTTCGGAAAGTTTTGGCGAACCCCTTGAAATATTTTGCGAACCCCTTGGGGTTTGGGAAACGATGGTCTAATCCTAAACTACTTAGGTCCTTTTCCACACAATCCAGTGTTACAGTTTAGATCGTCCCGGCACATTATTATTATTATTACAATATTGGGCCAATTGTACAGCTTATACATTTCTGTGTTAGTGTGTATTCTAAGGAGAAGGTGATACCCGGCGCATTATTATTATTATTATTATTATTATTATTGCAATATTGGGCCATTTATACAGCTTATATATTTGTGTGTTAGTGTGTATTCTAAGGAGAAGGTGATACCCGTTGCATAATAATAATAATAATAATAATAATAATAATAATAATAATAATAATAATAATAATAATAATAATAATAATAATAATAATAATAAAATAAACAACAAGCAAGATTTTAGGACTAGTGATCTGTTTCAATCTCATTGTATATGCAGATTTTTTTTATCGGACGATCTTGACTTCGTATATATTATTATTATTATTATTATTATTATTATTATTATTATTATTATTATCATCATTATTATTATTATTATATTATTATTATTATTATTATTATTATTATTATTATTAAATACTTCAAGTTATGAATTCTTCTGCGTGTCTTGCATTTTCGAATATAACATGATGCAAAAACATATTTTATGTTATTAGAAATGCTGTGAATATGTTTTAAATAAAAAGAATCAATACAAGTGGCGCCATCGCATCAACGCTTTATTTATGACCTTCATTGAAATAGAAATGATAGGATATCTGGCCAGAAAGACAGGAAAGTGAATAACATTTACTTTCATGATACAGAGTGTTCCAATGTAAATGGGAACAGCATGAAACAAAAATGAAAATTTCTTATAATCTTCGTCTTTCCTATGGCTGTAAGCGTTGGTTTCCTTCAACAACTTTGAATACTTCTCTATATTTTCCTTAATTTAACCACTTCCTTAAAAGTATTTTAAATTCCCCATACCACCTAGACCCTAAAGGAACACGACCTGTCGGGAGTAATTTTTAACTCTGTATCACACACGCACATTTTGTGACCACACAAGGATACAGATGAGTGATCAAATCAATACCAGGATCACCTCCGAGACAACATGAACTTTAATACTAGATTCATCGTTCACAGTCATTCATACTAAAAGAAGGTTATGGATGATGATTTTGATGGCCAGAAGATGTTCTGGGATCATTTGGGCCTTAACGTTTGTCGACATTGTATTACTGCTGAGGTAAAACCCCGAAGACACCTCACTCAGGAAACATGTCCCATCCGGCGATAGAACCCGGTCTCCCTGCGTACTCCGAGACCACAGCGGTGGACATATACTGCACTCAATAATAACGGTGCGTTCTGTCGTACTTACATCCATGGCGATCACGATTAAAAGTTCAATTTCCTAAATTTCGGGGTTGTCAATCTATAAATAACTATACTGTAATGTTACAAATTACCTACCTAGTGCGAGAAGTAAAACCACTGCCCTTTATGTATACTACGTACAATGTAGGCTATATAGCCTACAAAAATATATCCAAAAGGTAGTGTTAATATACATCATACGAAACAAATCACTGCATTTTAAATTAACTGAACTTTATTTGAAAACAATATAAAATAATAAATTCGTACTTGTCGCTATTTAATCCCTGATTTGTATCGCGGTCTGCTGTAGTCCAACTAAATTATTTTGGCATTTACCATATAAACATTGGCCAGACTGTTAACGTTAGTCAGTTGTTTATAATGAACGCAAACATTTCCAACAAAGATGTTATTATTTTACTATTATTTATTATTTTTAAAACACCATCGTGCAAAAAATAATGTACAACACACATTTGTGAAGTGTTTTACGGAATATCGAAAATTAAAGCCTCGCTATTGTTCGGTTTTTAATCATTTCCTTGCTTCTGTAAAAACCACTTCCCAACCTCGCATTGTAATATTCAATGCAACCAGCTTGTCATTTCGACATTTCTGTTATTCTCTCCTATCACTGGCGTATAAGTAGATCACTTCTGATGTTGGGGCGCCTGAAAGGAGGCGTTACGCTGCCCCGTGATGGTGATGGTAATGATGCGCTAGGAGAGGTCTTAATCCTGAACTTTATCTTATGAAGTGACTATGATATTGATGGCCAGATGATGTTCTGGGACCGTTTAGGCCTAATGTTTTCTGACATTTGCCTTACAAATGAGGAAAAATCCCGAAATCCTCTCCCAGGAAAGTTGTCCGGGCCGGGGATCGAGCCCGAGTCCTCCTTAGTGACAAGGCAGCACGCTACCTCTAGACCGCAGCGGTGAACAGTTGTAAAATATTATGAATGGGAATCCTGTTTTCATTGAGTCTCCTTTGAAAATACCGGATATACGGATAATGAATAGCTGATGTAATTTTAAAATTGCTTAAATCACACCTACTAGCATTAGTTTACATAGTATCTTAGGCAAATATTTAAGTGTTTGAATAACCTTTTGCATCATTACATTGCTCATTGCTTCTATCTGCTGTTCCTAGAATCTATACCAATGGAACTCAGTTCTTGCTTTAAATATAATTTATATTGACTACTTAACTCATGCCACAAATGCTAGTCAATGACCAATCACGTTTCAATGAATGTTGTTTTACAATCAATGACAGTCGTGTTTCACCTCGCTCTTTATCGATTTCCCTTTATCAGCTCCTGCCTTTTGTGATAAAGAAAGCTCCCCTTTTTAATGTTCTGAACAGGTCAAAGCATTATTTTTCTCCAACAAATATATTGAATATAGCAAATAAAGAAAAGATTCCTTGATTTTACCGAGTTGTTTACTAAAAAATAAATGAATAACCCGTAATGTTGATTATGATATATAGTTTGATGTGTTTCATTATTTCTCCACTTGGATGCACTCTTACAATATTACGATCTTATTTGGCAATAAATAATATGATCAAGCTGCAGTGAATGAACATAGCCTCACATTTCTGATTTGTTTTCAAACATCGCTGTTTACATTAAATATATAAATATTTTAAAATAAGGTGTAGTTAAACAATGGTTTGTGAGTAAACAGCTTAATTTTATTCGTTAAATAGTCCGAACAAATGTCACTCTTGATTTCCAAATTCTCTAGATAAAGTCACTCCTCACTTCGTGAGTCGTAAATTTATTGATAATTTGGAAATCACTCGTGGCATTACTTACGAGAATGCTTATTCCCCATCTATGGGGTGAAACAACCTTTTAAAGACCTTGGCTTACCATACTGATCAGTGCTTGCAAAAAGGCATAAACACACACAATATTAATTGCGAGTATTGTGCTTAACGTTCGTTTAAATCAGGTTTAATCGGCCAAATTGGCCAAAACACGTGAAAAAAGGTTAAAAAATGTGTATTATTTATCTTATGGTCTTAATTAGCCTACTATTTAAGATGAAGGGGCTCACCGTAGCCGTAGTTGGTTAAGGAAATATGCTGTAAGTCGGAAGGTTTGGGGTTCGACTCCCGCTAGGGTCAGGGCTTTTAAATTGGCCTAAATCCTCTGGTGGCACCATTGTCGTATTGTTCACTCAGCTTCTAATGGAAACGAGTACCAGATGAATGTTCTGGGGGTTAATGCGGCCGTCACGCAAGGCTGACAACCCGGCTGACATCTCGTAACGATTAAAGATGGGAGCCTCGATCTCCTACTACTCTTAAGGTCTCTAGTGCCATCACTTTATCTTTACCTTAATTAAGATTGTTATAAATTTGAATAAAAGCAATCATTACTTACGGTACAAGGATTGAAAATGGGGTGTCATGAATTCGAAAAAAATTCAATCCTTGAATATACATTATTTTATTTCTTATAATCTCCTTTTTCTTTCTTTACCTTAATATAAACTCTCCCTTTGTAGGCACTTTTATCTGCCACACGCCACATGATCTTCTCGAGGATTTTACCTGTCGGGAGAGAATTTTCAACTTTCGGATCACACATTTAGGCCTACTTCTGACAAAAACAAGCATTTTAAGAAAAGACACGCCACTTACTCATTCATCCGCATTAAACAAGGAGAATAAGATATCGATGATTATGATAATGTTCGGGGACCATTTGATACTTTCCCAGCACTTGTCTTATAAGGTGAGGATAAACCCCTAGAAAACCTCACTCGGGACCGATCGGGAATCTTACCGGGTCATGCTTATGAGCGATAGACGTTACTCCGAGATCATAGCGGTTGACTATTTAATGTTATGTTGTATTTAATTATAATCTAATATAGGCTATACAAATTAATGTTTGTATGTTGGTTTGTTTGTTCGTACTTTATGCGCGGCCATACTGTTGAACTGATTGTGATGGGGGTTTTTGCAAAATATTCAGGAGATTCCCGGGATGAACATGGGCTATAAGAGAGTTGTGATGCTCAACTCATTCACCTTTAAAAATCGCCGTTTGTAGTGAAAAACGTGAAAAAGAATCCTTTTTTGTCCGCTTAAATGGCTTACGCTGCCTAAACCATAACAAATACACTAAATTAATTTACACAGAATTGAATATCTCAGAAAACTACAAAAAAAAGTCCGCGACAGTATGTGCTTATGTTTTACGGATAACTCACAATAGCCATTTTTGTCTTTCATTGATGCCAAGAAGATCGGAATAAGTAGATTCCCGGACAAGCGTGCACTGCTGATTATGATGGGGCTTTTTAAAAAATGTTCAGGATTTTCCCGGGAAGGTTATAGGCTATAAGAGAGTTTTAATGCTCAAGCCCTTCACCCTTAAAAATCAACCTTTGGTAGGGAAAAAAGTAAAATAAAAGTGGCATTTTGTACGCTTAAATGGCTTAGGCTGCCTAAGCCATAACATATAGGCCCTACACCAAATTAATGTACACAGAATTGAGTATCTCAAATAAACTTTACAAAAAAGGCTCGGCGAAAGCATATGTTTATCTTTCATGGATAACTTCACAATAACCATTTTTGTCTTTCATTGATGCCAAAAAGATCGGGATAAATAGATTCCCGGGCAAGCAGTGCAGCTGCACGGATAACTCGAAATAACGAATTTTGTGTTTCAGCCCATTTATGCAAAATACATCGGGATACCTAGATTCCCGGGCAATGTCGGGTAATCAGCACGGGGTATCTAAAACAATAACGATGTAAATTTATAGTTGTTTTTCCATTTACTTATTGAACAAAACGTAAAAACACATTAAAATTGATTTAGGCGTAGCAGCGTACGCCGGGTATTAGCTAGTTCCTAATAAATTAGTCAGCAACCGATACAAAATGACACCCCTAATTGAAGACCAAAAGGGAAAAACAAAGAAGTTAAGGGTGTTAGGAACTGGAGGAATAAGTCGATTGATAGGAACCAATGGCAAGACATTCTTAAGCAGGCCAAGACTCCTTAATGGTTATAACGCCGGGGACGGTGATGATAAGAAAAATTATAACCGTTTATTTTACTGGAATATTTCATGGTTTTTAAATGTTTATCACTCGTAATTGAAAGGTTAAAAAAATTGTACCAGATATCAGAGGTATCTCTATTTCCGTAATTTTGTGACATTTCTAGTTTTTTCTGTAGTCTTGAAATATTCTCACAATGAAATTGCTCATGTGAAATGTTGAGGTAGATAAGAATAATCATTTCAAGATAAAATACGAATAATGAAGCATTTTATTACCTTGCATCAGGAGGGAAAAATAAAATGCAACATCAAAACTTTCATTTTTTAAACAAAATAAATAAATAGATAAATACAATTTGATTTAATGTTTTTAAATATATATATATATATATATATATATATATATATATATATATATATTGAAACTAAATAAAACTCTTTTTTATTTGCATAAATAAGGTAAAAATAAATCCATTTGGGGAAAATAAAAAAGAACATTTAATTTTTATATCCGGGAGAGCTACAAGATTGGGTGTGCAAAAATAAAACATAAGATTTTTGTTAAGTATATCCAAATAAATAAAAAAAATATAACTTTTTTAGGAAGCATTTGAAAGTTTTTTTTAAATAAAATTTACAACTTTATTTTGTGTAAATTTATTATATATATATATATATATATATATATATATATATATATATATATTGAATTTAGTCATATACAATAAGCTTGTATTTTATTTCCCGCACTCTCAGTGTGTCTCATATTAACCTGTCCCGAACCTACAGTTAAAGATTCTAGACCAGATATAATCTAAGATATCCAAGCGTCTATAAATAAGGATGACATAAAATATATTCGCCGGGGAAAATAAAATATGGAATTCGACAAATGAATACGGTAAATATATTAAGCAATCACAATTACGAAGAATGTAAGTTCCTTAAAATGTCGTAAGGTACGAACGAATATTCACGTACAAGCCTACACCGTCATACATTCTTTATAAAAATGAAGTCATGTTTTGGTAATACAATAAGTATTATACCATTTTCCATCTGTTGCTTAAATTTCTTGTAATAAAGACTTCTTCAGTTCTGAAATGGATTTTTATAAAAGTTTATTTCCAAGTTTAATGGATTTTGAGCACGAAGAAATAATATTAATTTTGAAAACAAAACCTGTCGGAAACACCATATTGTGTCTGTGAGTTTGACATTTGAACACTCACGTGTCAGAAAACCAACTCGTTTCACTATCATACCATCATCATATTCTCCTTAATCTCCTATAGTAGGGACATTGGGTACCTGCAAAATTTCTCTGGTATCGTCTTTACTTATTTCCAAATTATTCCTATCTCTGCAGTTTCATCCTACAATATTAATGTGTAGGTTTGTTTTGGCTATCTGTTTTTCTCTGTGTTCCTGAGGATTCCATTCCAATGCATTTTTTTAACCGCATCATTACGAGAAGGGGTAATGGTGTAGTGATGTACGTCAGTTTTTTTTTTACAAAATTGAGTAAATACGTGGCTGTGTAGAAGAAACTGCATACTGTTTCAGATATAACAATATCATCGATTAGGATAATAAATATCTTCATGATTATCAATATTAAGCTAACATGAATCTTTGTACACTGACCAATAAAACCCTGTTCTTCTCAAAATGAAGAAAAATTCCATTATGCCATATACCTCTTCATGTTTCCGTAATGTATGTCCTATCCACTTCCATTTACATCTTTATTATTGCATTTTAATTTCTCTCTTATATGCACTTTTTTCGTAGATCTTTATTTGGTATTGTTTATGGCCATTTTATTGTTAATATTTTAATATTTTTTCTTTAATATTATTTACTTATTTTCACAAACTTATAACCAACTAACTCACTGACACTATCAAATCCGGAGTTTCACAGTCGCGCGGACATAAGTCTTCCATACATTCCTAAACTGAGATAAGGTTTTCCAATCATCAACTCTATAATTTACTTTCAAATCAGGTTAATGTTATTCTTCCATCATACTCTTAGCCTACCTACTGCGTGCTTTCCTTCTGATTTTCCTACAAGGAGTTTCCGTGCCATTCTTTCATTATTTATTCTTCCGACATGGAAGTGTACGAGACTTAGGCTAACTCTTCCAATTACATTAGGTTTCCTATAAATATAGCGTAGCTCATTGTAAAGTAGGCGTCTCCATTCACCTGCCTGATAGTCTCTCTTTGACCCAAAATTTTCTAATAATTTATTCTCAAATATACCCAATATTTTTTCTTCCTCTAAAATAAGAGTTGATCGTTCTCAACCGGAAAATAACTGCTGTATACATTTTTACCTTAATTTTTGTAAAGAAGTTGGGATGACAACAGTCCTGGTAATGCATAATAGCATGCATTTACATAAGTGAGCATATTATGTTTCTCTCTGCGCCTAATTTCTGTTTGTAATTATTGTTCCTAGGTATTTGGGTTCAACATCTTCTTAAAAAATAATTTGACGTTAATCGTCCATTTATATTAGGCCTATGTAATTATTTCTATGGATGGTCATATAATTTATTTAGTGTTATTTATATTTAATTCCAGCCCCAGTATAACGTGCGTATTGGTACTTGGTACCTCTTCACTATCCTCTAATAATACATCATAACATATACCAACACCTTATTAATATATTGAGTTTACGCCTTTTCACAAGCACGCAACTAACTTGCACTATCGAACTGACAGGGTCACGGCCGCGCGGACATAAGCTCTACATACATCCCTAGCCTTGTCAAATGTTATATCTGGTTTCTCATAAATGTCATGTAGCTCACTGTTATGCAGTATCTTTCATTCGAATGTATATTCATTTCTCTTAGGTCCAAAATTTTCCTAACAAACTTTATCCAAATAGAGCCTACTCTTAATCTCTGTACCTCCTTTAAAGTAGAAATCCATATTTCCACATCCATATGAAATGACTGGGAGAGTAAAGTATTTATAGGCCTATATTTTCAATTTAATGAAGTCTGACGACAAGAGTCTCTATAATGTATAACAACATACATTTCCTGAATTTAGCCTATGTTTAATTTCTTTTGCATTTTTGTTTGTAATTATTGTTCTTTGGTATTTGAATTCAACAACTTCTTCAAAATTTCCCTTATTTGTCATTAACTGTCAATTTCCATTATATGTTTTTCTATGTGTGACTATGTATTTAGTTTTATTGTTGTTTACTCCTTTCCAAATGTTTAGTATTACTCAATAGAGTGTGCATGTTGGCCATTAGTACATAGGCCTCTCGTTATCGTCTAGTAATACATCATCAGCATATATGATCAGGTAATTAACATCACTGAATTATAAGCCTTTGTCTTCCTCTAAAGATTTGATGGCAAGTTCAAGTACAAAATTTAATGTCTCCTTGTTTTGATCCATTATGAATTAAAAAAATATCTGAAACTGTTCCTGTTTGACTACATGCACTCTAATCTTTGTGCCATTTGACGCATTGGAATAAGTATGACAAGCTTTTTAGGAATTCCGAAACTCGGCAGGATACTATAACTTCTTCTCTGTCAATTCATAACAAAACAAATTTAAAATTACCATTGAAAATGTTTATTTCAGTACTTTTGGAAATGAAATTTGATTTCCATACTGAATGTAATTAGGAAAAATGCCCTTGTTGAAACTATGTTCATATTAATTTTTTGTGTATTTTACAATTCAATACTTCGAAAATTGAATTTTCAGTGGATAAGTGATCTGTCTGGAGAATATCACGGCATGGTGGATATAAAACTATCCCCACTTTCTTCCAGGCCTGTTTCATTTATTTTTAAAAGTTGGCTTTCAGACGAATAGTGATCTATCTGTAACAAAATGCCAGAAGCAGTTAGTCAAGTAATGAGTAGCAGTGCAGAAAAACAATTAATGCACATGTGAAAATTCATTCCACCACTGTTCCCTGAATTCTATCAGAATCTTAGAGAAATTGAGTGAAAATGAGAAAGACAAATAATTTAACGAAATAACATTAAATGGAAAATAAATATTCAACACTAATTCAGTTAGATTTTTTCTAACTGAATCACTCAATATGTTTATTCTATTTCTTATTACAGCATTTTTAGTTAAATGTGTGTTAGATCATTTTTCCAGTCTATAAAAATAGATCACTTTTTCACTCAATTCTGTATTAAATTTTAATATTTAGTTAGTAATATGTTATTTTGCATTCAAATTGGCTGTATATGTTTACTATAGGATAAGATATTAAAATTTATATGATATAATAAAGGTAATAGCCTCAACATGAACATTATGCGATTTTTTCGTTTTCCCAACAATTTGTAATTTATGAGTTAGATCTACTTCGGGGTAACTATTCAATTATGAATATTCTTCCCCCGAAGAAGTAGAAACTCATGTTCAGGGGAAACAAAACCCGGTATAAAGGAAATTTGTTGAAAAACCTCAATCAGGAAATACAATCCAATAGTGATCGAAACCGAGCCCTTGGCGAGAGAGGGAATGGTGTTACCCCTAGATCACAACTGGTTTCTAATGTAATTTACCACTAGTGCCACATGGAATAGTCTACGGCAGGGATTAGAATATAATAATAATCCCTGGTCTACGGTTACAAATCCAGTTATTCAACAATTGAATCACGAACTAAGGGCAGTGCACTAAGGTGTATCGTTTGAAATACATCTAACTAGAGAAATGTGATTCTATTGATAATTTGGAAAAGGGATGTAACTATACAAATTCAATTATATTAAACTCGTTAATCTTTCATTTTCTAACTCTTCTTTCAATTATACAAAAGGATTTGAAGTGAGGCTTTAAGGATGTTTTAGATATTTAGAAATGAATTTCTATAATATTGACTTGGAAAGCAACGGGAAGCTACCACACCTACAATTCCGTAGTAAAGCGGCAAGCATAGCATGAAAATATTATGATTGCAATAAAGGACCTGCCTTCGGGCAGAATTACTATGGATGGGATAATATTGACATACATACTTGTATTAATAAATTATGTCGAATTTCACTATGTTTAATTCATAGTGGAATTATCCATCTCGCATTTGGTAGCATGAGATGTAATTGAAGATAATCGAAAAAAAGAATCGCAATAGTTTGAAATCTATGGCTAGTTATAACGTGTTCATACAGATAGTTCGGTAAAAATAATCTTACATATAAATAAACAAGGGTAATTAATATTATATGAATATAAATAATAAGTTCTCATTATTACTTTTTATTTCGTTATAAGTTATAAGATTAACTAAAAATCAATAATTTTACGTTACATATTAGAAAAAGAGTCCACCGCTGTGGTCTCGAGGCAGCGTGCTGCCGTCACGCAGCGGGCCCGGGTTCGATCCCCGGTCGGGGCAGTTTTTCTGGGTGAGGTTTTTATCGGGGTTTTTACTCACCTGTAAGACAAATGCCAGGAAAACTTTAAGGCCCAAACGGTCCCCGAAATCATATGGCCATCATCATCATCATCATCCTTATCCTTCACCGGTGTGGAAAGCAACGGGAAGCTACCACACCTACAATTCCCTAGTAAAGCTGCAAGCATGGCATGAAAATGCTATAATTGCAGTGAAGGACCTGCCTTCGGGCAGAATTACTATGTGTGGATTAGAAAAAGTGTTTTAAAAGGTAGTATATAGTTTATACAGACACTGTGCCATAAGTAATGTGTATTTTTAAACAACATTTTATTTGGAATACTTTTTGAAAATAAATTATGTAGAGACCATCAGATTCAGTGGCCTTGAGCCATCTTTCAGCGAGGTTTATTATCCCATGACGGTATCAGTCTCTGGGTTTTGATGCGAAGAATTCACTGATACCCACTTCCACAGCTTCAATGTTTCCAGTGTTTTCGAAATTTCACGCAAGAAATGGGCCAGAGATTGAAACAGATGGTAATCTGAATGCGCAAGATCAGGTCTATATGCTGGGTGTGATTAGCAGTTCGATTTTCCTAGTTATTGAATTTTTGCCATAATTGTTCGAGCAATATGTTCAGGTTGGGTTTGAACCCGCGATCGTCAACATTTCATGAACTCATTTCAAGTTGTTGAGAATAAGGGTCCGCATCGATTACACCCCCTGTTTGGAACAAAATCCCAGTAAATCACACCTTCAAAATCCCACCAGGCACGCAACATTGAATTTAAACCGACATTATTTATTGAGACAACCTAATATATATATATATATATATATATATATATATATATATATATATATTTAAATTGGCAATAGTGAATAATCTTTACTTATTCTTCTGTTACAAGTAGTGTTTGAAATGACCGATATTGTGAGTTTACGCAATATTTTGTTAGCATATATTTTGAAAATATTATTTTTTTCTGAAATAGTCCTAATAACTTTAACATTGCTTAAGCCCAGTTCACCGGACGTGAAACGTATTTAAAATCACACCGAAACATACTGTATTGGTACAGAACAAAATTTGAACCGTACAGAAAGCATCTGTAATTACTGTCTTCCCTTAATAACTCCCTAATTATTAATCTCAGAGACATAAGTGCAGTGTCGTTTTTTATCATATATGGTCAGATCATTGATTCGATCTTAAGTCTGCGTCGCAGGCTAACGAGTTGGCGGGAAAGGTCCACAGCGCTGATTTACTAACCCGGCGCTCTTGCTCCTTTTCATTCAGAGTAACTCACGACTCAGTCATGGTGATGCATTATTTCATGTGTTTATGTATAGAGTTTGTCGAGATATATCAATTTAAATAATAATAAGTGTATGTTAAACAATATTTCTATGTAAAAACTTAAAGTGAGGGTGTAAAAACTGTAAAAATGCAATATGCCAGTCTCAGCCCTCGCAAGACCAGCCTAAAACAGAGGAAGGTTTAGGGCCGCTTCCTGCCCTGATTTTAGGGCAGCCCCAAAAAACGTATAGACATATTTTCAAAACCTGTATCCACTCCTACCAACCAAAATCACGTACCTTCATTTCAATCCTTCGATTCTTTTCACATATGTCTTAATTTTTGGTAGTTTTTTTACAAAACCAAAATGCAAACAAACCCTCTCAGACTCCAGCAAATGAATTCTCCATCCCTAAGCAATGCTCCGGAATATCCAGCCCATGTTGACTGGATTACAAAACCTCTTTATGAATCGACTTAACCTATGATTTGCATAAGTTACTTTCTATAGATTGACTTAAATTAAATTGTGTGAGATTCTCTCGCATAGAATAGCTCATTCTGCACTCTTTCGGACTTTTTGCGTGCTGGCAATGCAGTTTCTGAAGGCAGTGTCCACTTTTTAATCTCAATTCTTGAACGTTTGGCGAATACATCTTACTGCGATATGGCTAGAATTAAGATTCATAACTCTATCTTGATAGCCACGAAATAATTAGCTGCCAAGAAAGCAAAGTAGGCTACAGTATGAAGCACACTGGACTATGCCCGTCACCTTCAATCAAACTATGGGTAACATGCAGATACCGCAATGTCCGGAGATTCGTTCAGGAGCAACGCAAAACTGACACGGCGAACTCAATGAACGACATCGCTAGCCCCTCTACCGCTCCTGTACCAGAACAAATGGACATAACGAGTGATGATGACACCAATGCATCTGTCGAAGATGTTTCCGAGCTGATGAATACTAGCATCAGTCGAAATGATGCAATGCAGAATCATTTGCGTGCAGCGGGGCAACGCTTCAAAACGGTATTAAAAAAATTAGTACGAAGTCAGTATCTCGTTTACATTTCAATACAATACGCTAAAGGCGACTGGAACACGACCCCGCCCAACTTTTTTCTAGGATGAAAAAAAAAACAAGAAACAAATCCTTCTGGAGGGATTTTATGTCGTGAGTCCCGAATCAAAAGATTTTCTGGCTCGAAAAAAAGAACATCAGAACAAAATTTAATAGGTCTTTCCCATCAGACTAATCGTCTACCCTAATTGTCTACTATTTGTATATTTCAGGAGATGAACTAATAATTTGTCACTCGCTGGCATATGTAGGGAAATAAGCGTGACTGAATTAACTTGGTTACGTTGTTCCCGCAAGGGAGCACCCTTTCTCCATGTGGGGATATACAGGTACAGTGAGACATTTTGAAAATATTTTTACGAATTCGTTTCTTGTCAACTCATTCGAAAAACCGCACTTTTTTCTTTGCTACTTAAATAACTATTTTGACAATAAAAAAGGGATGAGGGAGTCCCAGGACGGGTGTCAAGCTCAATACAGGGTTTACATTCGAGACAAGATGCATATTGAAGACAAGACAGTTCATTAATTCTAACCACGCTCTCTTTAAAATAGCATATTATGATCGTTAACTTTACAGCACTTGAAAACACATAAAACAGACCAGACAATATTATGTGAATAGCTACGTACTACAGGCTATTTGTCTGCTGTTGTATAATATTGTAACCTTGAAGTTTAATTGCATTAGATTTAGAGTTACAGTTATATTGCCATAAAATAATTATATCGTCCGCAATAACTTTTTAAACCGGTCATATAAAATCATTATTCTATTGTATTATATAATTGTCTACGTTCCTATTTTCCGATCATTATCTAACGTTTTATTTTTTCCCGGATTCTCCACCGTTGGTCATAACAGGTCATACTGTATTTGTGATGTAGGGAAGTGGTTTATCACCTATTTATTTGATATTTGTATGGAACAATAAATAGAATATGTTAAAGTGAATATATTCAAAGAATCAAATAACTAACTAACTAACTCACTGGCACTATCAAACCCATAGGTTCATGGCAGCGCAGACATAAGCTCTCCATATATCCCTATCCCGAGCCAATGTTTTCCAATCGTCTCCTGTATAATCTACTTCCCTCAAATCAAAGTTAATGTTATTTTCCCACCTCATTCTTGGTCTACCAACTGGGCGTTTTCCCTCTGGTTTTCCTACAAGAATCATCCATGCACGTCTTTCATTCCCCATTCGTGCTACATGTCCTGCTCATCGCAGTCTACGAGACTTAACCAAATAATCAAATAGGGGACCATAATTGAACTAATTAATTATTATAGATGATCAGGAAATAGTGAAATAAATTGAGAACGATCATCATCATCTTCCGGTATCATGGCAGCTGCCACCGTCTTCCGGAAACCAAACGCCATTCCTCTCTGTCCATTCATTGATCTTCCTCCATTCCTCTGATATTCATAGCTGCTTGTACCCCTTCTATCCAAGTTTTCTTCGGTCTTCCTCTCTTCCTCCTTTCTATTGGGATCCGTTCCATAACAATTTTAGGCAATCTTTGCTCTAGCATTCTTTTGACATGGCCATATCACTGTAATATTTTCTTTTCTATAATGTCTATAGGGGTGGCGGATAGTGGAATGCTCACCAGATATGGCGGGTACTGGGGAAATAAAATGCCCAGGGTGGACCAAAACTAGCGCTGCTGCCTTGCAGTAAGATACTGGACTAACAAAGGCTAGAGGAAGAAAACATTGAACAAAAATTATCTGTCCCCCAGGTTGGTGGTTGATGTATCGGGCCAGCTCCTCGTTCATCATAAAAAAAATGATAAAAAACCAAACATCATGCCATGAGAACGATATATAATGAAATTTCACAAATTAAAATTATTATTTGAAATTTATAATATGAAAATGTATGAAAATAAAAAGTACATGACGTTTAAAGGAACATAAATTATTTAGATGTAAATTAGTTATTGATAACTAAGTATTTGAGTAGGTTTCCAAGTTAAGATATTTAGGAAATATTAGTAGTAATGGTGGACAAATATATGTATCATATGAGAAATTGAAATTTATAAAAAAAAAATCTATTTTGCGAAAACATTTAAGTAGGTAAATGCATTCACACACATTTTTTTGATACCACATAAAGTGAACTAATAGCCAACAATTAGATTTGAAAGTTAAACTTTGGCTCGGGGAACGAATGATAAAAAGAAAATTGAAGCTGCATAAATAAGAGCACTACGGTTAGATAGACTTACCTAGGCAAGATTGGATAAAATAGAAAACAGGGTTAAGAATATATTTAAAATTACAAATATAATTGAAGATACAAAAGTTTGTAGAGGGAGATGGAGAGAGCATTTTGAAAGAATGGATCCAGATAGATGGCCGAGGATTACCTTTGAGTATAGATCAAGAGGGAGACCAAAGAGAAGATGAGACCTGTACAGACAGACAGATTGATACCTAATTCAAGAAAACAAGAAAATGAGGGGTAAAAATAGAAGAGGGATTGAAAATGAATCACTTCATGCAGAAAAAGGCATGTCATTTTTTTCTAAATTATGAAATTGAGCTTTTTGTGTTATCGTGTTGAACAAGCTGTCAGGTATCCAGGAATCCTCTTTTTTTTTCTCGAATACATCCTCTTTTTAGTCTCAGTTCTTTAGTCCGTTTTTCATATCAAATTCCTTATATTCCTCTTTATAAAGAAAGAAAAACTACCGTCTTATTTTAAACTATCTAAATAATTTAATTATATATATATATATATATATATATATATATATATATATATATATATATATCACAATATCGATACCTATCGATACCTATCGATTAGATACAAAATATTCAAATGTATCATCGTTCGTACGATGTACTATATATATATATATATATATATATATCGATACCTGTCGATTAAGTATAAAATATTCAAATCTATTAATCTTAGAAAGGATTTCATAAGTTTCAAAAGTTACCCGTTCATAAATTATTGAATGTACTGAAATTGAGAAGAATTATCTAATAGAATTATATGTATATTTTTAGAGATAGCTTTTAAAAAATGAAAATCATAGATTTTTACTTCTCATTTTGAAAGAGTTATTAGGTAAGCAAGAGCCGTCTCGGTAGGCGCGTGGCTGCCCCGACTGGGATCCCAGGTTCGAATTCTCGCGGTTTAAAAGAGATATTGGCGTGGGCCATGCCTGGATTTTCGGGTTTTACTCAGAATTCTCCCGTTTCCCGAATTTCATCCCACCAACACTCTCCATTCAACCTTCCTTCTCCTCCATGTCATTTAATTTCCCAATCATTCATTTCATATCACACCTCACCTCATGTTAAAGAAAAAAATAGCTTCATTGGCAATCTTTAGATACTAAAAATATATTATTGCGGGGATCTAGTGTGGTAACCAGGATGCTGCCTTATGACTCCGAATTTGAACAAAAAAATAAAGACGGAAGGGACCAATGGGTGGGTTTTAGTCCCCCCGCGGGGTATGGACCATGGGAATAGAACCTGGTGTGTCGGACTTAGAACTCGACCTACAACTTGCTGATACCGTACCATTGAATATACTTTCATTCTACTCATCCCCATAATACTCATAATGCAGGGATAGCGGAATAGGTCTATCAGGTCGCAGTGCTTCGAGCAGTCTGCCCTTTCAGACTGAATAAAGAATTAAACTAAACTAGGAAAGCAAGAAATAAGAGGGAAATCAGATTTGCTCATAGAATCAGTTTCTAGTAGGTCTACATACATTTTCAAGACACCAAATTTTCTTGTCCTCTTTCTGATGAATTCCAAACGAATGTACTCGTAACTATACCCGAGCCGTAATATCTCCGGCGCTGAAGTTTAAGTTATACGAGGAGTAAAGGGAGAATTCGCCCTCTACTTCCAATAAGGATATGGTTGTGTGGGAGTAGATGTCTGCCACAACTAATCACTGCTCTTGACGCAGCTATAGCGCGCTAGTATGGTTTGAAATTGCTGAGATGTTGTCAACTGTATGTCTGCTAACCGCATATATAAAGCGGTCACTCCCACTGAATATCCATATCGGCAACCCTGCCATGGAAACGTCAAGGCCGGAGAATCAGTGGCTGCAGTGTAGTGAGTTTGTACCTATGAAGAGATGTTTTATTTATTTTTTAATCTTCATCCATTCTATTTACAAGATTTTTAAAATTACGAAACTCCGTTGAGGTCACTGTGTTAAAGTTTTAAAACATCAAAAATGACAATGAAAAAAATATATAGGCTATGTTGTTAATGATCTAGCGGTCTTATTTTTTTGCAACCAAACTCGCCATGTAAAAATCAATGAATAAAAGTAAGATCGAGTTTAGAAATCAGAAAATTGGCCATTAGGAGCGGAGGTTAACATGAAAGCTGAAAAATAATGTTACCCTTATTTATTGGCTATATCCTTACTCGAGGGAGGGCCTCATTTGTTTCATAAATAAATTTAATAAAAATAAAATTTCATAAAAATTCTCGTTTAAAAAAAACAGATAATAGATTAATACTGGATTGTATGTATCAAAGGCAAGCGCATTTAACAATTGATATTTTGGTCTAAGACCCTTGGATCTCTACCTCAAATTGTTTGTCTGCAACTCATATGTAACTAGCATATAAATTGCAAAGTCTGTATGTATATCAGATATGTACTCATTATTCGTGAATATGGCCATATTTATACATGAGTTGGAAAAAATGTTTTTATATATCTCACCTCATAAAGTTGCGAGTATTCAAGATAGCTACAGGTTTCAATGGTCAATCACCATCATCTTCAGTCAAACTCCAAACTCCAACGGAATTTCCCCGTAAACACCATCTTCCGAACTGCCATCTGGTGTCGATTTTATGGACTTGGAGATCTTTTTTTTATTCGGAATTTCAAAATTCATGGCTCTATATTTATTCTTCTAAATGTATATCCTTCCTAAACTGTTAATTCCAAAGGCATCTCTAAATATCTTAAAAGTTTAGCTTCTTTTCCAATTTTATGATTCTATAGCAAACTATGAGCCACAATAATTGCTGATTTTCCAATTTCATCATTTTTAATATTTCTAAAATGTTCTTTTGTAAAATGGCAAAGTGATCCCACTACAGGCCTTAGGAGGCCCTTGTGGTAGTAGGATGTTAAGTTTCCCACTTTTTATAGACAATCGGTACTCAATGTCAGCCGGATTGTCAGCCCTGCGTGACAGCCGCCTTTACTCCCAGAACAAATATCTGGTACTCATTTAAGTTAGAGGCTGAGTGCCGCCAGAAGGTTTGGGTCAGTTTAAAAATCCTGACCCCACCGGGACTCGAATCCTCGACCTTCCGGCTTGTAGCGTAGTACCGTAACCACTACGCTGCGGCGTTCTTTTGTACGAGTTTCTAAATATCTTATTACTTCATCCCTCAGCGAACTATGCTGGCTCCATTTCCATAATCGTAGAAACATGTAACCTCTTAATATATTTTTCAAAATTATTTTCCAAATTATTTATCTCCACGCTTTCATATCCTATTTTCCTAACAAAATAACACGAGTACACGATCGCACCAAAAACTGCTACTAGGCATCTCACAACATAGAATCTCCCATTATTCTAATTCCTATACCATATCTACTGTTATACTCTGGAATTCCATACTAAAAGATTAGGGACTGCAGGACATTAGATTATTTTAAAATACATTAAAATGTATTTATTTTGTAATTGAATGGTATATTTTTGAAAGGGCATCAGTCAACATACACAGTTCAGGTTTGAGAAATCGAGAAAATCTCTTTAAAATGCAAAAAATAAATACATAAATTTAAATAAATGAAATAAATTAAAATATGATTAAATGTATTAAATTGTCAATTTCTGTTTTTGAAATTTGTTCCATAGACAAGCGGTTTTAATGCTATCTTAATACACGAATATTTTATAATCGCTGAAAAGTTGTCATTTAAAAATTGAAAATTAATAAAACAACATATTAGTTTATTTACAAAAACACAAACCACACACACACACACACACACACACACACATATATATATATATATATATATATATGGAGCTGAAGCATGGGAATTCAACAAAACTTATGTCGATGGAAATGGATTTCTTGAGGAAAGCAGCAAGATGTTCAAAATTGGAGAAAAATAAGAAATGAAGTCTTATGAGAAGAAATGAATAAGCCTTAAATTAAAAATGTATCATGTAAGATACATCAATTGGTTTCATTCATTTAATAATGTTAATAAAAAACAGATGGAAACTAATGAGAAGAGATTACTTTTTTTAAATAAATTCACAATATACCTAAAAATAACAGTTACGCACCATTTCGTTTTCACTGTGGTTTTGCCACATTTAAATAACTTCTTCTTCTTCTACCTTTCATATGATAGACCTAATTAACTGACACGCGAAATAAGTCTTTTGCCAATTTAAGGGTTAAACATTCAATAGTAGATTATATAAGATATAAGCAATTAAATTGGCATGGGTATGTATGACGAATACAAAAAGAACGGTTACCCAGAAAAAACATTGGAATGGTGTCCACTTGAAAGAAGAAAGAAAGGAAGGCCTCGAAACTCGTGGAAGCAATACATAATAACTGGAATGAGAACAAGAGGACTGGAGAACATGGAGTGGATGGATAGGTACGAGTGGAGAAGAAAAATAAAACTTTAGGCACAGAAAAATGTGTAAACATTGAAAATCTGTATAGCATATATATATATATATATATATATGAAAAGAAAATTGAATACTCGAGTCGGGATTTGAGCCCGAGTCTCTAAATTCTGTACGCTTAGCGCTCTAACGACCTGAGCTACAGGAGTATTCCAATTTAAACGTACATTTTTCTCATATATGTTTAATTCTCAATTCACACAAGAGGTAGCGGAAATTCGTTCGGACTGACATCTAGTGGCTAACATAACAGTTAAGCAAATTATATATATTCCTCATTTGTATTTCAAAACACACATAATATTCACAGTACACATTATAAATCATATAGCTCTATATTTTTCAACACGTGCGAATCAAAATGATCATTACTTTAGAGTTCACTCATTTGTCTAGGTTGACATTGTTTACAGGCTACTTCAAAATCTCTTCATACAACTCTAGGTGTTATTCAGATATGTAATGTCTTTTTCCCCTTCCCTCGAATCTTCAATTTTATTTGAGTTGATATTAACCTCTCTTTCTAGTCTGTGTGGTATCTAGTGTTTATTTTTAAAAGGGTAAATTGCATTGAGTTATGCCACTTTAAAAATACCACTTTTTCCACTTCAATATACTTCCTACAATAATTGACGGACTGATGCCTTTTTAATGCATATCAGTACAGGCATATATATTAGGGTGGGCCGAAAAAACTCATTTTTTTATTTCGAAGTTGTAATAGCCGGAAAAGTTGTGAATTATATAGGCAAAAGAAAAGAAAAAATATCAAAATCGGTTGATATCTTCCGGTCGCGCAAAGGCTTTAAAGTTTGACCAAATATGAAAAAAAACTTCATTTTTGCGATTATTTCTTAATTTTTTGAATTAGATGCTTTCGTAATGTAATAGTTTGTAACGTCTTCAAATATAGCCTAAAAACATTGTGTTTTAATTTGGTTTAGATCAATTGATATCTTTCAGTCGCGCAGAGGGCCTAAAATGTGCCAAAATATTGAAAATTTCACATTTTTACGAGTTCTTTTTATATCTTTAATATACTATTTTTAAACGTAATAGTTAACAGTATTATAATTTTTTGAACATAAGAACATTGTGTTTTATTTTGGTGTGAATAAATTAACAACTTCTGGTCGCGCAATGACCCCAATGCTTTAGAAAAACAGTACATGGAAAAAGATAGTTGGGCCTATGACATGATGAGTGATAACAGTAACAATGGGCATGGTATTTTTCGATTTGCTCTATATTTAAAAAGGTTAAATACTCGTATTTAAGTTGCAGTATAGTTTTTAAACACTTTTATAAAAAAGAAAAACAGTTCTGAATAAGCAGTCCATGTTAGTTGAACCTGTCCATTAGTACTGTTCTCTATTTTGTAGCCGAAGGTACTTTGAAGACTGATTTGCTGGTGAAGTTATGCATGGTTTATCTGGACAGCAGAGTGGTTCTTATAATCCGTCTCGTGATTCAGCTCCACAAACTTTTCTAGAGGAGTCTTCCGTGACGAGTTTTACACAGCGTTCAACAGGGAATTGCTTGAAAGTAATGTTCCAGTCAGGGATTGAGTCACTGTCGATGTGCGATTTGATCTCATCGTCACTGATTTCTGCCAACAATGGGGGAGAAGATAATTCACAGTCCATTCAGTTGATCATTTCCGAGTATTCTTGCGCATTGAAGTTGATTTTGGTTGCGTGAATGTTCTTACTGTTTTCCTTCTTGCATCTATCTGCCTTGCCTTCAGAATTCTTCGATGTCCGAGCTCACTTATGTGTTTTTGTTACTCTTGAGTCATGGCTAACAGTAAGTGTTCTGGGTGGGCGAAAAAACCATTCCGTTCGATCACAGGGTCGACAACTTTAAGCAAAGGTTTTGGCAAATACCTGGTAGATTGTATTGCTTGGTAAACAAGTTTCGGGCCGCTTGTAAAGTGTTTACTTGTTTTGATAGTAAACCACATTAGTATGTATGATTTCAATATAAACAAAACTAGTTCTTGAAGTTCAGGTGAGGGCTTTCTTCACTTATGTACAATCTGAGAGTTCCATTTGCTTTTGTCAACCACCTTGAATGTGATAAGTGCCCATGATCTCGTACAGCCAAATCTTCTTTACAGGTTCCTGATTTTATTGCCTTTGAAATATGAAGTAGGTATTGCTGAATTTTGCTAAGCACGTTTATGTCTATCTGTGGGATCTGACAATCAATACTCTGGAAGTTATTTATCAAATACCAAAAATGCGTAAATATAACTTTTTCAACATTTTGGCAAATTTTAGGGCTTATGCGCGACCGGAATGCTTTTAGGCTCTATTTGAAGACGTTACAAACTATTATATTACGAAAACATCTAATTAAAATATTTAAGAAATAATTGAAAAAATGAAGTTTTTTTAATATTTTGTCAAAATTTAGAGCCTTTGCGCGACCGGAAGATGTCAACCGATTTTGATATTTTTTTAATACATTTTTTGTTTGTATAATTCGCAACTTTTTCGCGCTATTAGAACTTCTAAATAAAAAAAAGAGTTTTTTCGGTCCACCCCTAATATACGTATGTGCTGACACAATAAATATCTCGAAATCATGTAAAAATTGATTAGTGCCCTTTTAAAATTGTATCATACAATTAGTTTCTTAGAAGATTAATTAACGGCTTTTTATCTTTTGATTTTCTAATGACATTGACTTGATTCATTTTAATTTCAGTTTAATTTGTATAAATATTTGTTTATGATTATTTAATGTGCTTTGTGAACTTAAGTAATTTTTTCTATGTATATAATATGTTTCATATTTATAAATCTATAGAAGTTTAATGACCTATAGAGCAGAAACGTGGACTATAAATGCCAAATTAAAGTCAAAATTGCAATCTACAGAAATTGATTTTTAAGAAGATCTGCACGATGCTCCAAATTAGACAGGATCAGAAACAGTATTATCCGTGAAAAAAAAAGAACGTTAGCGAAATAATTGTACAATTTATAGGGAATAAAAATTACAATGGTTTGAACACATGAAGAGGATGAATGAAGATAGATTGCCAGTTAGGAGATTCCAAATCGGAGAAAAGAAGAAGGATACCTAAGAAGTCATAGGTAGAAGAAATTGTGAATTTTATAAAGGACAGGGGACTATAGGATGGGGCTGGAAGGATAGAGATGAATGGAGGAAGAGAATCAAAACTTAATATTAGGCACAGATAGATCTTTTATACATTTAGAACCGATTAAAAATTATAAAATAATATAATATTTTCACTGGTTGAGTAGAAGAGAAATCCATATGGTCTCTACTCTGCAAGTTTAATTATTATTATTATTGGTATTATTATTGTTATTATCATTATTATTATTATTATTATTATTATTATTATTATTATTATTATTATTATTATTATTATTATTATTATTAAAGGAAAATGCATTCCGTTTAATTACCATAGATGAGAAACGAACTCTCGACTCTAGCGTAGAGAAGATTAGAATGACATTGAACTCTGATGAAAAGTGTGGAATGCGGTAGAGATATTTTTTCTCAATTATAGATGATGAATAGCAATTTCTAGAGTTTGCAAAATGTACATTACAATTACTCGTACAATGAAATCTTTCAATAGCACCTCATTTAAAATAAATTATACATCATTGTATATCCAGAGAGTGACCTCTGTCTGTCAGTCTATCTGACTGTCTCTCAATCCCTCCCTCTATCTCTCTGTCTATCTTTGCCTTTGTTTATTTTCTCCCTTTTATGTGCCCCGCACTTATCGAGTTTTACAGGACATGGCCCGTCTGGAGAGAATGTTTAACTCAGAAGTACATAAAGTCCTGGTGGACTAGGGGTTACATGCTCGCCTCTGGTTCCCAGGTTTGAGTGTTCAAATCCTAACGTGACGTTGCATTCTTTTTCAGAAGGTAAAAACATTCTGACTTCCTTCAGAAGAACATGTGTGTATTCCATTTCCACCAATTGTTCATTTAGTTCTTCTGGCTTCACACTAGGCACATAGATGATGTTAATGTGGTATGTTTTAAATTTACGCAGCACATCGGCAGACCAAGTTACATAGATGCTATATTTGATAGTGTGTACAGATATGAGTGGATGGTGTTTGTGTTTTTGTGTAGTGTAAGCGGTGGTGTATGAGGGATGATGATGAAGAGAAGGGAGAAGGTGGAAGCCTTCATCCAATGGACGAATCGTTATTAAGAGTGCACTTGTATTGTCAGCATGTGTACTATGGAGGGATTTTGAATTTATTCAGATATATGTGATGCACGCTTTAGCGATTAATAGTATATTACGATGCGAGGTTCGGAAGTGTTTTTTTTACAGAATAGAGGAAAATGTTTAAAAACCGAGCGATGACGAGGTTTTTAATTTCCGAGATTCTGTAAAACACTTCACAAACTGCGTTATTTTTTTGCGCGATGGTGTTTTCAAAATAATAAATAATAATAAAATAATAACATCGTTGTTGGAAATATTTGAGTTAACTATAGATAATAGACTAACGTTAACAGTGTGGGCAATGTTTATTAATTGAAACAACAGGAGGCCGCGAGGCCAATTTAGTAATAAAATGGCGGCAAGTACGTATTTATTGTTTTTTATTGTTTCAAATAAAGATCAGTTCATTTAAAATGCAGTGATTTGTTTCGTATAATGTATATTAACACTACATTTTGGATATTTTTTTTTGTATATACATTGTATGCATAGAGGGCAGTGGTTTTACTTCCCACACGCGTGTTTGTACTATGTAATATTACAGTATAGTTATTTTATTACATTATTTGGGTTGGCAACCCCGAAATGTAGGAAATATAACTTTCAATCCTAGTCGCCATTGCTGTAAGTACGACGGAACGCACTATCACGGAAAAAAAAAAGTATAGGTATAACACCATTCTTCCTAGCTCCGAAATTCGAAAGTATCCTGAATCCGTAGTTAGGAGGAAGTCATGCTACCATCTGAACTAGGATGGCTCAATTTAAATTATTCAACAGATAAGCACGTTATCATAAAATACGAAAAAACAGATTAAATGTTCCAGATTTGATCACAAGGAAAAAATAACAACATATTTAGTGTTCTGAAGGAACAATATTAAAATTATAATATAAAATTATGTTTCTTGAAGGACCACCTCCTCAACTTCTTAGATAATTAAACAACTTTAGGCATTGACCCTTCGTCGAGTGTCAATGGCAATAGATTTGCTACTTTCTGATCATGGGACTAGTTTCGAAGTGCCTAGAGTTGTTTAATAGTCTAAGAAGACCTTCAAGGTACACAATTCTTTATTATAATTTTAAAAATGTGACTGGAAAAAGTATCGGTATGAGGGTGTAAGGTTGTGTGTAACTAATTTCTATACACATTATTTACAAAATTCGTGTCTTTGTCGAGCGTCTCCACTGCCTGCTCGGAGCGGAGAGTATGTATGTTCGACTCTCCTCAGTAATAGACCTGTTTACGTGACGTGTGGTTGTACCAGAATGCCGAAACAAAAATTATGCAAAGATGAGTCCATTCTTACACAAAGCGGAATGTACTAAAGTCTGTCCCGAGTAGCGGTGTGTCAACGTGCAATTTACAAACACAGCGGTCTAAGTACGATGCAGCCTAGACTGTAACCCATACTTTTTCAGCCATACTGATAACTCAGCGGAATTTTACTATGGATTTTATGAATGTTCGTTCAGAAGGGAAGTAAAGCCGTGGATTCTCAGCCATAGATTTACGGTAAGTAAAAGAACTTCAGACTAAAATAATTAAGACGGCCTCGGGTGGAATAATGGTTATCATGTTCGCTCTTGGTTGCAAGGTTCGGGAATTCAAATCGGGTCGGAAACAATTACTTTTTTCAGGTCGTAAAAATCATGAATATGGGTTTATTCGGAAGGGAACTAAAGTCTTCGATCTGGTCCCGTAGATTTATGGCACGTAAAAGAATCTCAAAAGAGGGCTTTGATCAAAATTTGTCGGTCTTTTTACCCTCATGTTTGTATTATGACGCTAATGACCTTAACTTTTTAAAAAAGTTGTTAAATAGCCATATGGCTTTGACTCTTATGTAGGTGAAAATGGATTCTTTCTCTAGAAAATATCCCAGAAAAAAAATTGTTCAGAGATTTATTAGTTCAATAAGTGTTTGTGCTTTTAGTTGTCATAGTTCTCAAGAAATTACAATTTTCTTTTTTAATTAGTCCTACATTTAAATGTCGCTATTGGAATAAACGTATTTGATTTTATACAGTAAGAGTTTGTTTAAATTAAAAATGGTCCTATAAATTTATTTTAAAATTAAAATTTACATCAGAATATATCTTATTTATTTTCTTTTTGTTTTAAGCTTGCAACCTGCTGCTCCATTTATTCATTCTTATGTCAACACGTCCTTCCACATAACCTCTGTTTCCCTTCTTTTGGTATCCATATTTTTCCTCTTCACTAGTCTTGTATATTTTATGCGGTCGATGTGTTCATACAATTTTGTTTTCTGATTAATTACCCATCTGTTGATAGATTTTATTTTACCCTCTTTCCTAATATTTTCGTTTCTTACTTTATCTCTTATTACACTGAGCAACAAAAAATAAACTTTTTTTTTTTTTTTTTGCCTCAGAAAGAAAATTATGTGATTCTGATAGTATTTTTTCTCCTGAATTCAAATATGATATCGGATTTTCTCCATCTCGCAAGGTTTCCAAGAGACAGGCATTTATAATTTCAAACACTTTAATATTTTCTACATTCGTAACTACATAATATTCGAACATTCAGACTCACCTAGAAAGTAAGAAATGACGATTTTCTGCTATATTTCGCCTGTGGAGTATCTGTTTTGATGGTCTAACAATAAATGACCAGCATATTAAGATTCCATTTGCCTTGATATCTCTTTTCCATAGCTGAAATCTCGCGATGAAAGTGTTCCCCGTGCTCATCGCTCACTGCGCCAAGATTTTCCGGGAAGAAATCTAGGTTTATTAAAAAATAATTATTTAAATCCATTAATTGAAATTGAAATAAAAAACTGTGGGCGATGGAGAAATTCCGAATACATATTTGAAAACAGGATAAAACTGCATTAAGTACTATTGGTACTCATGAGACAAAACTCATGTTGACCAGTGTTATTTACCCGATTGTAGTTTTTGCTTGACGCAATGATGGCTATTTGCTTATCCTACTGATCATGAGAGCTATACTGGTGTTAGCATACTACCACAATGGTGTAGCCAAATGTTGAGCCTTAGCCTCTCCTTTGTTAGGGATTACTACACTAAATTAATTTAATTGTGCTTATTTGCCCATAGATGCCATGAATAGATGAGGTCAACATATTGATCCAATGAGACATCTTGCAGGCAACTAAGGTACATTATTACTGAGATAATGAGGTCGGTAAATTTTGCTTAGATGACTTTTTATTCAGGCTTAACGATATTTTACGAGCCTGAAAATCTTCAGAGTCTTAGCCTCTCCTTTGTTAGGGGTTACTAAATTAAATTAATTTAATTATGCTTATTTGCCCATAGATGTCACGAATAGTATGCGGTCAACATACTGACCCAATAAGACATCTAGCAGGCAACTAATGTATTACTGAAATTATGAGATCGGTAAATTTTGCTTAGAGGCCTTTTTATTCAGGCTGAAGGATATTTTACGAACCTGAAAATCTTCAGACTCGGGACCCACGACTTAAGTCTCTTCCGGAGTACTTGTTCCTTGGATTTTCCGTTAAAAAATCCATAGATCCCAGTCGGATTTGAACTCGCGACCCTCGGGACCAGGGACAAGGAGCATAACCACTAGTCCACCGCGGCTAGTTACCAAAATTATCGAGCAGAAGGATCACTCTAAAAGAGGTACCTATCACAGAAAGGTGGCTAGTAACCTATTTCCAAAATGTAAAGTTCAAATTACGAGTACCATTCAAAGATAAAGCCGTTCGGATTAAAATAGACAAACCTGTGTTTAAACTATAGAGGCAGGGAGCGGGAGAAGTGGCAAAAGTGTGAATTAATGACTTTGTAACTATATAAAACCACCGATGAGAAGTATGCAGTCCTTCTTCATTTACTTGTCCCTAAAGTCGACGGACAAAGTCTATGGGGTCATATAGCGTCAAATAATTTATACTTTTAGTCATGTTTGCATTTTAATTTTGAGGCTAATGTCTTGTTAAGAAGCGTTGTTAAATTAAAGTACTAAGACAAAGTCGTATCAAACATAATCTTGGTTACTCTTAACTATTTTGAGAGATATATGATCCACACCCTGACAGATCATTAATTCTTGTTAAATCTTGGTTCTTAAGGAATATTAAGTGACGGGTGAGAGAGGTCAATTAGATAGCAGGCTATATTAATATTACATCATATAAATGTGACACTATCTGCTATAATAGCAAAACTCAACCTCACAACACATTGCACAAGACACACACATTTTTGGGCTCAGTGAGTCTCGTCACGTAGACAAACTTAAGAATAGCAGAGAATGCAATTTCAAGCCAACTGGTGTCTAGTTTATCAAAATCACAATCATTGCAAATACTTCTCCCATCTCATTGTAAAACTATCAATGCTTACAGTGCGCTGACTGCTGATTTCGTGTTTCGCCACGCTGCGATGTGGGAACATTCCACTTCCGGGTTCGAACCCCGGTTCGGAGACATTTTCTGGAAAAGGATATTTAGAGCTTTTCCTCGTCTGTAAGTCAAATATCACAAAACTCAGAGCCAAAGTATTTTCCGAACACACCTTTCCATTATAATCATGCACCCAGGAAATCAAGGACTGCCGGACATTAGAATAAAAAATCCATCCATTCACCTTATTGTTCTAAAACCGAAATCGGTCCCTGACCTCACCTATCTTTATGCTGCAGCCTTCCCTGATGTTTCAATCATTCATTTGTTCTAATTTACCAAATCTCCTTGACTATTTAACTCATGCCCCAAATGCTAGTCAATGACCAATCACGTTTCAATGAATTTTGTTTTACAACCAATGACAGTCGTGTTTTACCTCGCTCTTTATCGATTTCTCTGTATCAGCTCCTGCTTTTGTGATAAAGAAAGCTCCTCCTTTTTAATATTCTGAACAGGTCACATTATTATTTTCTCCAACAAGTACATTGAATATAGCAAATAATGAACAGATTCCTTGATTTTACTATGTTGTTTACTAAAAAATAAATTAGTAACCTATAATGTTTATTATAATATAGGCCTACACTTAGATGTGTTTCATTATTTCTCCACTAGGGTGCATTCTTACATTATTGCGATCTTATTTGGTAATAAATAATATGATCTAGTTTCAGTGAATATACATAACCTCAAATTTCTTATTTGTGTTCAAATATCGCTGTTTACATTAAATATACCAATATTTTAAAATGCCTTACTTACTTACTCACTCACTGGCACTATCGAACCCGTAGGTTCATGGCCGCGCGGACATAAGCTCTCCATACATCCCTATCCTGAGCTAATGTTTTCCAATCATCCCCTGTATAATCTACTTCCCTCAAATCATAGTTAATGTTATTCTCCCACCTCATTCTTGGTCTACCAACTGGGCGTTTTCCCTCTGGTTTTCCTACAAGAAGCTTCCATGCACGTCTTTCATTCCCCATACGTGCCACATGTCCTGCCCATCGCAGTCTACGAGACTTAACTGTTCTTATTATATCTGGCTTCCTATAAAGACCATGTAGTTCATTGTTATGTAGTCTTCTCCATTCACCTGTCTGTTCATCTCTCTTTGGTCCAAAAATTTTCCTAAGAACTTTATTCTCAAATACTCGTAATCTCCTTTCCTCCCTTAAAGTAAGAGTCCATGTTTCGCATCCATATAATATAACTGGTAGAATAATAGTTTTATATATTTTCAGTTTAACGTTTTTGAAAGGAGTTGGGACATCAAGAGTCTCTGTAATGCATAATAGCACGCATTTCCAGAATTGAGCCTATGTTTAATTTCTTTGTGCATCTCATTCCTATTTGTGATTATTGTTCCTAGGTATTTGAATTCAGCCACTTCCTCAAAATTTCCCTCATTTGTCATTAGCTGTCCATTTCCATTATATAATGTATTTCTATGTGTGACCATATATTTAGTTTTATTGATATTTACTTCCAGTCCCAATTTCTTAGTGTTACTCAGTAGTGTGTGCGTGTTGGCCTTTAGTATCTCCTCGCTATCGGCCAATAATACTACATCATCAGCATAAACTAACAGCTTATTAATACCATTGAGTTGTAGGCCTTCTTCATCCTCTAAAGATTTGATGGCATGCTCTAGTACAAAATTAAATAGTAGAGGAGATAGTGCATCTCCTTGCTTCAACCCATTGTGGATTTCAAAAGTATCCGAAAACTGTTTGCCTACACGCACCCTACTCTTTGTGCCATTTAGACACATTCGTATAAGTCTAACTAACTTTTTAGGAATTCCGAACTCTAGCAGGATACTATATAACTTCTCCCTCTTAATTGAATCGTATGCCTTTTGGAAGTCTACGTATAGTTGGTGTACAGTACCATTATATTCCCATTTATTTTCTAAAATCTGTCTTAAACTAAAAATCTGATCTGTTGTAGACCTGTTTCTTCTAAATCCACATTGATGATCTCCTAGAATGTCATCAATATAAGGAGTAAGTCTGCTTACTAATATATTTGTTAGAATTTTGTACTAAGTTGAAAGTAATGAGATGCCCCTATAGTTGTTTCAATCAGTTTTATCTCCTTTCTTATAAATTGGTATGATAATTGATTGTTTCCATTCATCTGGAAGATCTTCTTTATCCCAAATCATATTAAGCAATTGGCGTTCTCGTCCATCAATTTTTCTCCACCTGATTTTATCAGTTCTGCTGGGATCTCATCTGAACCTGATGCTTTATGCATATTCAATTTTTCTATCGCCATTTCAACCTCTAATGCACTTGGTTCTACGATTAACATTTCTACTGTCTGTAAATTATCCTCTTCAATATCCTGTTCTGTATGTACATTTAATAATTGATTAAAGTAACTTTTCCATATATTTAATATACTCCTGGAATCTGCAATCATATCCCCATTTTCATTCCTAATTATATTTGTTCTAGCCTGAAACCCTTTCTTCCCTATCCTGTTTTCCTGATATAATTCTCTAATGTTCCTACTTTTGGCATTCATTTCAAGATCATTAATCTTCTCTCTCAGATATTCCCTCTTTTTACTCTTTAGTAACCTTGTGGTTTCCCGTCTGACACTACCCAATTGCTGCAAATTTAACTCATTTGGCTCATGTAACCATTTCATTTTTGCTAGCTTTCTTTTCTTTACAATGTCGGCATATTCCCCATCAAACCATTTCTTGTTTTGCTTCTTTTAAAGTGACCAATGCTTTCTGATGCTGAAGGAAACATAATTATAAATTTATATTTTTTAGATACCCCATGCTGATTACCCAGCGTTAGCCGAGAATCTACTTATTCCGATCTTCTTGACATAAATGAGCTGAAATACAAAAGTTGATGTGTTTTATATTCAGTTAAATAAGTAACAGGAAACATTTTATCGTAATTATTTTTAGATAACCCATGCTGTTTACCCGGCGTTGTCCGAGAATCTACTCATCCCGATATTCTTGACATAAATGAGCTGAAAGACAAAGATTAATGTACTTCTTATGATTAGTTAAATAAGTAAAATGAAAAATAATTATAAATGTATATCGTAATTATTTTAAGATTCCCCGTGCTGATTACCCGGTGTTGCCCGGCATTCTACTTATCTCGATCTTCTTGGTACAAATGAGCTAAAAGACAAAATTCGTTATTGTAAGTTATCCGTAAAAGAATACCCACAATGTGCTGCTATGCTTGCATAGGAATCTACGTACTTGTCTCGATCTTCTTGGCATCAATGAAAGACAAAAATTGCTATTGTGAGTTATCCGTAAGAGATACACATATGCTGTCGCGGACGTTTTTGTAGAGCTTTTTGAGATATTCAATTATGTGTACATTTATTTTGTGTATTTGTTATGGTTTAGGCAGCGTAAGCCATTTAAGCGTCCAAAGAGCTACATTTTTCACGTTTTCCACTACAAAGGGCGATTTTTGAGGGTGTAGGAGTTGAGTATCACAACTCTCTTATAGCCTATGTTCATCCCGGGAATCTCCTGAACATTTTGCAAAAAGCTCCATCACAATCGGATCAACGATATGGCCGTGCATAAAGTACGAACAAACAAAGAAAGAAACAAACATTCATTTTTATATATTAGATAAATTATATCAGCTATCTCTAGAGTCAGGATGTTTATATACTAAAAGGTGAGATTGCAACATATTATAATGAGAAGTTAGACTTATGACTGTCTTTTGTTTTGGTTTCGCATTCAAACAGTCGAATAGTATTATGATAAGTTAGACTTCTGATTGTCTTTTATCTTGGTTTCACACACAAACAGTTGAATAATATATACTATCTGTGTCGCAATCTTATATTTTATTACATAAAAATCTGCACTCTAGCTATCACTAATAAAAACTACCGACTACCTATCTAAGGACTTAACATATAACATCATTATAAAACCAATCACAAGTGATCATGAGTTCTTTACAGTTTAACAATGAAATTAACTTCTCATTTACTTTCAATTGAAATTAATAATTATCAAATGACACTAACAAAATACTATCAGTAGTAACATGAACTGCTGTCAAGAAGTAACGCAGAGGATAGCAATGACTAAAGCTTTGAACAAGAAGGGAAGCATTTTCTGCGATCCTTTGGCATAAGAATTACGGAAGAGGCTAGTTAAGTGATTTGTGTGGAGTGCAGCATTGTATGGTGCATATACTTGGACATTACGACGGGATAGGGAAAGCGACTGGAAGCTTTTGAAATGTTGATATGGAGAAGGATGGAGCGTATAAAATGGAGAGACAAAATAAAAAATAAAGATGTGCTAGACACAGTGGATGAAGGAAGAACAATACTGGAACTCATAAAAAAATTAAATGAAATTGGATTGGCCACTGGCTAAGAAGAAACTGCCTGCTAACGGATGCTCTAGAAGGAATGGTCAACGGAAAGAAGGTTAGAGGCTGAAAAATACATCAGATGATAGACAATATTAAAATAAATGGTTTGTATGCAAGATTCAAAAAGGATGGCTGAGTTAAGGAAAGAGTGGAAAATGTTGAGTTTGCAGGGAAAGACCTGCTCTTGGGCAGAACACTATGTATGTATCAATTAACATTAACAAAACGTCTGTCACTCAGGAATTGTGTTAATTGAGCAAATTCCTCATCAAGTTGAATGCATGGTTCGATTGTGCTAGTTTGTGGGATATACATTTCTTTTGTTGATTAATTATATTATATACAGTTAAATTGCGAGAGAGAAAAAATAAGGTGGCCGAATTTTTAATTTCTAGTTTTGTTAAATCCCCATTTATATTAGTTAAAATTCGCTGATTTTTGAGAATACCTTTCTTGCTTTATTTCAATAGCATGTATTGACTTTCGTTCCGATAAATCTAAAATTTCGGCTGCTGAAGCGATAATTTTCGTTTCAGTTTAACTACCACTCCTATTTGTCTAATTATGCTGATTAACGAGCTCTAAACTTCTTTTTTTTTTTAATTTGTAGCGTGTCATACCTCCACTCTGACTTAACAATATGTGGCGAATGAACCACCTTCACTGCTACTGCTACCTTCCGGGATCGTTGGGTTATGACTATGCTGTACTTAGTAACGTGTTCCTGATATCTAAAGAAGTTATTAATGAGAAAACAGCCTGCCTCGGGCCCATAGAACGCGGCTAACAATTCATCTTTCTTTTCCAGTTGAACGTGCATATAAATATAAATACTGATTATAAATTGCATAGAATGAAATAACTTCGTTACAGGATAGAGAACAATGATTACTCTTAAATAACAACAAGGGGCGTAATATAAAAGTTAAGCTTTTAATGAAAAACAAGTGTTGATTGTAAAAACAAAGTAATAAATGAATAACAAAAGATTGATCTTCGATCAATCGATCAGACATAGATAATAACAAAGTATAACTGAATAAATAACATACCATACAAACTGTCACACTCATACATGTCCAAACTCCATTGGAATTCCTTTTTCCATGCTTGATTGGACTAACTCAAATCCGACCATTCCTCGGTCACAATCCACTTGTTTATCTTATAAATCACCATGTTAACTTCGCCGATGCATGGTGTACTTAAGCTGGATTCGGATACTGAATCCACTTCTACACAACCTAACGCCACTTGCTAGGCCGATCGAATGATAAGGTTCGTTGAGATTACCAAGCATATAAAAGGTTCGCGAGTAGAGGGGATGTGCGCTATAAAGATGCGCGGAGGAAAGGGTAAAGGGAAGGGGTAGCCACACGGAACAAGGGACATTGGCAGGCTTCATAAATGTTCTGGAGGAGCACAAAGATGAATAACTGAACCGCAAAAAGGTACTTTCGGTTCAATAGCTCCCCCTACACCCTCCGGGTAAAAGAAAAAGAGTCCATAGGCTTTAAAGTAATGTCCAGTGAAACAATCCCACGTTGGGAGGGGCACATAAACACTATCGGATTCCAGCGGTAACTTTAATGCAAATCTTCCATCGTCCCCAATATCACAATCACCACACTCGCTTTAATGTAGACTATTCATGCGCTGAAAATAAACTCCATTTGATTCAGCCACCATAGTACAAGTCTGCGGTGTTCCAGGTGAAGATATGATAATTGGATTGCCGGATCGCAATCCCGTTCCACCGCTTTCCAGGAATCCGTAGTTCCAAAAGCCACTATGTTGGTCAGCTGGGCACTCGGGGGTCGGCCGGATCCTCCAAGCGCTCGACTGCCGAACACTCCAGGCTTACAAACAGTCGAACTGCCAATGTTTAGGAAAGGTAAACTGAAACAAAGAACAGGCAAAAGCAGGAAAGCAGAACCATAGATATACTACTTCAACATGTGTCATAATACAAAATATCTAGCTTAACATACAGCTCTTTTTCTACAAACATGCTTGGGTTTACTCCACAGCATTACATAATTTAATTAGATCAACATGTTGTATAATAATGTGGTCATGGACGCCGACTAACTTCTATTCACCCTTTTTTAGAATTTAGTTTGCGTCTCATTAGCAAGACCTGAACCACATATACAGAAACTCATTCTGGTAACTCTGACAACAAAAAGGATGGTACAATCAGCTCAAATACTTATATCCATCAGTACTATACTCTAATATCCCAAACAACACACATATATATATATATATATATATATATATATATATAAACAAACCACGTAGATTAAGATCGACACTCTCTAGAAAGATGCCCATACCGCTGACATTTCCCAACATTGTAGATTCTTTTTTGATTGCCAAGAAGGACGATTCGCCGAAGTATTAGATTTACTTAAATTGTCAATTCTACTTCTTTCACTAAAGTCCCTCTGTCTTTCAGCGATCTCGAAATCCGCCACTTTCCTGGCCAAGACACACATTTCGGCTACATTTTGAGGTTTCGTAGCGAAAACCAAATGCTGTCTAGTAGCCGGGGACATATTTTGCAGAATAAGATAAATTAACTTTTCTTCCGAAAATAAAGGATTCAACACAAGTGAAGCTCCTTGTATATTGGAGATAAACTCCAACAAAGATTCCTTAGGCATTTGGAATCGTCGTGAGACAAATTAATCCAAAAGTCTTCCAACAATCTAGGAGGCAACAATGAACACTTCACATGTTCTAAACTCTCCATCCAAGAGAATCTCAACTTAACAACTTCACTCCAGACTTTCAATAGAATTCCTCCGATGCAACTCAAAATCGAGTTTACAAAATACTCATCGGGAACCAATTTCAATTCGAAGAGCGAGTTAATTTTAATGAGGAAGACCACTAGCGATTCCTTATCTTCACCGTCGCAGGGATCAACTTTTCTAATTAACTCTCGGAAAATCCGCTGATTATTCTCTTCCAAAAAAGGAGAAAGGTTGGAGACAGTTCCACTCGAAAAATCTTTGATAGAGCTAAGTCTATGATCACTTATATTCTTATGCTGTTCTGCCAAATAATCCTCTTGATTTGCACTATCTTCAATAAACTTACGCTTTATTAAACATTTGTTCAGCCGGGGAGAGAGAATTCATATGATTTTTAAGCCGCTGACGTAATATGTTTACATCACCTTCAACCTCAATACCTAGTAGGTTTAACTCTCGAACGAGATTGTCTTTGGATATTACATCTATCCAACTAGGCATGATTACAAAGTATAGTAGACACAAGATGTAAACAATTATAGGCGAACGTAGTTTTATATAGCATAAATCAGTCTCTGTTATAAAGAAAGATGAGTCAATATTTACGTAACGTAAAGCAAACACGTAAACTAATACTTAATAACTTTACCATAAATACCAAGTATCGAAAACACGTAATAATCCGCAGGGTAATATCTCTGAAAAGATACAGATTTTCTAATTCTAAATTTCATTAAGGACCATAATACAGAGTTCATACCCTTGTCTTGGTGTTTGAGACCAAAACTCCGAAACTTGAATTAAATTGATACTACAAGAACCACAGTTAATAACATACAGCATATCTTGTAATGTGAAAAACACAAAACAAACGCTTTGCTATCATATGTACTTAGTGAACCCAAAACTACACATCTGCAACAATTTGTGCGCATGTAAAACCCAAAACATTGAATCCAAAAAACTTGAACCCAAAAAACCGTTGAACTCAAAAACCCAAAACCACGCTCTGATAAACCAATTGTGGCGTGTTATACCTCCACTCTGACTTAACAATATGTGGCGAATGAACCACCTTCACTGCTACTGCTACCTTCCGGGATCGTTGGGTTATGACTATGCTGTACTTAGTAACGTGTTCCTGATATCTAAAGAAGTTATTAATGAGAAAACAGCCTTCCTCGGGCCCATAGAACGCGGCTAACAATTCATCTTTCTTTTCCAGTTGAACGTGCATATAAATATAAATACTGATTATAAATTGCATAGAATGAAATAACTTCGTTACAGGATAGAGAACAATGATTACTCTTAAATAACAACAAGGGGCGTAATATAAAAGTTAAGCTTTTAATGAAAAACAAGTGTTGATTGTAAAAACAAAGTAATAAATGAATAACAAAAGATTGATCTTCGATCAATCGATCAGACATAGATGATAACAAAGTATAACTGAATAAATAACATACCATACAAACTGTCACACTCATACATGTCCAAACTCCATTGGAATTCCTTTTTCCATGCTTGATTGGACTAACTCAAATCCGACCATTCCTCGGTCACAATCCACTTGTTTATCTTATAAATCACCATGTTAACTTCGCCGATGCATGGTGTACTTAAGCTGGATTCGGATACTGAATCCACTTCTACACAACCTAACGCCACTTGCTAGGCCGATCGAATGATAAGGTTCGTTGAGATTACCAAGCATATAAAAGGTTCGCGAGTAGAGGGGATGTGCGCTATAAAGATGCACGGAGGAAAGGGTAAAAAGGGAAGGGGTAGCCACACGGAACAAGGGACATTGGCAGGCTTCATAAATGTTCTGGAGGAGCACAAAGATGAATAACTGAACCGCAAAAAGGTACTTTCGGTTCAAATTTATTGCTATATGCCGAATTTGGTTCCGAAAAAAAATGCTATAACTAGAACGTTGGTAGTACATTTATTAGGAACATTTTTGGACCAAAGAGATATGAACAAACTGGAGATTTGAGAATACTGAAAAACAGTGAGCTATATGATCTTTATGGGAAATCAGCTATAATAATAACAGTTAAGCCACGTAGAGTGCAATGAGGTGGATATGTGACACGTATAGAGAAATGAAAGAGGAGCATGGAAGCTCCCTGTAAGAAAACCAGAGGGAAACTGCCCAAAAGTTAGGCAAGAATGAGGTGGGAGAGATAACAGGAATCATGATTTGATGTAGATAAATTATAAAGGGTATAATAGGAAAACAGGGTAAAGCTGTCTAGATAGCTAATGTCTGCGCGATTTTGAATCTCCGTGTTCGATAGTGCCAGTTAGTTAGTTAGATAGGGAGTTTAAAACACACACACACACACACACATATATATATATATATATATATATATATATATATATATGCCCACATATTTTTGTCATGTCATTTCCTATGTCTACTCGGTAGGATCGAAGAAGGTATTGTATAAGAAAAATAAGAATACATTGTATTTACAAATAAATGTTATATACAGTATTGACACCCGAATGAGCAAATGCTCGTGCTCGGGTGCAGTTCAGTTACACGAATAATACAAATAGAATATATACATTTAAAGTAAGGGCCAATTTCATTTTTACATACATTATGACACACACAAATAAAAAATAATAATGTATTGGGAGTAGAACTTATTCTAACAAAAGAATTAATGGAATGGAGAATGATTTACATAAAATAATATAAATCATATAATGTAATGGATTAAAACCAATAATACAGAAGAAAGTAATTAGTAATATATTAGGTTATAATAATATAAGCAAAAATAGATGCTTCATATTTATTATTTTAAAATATTGAAATGATTAATTTTATTCACTTAATTAATTAAAAATAATTAATTTAATTGCTTTTTAAAAACTAGTTGTGTCTAGTTTACTTATATAATTTGGATCTTAGATATCTACTATGTTTAGATCTAGTAGTTGTATAAAATTTTGGAACATGTAGCAAAGAAAGAGTATTTAGTCTGGTGCTATAAAAACTTCGATTGTGCTCTTTAAATTAGTTTTTATTTTTATGAAAATAAGTAAGGAATGTATGCTTGAAAATTTGTTTAATATTTGGCACGTTGAATTTTAAATAAATTAAATTTGTAGGGTATTCTGAAGGTTTCTGCAAGCAGATTTTTATGATTCGTTTTTGTAGTAATGTTAAGAGAGAAAATGTAAAATTTGCGCTTCCACCCCAACCTAATATTCCGTATTGGATTATCGATTGAACCAGAGCTAAGTAAACAGTTTGCAATACATACATTGGTAAATATGATCGAAGGATGATAAATTTGTGAATAGTTTTACGTAGTTTGTTACACAGCAAGGAAACGTGTTTGTCATATCTTAAATATTGGTCTATTATAATACCTAGATATTTCACTTGTGTTGATATTTTCAAGGTTGGACATGTGCAATATGCGTTATTACAATAATTGTGCATTGTAATATCGAGACTGGGGTTTGAATGAAATTCATATACACCGCGTGATGTTAAAGAAAAAGGAATTAAAATGGTTTTTGAGATATTCAAAGAAAGTAAATTCTTTAATTACATTGATTCCTTTATTAGCATTATGAATGGTGTCGGTCCATGTAGAGCCGGAAAATAAGACAACCGTGTCGTCAGCATATGCATATATAGAGCCAGAAAATATTTCTAAGTTAATTTTGAGTAAATCATTAATATAAATTAGGAATAAACTTGGTGCTAAAACAGTCCCCTGAGGGACACCTATATTAATATTACGTATACTACTGTAGTTATCGTCAATTTTTGTTGTTTGGGTTCTATTACTTAAATACGATTTAAATAGTTCTAAGGCGGTTCCTTTAATTCCAATTTGATCTAATTTATCCGGTAGTATACTGTGATTTACTGTACCAAAGATATATATATAAATATTTAAAGATAGCAATCTCAATGATTTCATTCCATAGGAATTTGCTAAAACCAAGTAGGCAAAATAATTATGTAAAATGAAAAGGCTTGAGGAAGTAGCAGCAAGCAGACACTGAAGATATATCTTCGCATTGGAACTAAAACACATACACTCCCGCGCACGCATTTGTATTAAAGTCTAAAATTAAGAATTATGAGTAAACATCGTATGATCTTTTCTAATTTACGATTTAGTTCAACATCAGGGTTTGTCTGAAAAAATAAATGTAATTATGAGTTTGCGTCAAAGTAATGTAAATTAAGTATGTATGAAGGTGTTATTAACCAAAAGGAAGTGGTAAAACCATGTTAAAATACGACATTTCCCGTTCCTTCAATTCTACTAAATTACTTATTACTCAGATTTATTAAAATAATTATATGTAGTTTAAATCTTAAGAAATTAAAATTGTGCGTTGTCATTTTGTATGGTTTATCATCATTGCTATTAATTTCACTCCTTACCATTATGAAAATTACCAAGAACAATGTGGATTTACATATGAATGCCGTTCCTCACGTTTTGGTCTACACCGATGACATGAATCTTCTTTTCCTCCTAATCCTAGGCGTACAGCCTGTTGGAGAAAACGAGTTTTCCATTTTTGTCATGTTCTTACTGGGGATCTACGCCAGTTTGATTCTTACCTTCGTACGCCTTTTGATAGCCTGACCATTCACTCATTCTTGCAAACATGGTTATTCCCTTCCTGTCATTTTACACGCTTTAGATTAGCTTGAGATGAGCTTGACCGGTATCTAGCGAGCGAGCGTAGCGAGCGACGAGCTAGCGGAGCGAGAGCGAGCGGAGCGATGGGAGCGAGCGAGGAGCGAGCGAGCGTAGCGAGCGAGCGAGCGAGCGAGCGAGCGAGCGAGGCGCAGCGAGGAGCGAGCGAGCGAGCGAGGATTGAGTGCGAGCGAGCGAGCGAGCGAGCGAGCGAGCGGAGCGAGCGAGCGAGCGAGGAGCGGAGCGAGCGAGCGCGAGGAGCGGCACGCGAGAGCGAGCGAGCGAGCGAGGGAGTGAGCGAGATGAGCGAGCGAGCGAGGGAGCTAGCGAGCGAGCGAGCGATCGAGCGATGACAGCTAGCGAGCGAGCGGAGAGCGATCGAGCGAGCGAGCTAGCGAGTCTATGCGAGCGAGCGAGCTGAGCGAGCGAGCGAATCGAGCTCTGATGTCGAGCGAGCGATCTGATCTATCTATCTATAGATCTAGCTAGCTATCTAGTCTATATCTATCTATCTATCTATCTATCTATCTATCTATCTATTCTATCTATCTATATATCTATCTATCTATCTTCTATCTATCTTATCTAATGATCTATCTATCTATCTATCTATCTATCTATCTATCTATCTATCTATCTATCTATCTATCTATCTATCTATCTATCTATCTATTCTATCTATCTATCTATCTATCTATCTATCTATCTATCTATCTATCTATCTTATCTAATCTATCTATCTATCTATCTATCTATCTAATCTAATCTATCTATCTATCTATCTATCTAATTCCATCTATCTATCTATCTATCTATCTAGAAGAGTATTACTTTTAGCTCATACTACAATAGTATCGAATTTAAAGGATATTTACATTTTTATCTCATTCTGTAAATATATTAAAACTAAAAAATATAAAAAGTAAAATAATAGTTTTAAAAAACTAAAAGAACACGCTTTATTAGAAACCTAAAAAATGAAAAATAATTTTAATTTCCAATACGCTTGGGATAAAATTAAAGTGGTCAACAAAAAAATCATCTCCAACACATATAGAATAAAACTAGAGTTATCAACAAAAAGAAAATAATTTTACCATCAAAAGCGTGGGGTGCTTTTTATGATGTTTGCATTTTCTTCTTAGAGAGCTACTTTTACCAATATCTGTTTATTATCAAATATATTAATTGATATAGAGCACCCCACGCTTTGATGGTAAAATTATTTTCTTTTTGTTGATAACTCTAGTTTTATTCTATATGTGTTGGAGATGATTTTTTTGTTGACCACTTTAATTTTATCCCAAGCGTATTGGAAATTTAAATTATTTTTCATTTTTTAGTTCGGTTTTCTAATAAAGCGTGTTCTTTTAGTTTTTTAAAACTATTATTTATTTCATACCCATTCGTTTATTGGTTAAATTTCACATTGTTCCCGAATGTATTCATTTATGATTCTGTCATATTATATGTTGCTTATTATTTTTCTGTGTGTCATCATTTCTTGTTTTTCCAACATTTGTTTTGTTTTCGATATTTCGTGCCTTGATTCAGAAGTATAAGTGAAGATAGGTTTACTACATATTTATAAATTCGTACTTTAGTTTATGTTCTTGGGTATTTAATCCTCTAAATTTCATTGTTCATTGATTCCTAAATCCTAACTGCTTTGTTCGTTTGTTTCGTGATCGCTTATTGTAAACTTCTATTGCTTGTATGTTCAGGGCCCAAATATACAAAGTGCATACTCTGTTCTGTAACTTTTCTTCAAATTTTAATTTACATCTCGTGGTTCTTTCGATACCACAAAAATTTTGATTATTCATTTGAAATTTTTATATTGTGTTTTTGACTTTCATTCATACTTTATACAGCAGGCATAATACATTGTTCTCAGTATCACTAATTTCACTATGTCATCCGCATAACATACTGTGTTGATTTCCTTATTACCCGATTTATATCCTTTCATACCGGTAACATGTGCTAGATAATACATATTTTTATTATTTTTATTTTATTTATTTCGAGTGTTAGAGAGCGAACTACATCTTCTTACGCTATTACAGGTAAAATATTATTCGATCAATGAAAATGCATTCCACCGCTGTGGTCTCGAGGTAGCGTGCTGCCTTGTCACGCAGTGGGCCCAGGTTCGATCCCCGGTCGGGGCAGTTTTTCTGGGTGAGGTTTTTATCGGGGTTTTTCCTCACCTGTAAAACAAATGTTAGCAAAACTTTAAGACCCAAACGGTCCCCGAAATCATATGGCCATCATCATTATCATTATCATCATCATCCTTCATCGGTGTGGAAAGCAACGGGAAGCTACCACACCTACAATTCCCTAGTAAAGCTGCAAGCATAGCATGAAAATGCTATGATTGCAGTGAAGGACCTGCCTTCGAGCAGAATTACAATGGATGGAATGAAAATGCAGTCATTAATTAAGCTAGGTATATTTATTAAGTATTAATATTGCATTTTTTATACATTTACTTATTCATGAATGTGTGTTCTTATTTTCCTTGTCTTGGCCAGATATTTACCCACGTTTATACAGAAGGAAATCAATTGTTAACCTTTTGCGATGCGTTTCAACTTGAAATTTTGAACGGGAAATATGGAGAAGATAAAAATGAAGAATTTACATTTATTAATAAACATGGGGGAACGTAATCGATTATACAATATGCACACAAGACATGATTCTAGTCATAAGTAATTTCGGTATAGTTTCCAGAATTGAATCTCATCGTTTTCCAATCAAAAAGTATGTACGGTATGTGATTTAGAATTAAAATCCTCTTCTGACAGGTTATGACCCTATAAGGTCCGAGAGAAAGGAATTCATATTGAATGTTTCTTTTCAGTGTATGTCACCATGGAACCGGAAGAAGAGGGCGGTGGATTCGTCATCACCACAAGCGCTTAAATGCACGGTAAGTCTAGCTATAATCATGTAAGTCCCATAACTACCAAGTGTATAAATATAACTATTCTTAATTACAAAACTGATTAAATACTTCCAAAAAGTTCTCAATTTCTGATAAAATGAATTTAAATTCTATAATATTTTAAAGCCCTGAAGTCTTTTTTATCCAGTGGACTAGGTTTTCTATGACTTTCTGACATTCTCCCCTAACAATGGCAGAATTGTAACCCACTTCTAAGGTTCGCGATTCTGGAAGGGAGAGTTACATTACCTCGATGATATGATGGGTGACAAATAATAACGAAGCACCATATACCATCTTTTAGTCCTGCTACATAGACTTTCAATTTTCATTTTAGATAATTGCAGCACGGTGGTTTCTATGCCTTTGAGATCGCTCATCTTCCAATTTCTCCATTTTTCATCTTATTCTCTAGCTGTATATTCAGGATTTTCCTCTCTAATTTCTCGTTTGTAGTGTAATGATTTTATTTTACCTTACATGAGTTATAAATTAGTGAAATTGGTTTCATATTTTTGAAACATAAATTGAGGTACACTTCTGATGTTTTTATCATTTTTTAATTTTATTTTACGTTAAGTGAGTTATCCAATAGTGAAACTGATTTAATATTTTTGCAACACAAATTAAGGGGCACTTTTGATGTAGTTATTATCATTTATGATATAGTAAATTCTAATTAAGTTTCATGAATCTTATAAAAGTTGAGTTATACAGTGCCACCACCTAATCCCAACAACAGGACGCGATAGGCCTATAAGACCCTTAGACTAGCCGGCTGCTATTCTCACATCCACATGTGTTGATTACAGAGACTATTTAACTCATGCCCCAAATGGGAGTCAATGACCAATCACGTTTCAATGATTTCTGTTTTACAACCAATCAGAGTCGTGTTTCACGAAATATTTATCAGTGTTAGGATTATCATATATTAAACAAAGCTCCTCCTTTTTAATATTCTGAACAGGTCTGACCGTTATTTTGCAGTGACTGAGCCTATAACAAATACGGCTACCAGATTGTATATAATAGTGCTTACATGTCAACATTTGTAGCAATTGATTATACCACCAAAAAAGAAAAACCACTGTTTGCACTTTCTTAAATGTATTTTTTCCCAGGTAATAATCGAGAAAAATATAATTGTCATATTTACATCATACGACATCAAAAATGAATTAATATACAGATTGATGTGTTTCATTTTTTCTCCACTAGAGAGCATTCTTACAATATTGCGTTCCTTTGGCAATAAATAGTATGATCTGGTTGCAGTGATAAACAAAAGAAGCAGTAGAAGCGTACCTATCGTTTCTCATTTGTTTTCAAACATCGCCGTTTACATTAAATATATAAATATTTTAAAATAACTATAGTTAAATAATGATTTGTGAGTAAACAGCTTAATTTTATTCGTTAAATAGTCCTAACAAATGCCACTCTTGATTTCCAAATTCTCTAGATAAATTCACGACTCACTTCGTGAGTCGTGAATTTATCGATAATTTGGAAATCACTCGTGGCATTACTTACGATAAACGATCATCCAATCAGTATATTATGGGTGATGGATTATGACAGTTTTATTAAAGTTAGTTATTTCATTCAACTCCACTCTTTAACAGTCAGGTAATAAAAGCGACATAATTCAAATATGGACGTGAAATGATTGATACCTTTTACAGAGGGTCTTATTTCAAACTTGAGGCTCAATTATCGGTACATGCCGCAAATCATCGACTTAGGACTCCAAGGTTTTACTTCCCTTCCGAAGAGAGGCATGCTCAGAAATTTTAATCCCTTAAAAATTCTCAGACTAGGATTGAACTCGCGCATCTCAAAACTGGAGGAAAATATCATAACCACCAACCCACTGCTACCGAAACCCAGATATCTCTTTCATTACATGTAATCACTAGGGTTAGGATTTTTAGATGCGCAAAGTAGAGCTCTCTGAAATAAACAAATGAGAAATATGTTGCCTAAAATAGAGATTTAGGGCAATTTACTATCACCTTTTTTTATCTTTAGACACATCTTGTCTATATTTACCTTTCCCTCTTTTCTGACCTTTCGTTACCTTTTTAAATATTTTATATATAGAATTATGTTATTTAATTTACTTTAAGATGTCCAGTTTTTTTGTCAAATGCCACCAGGTTATCTTTTATGCCATTTCTGGTTTTCATCCCTGGCATTGGCGGAATTGTAATCCATTTCTCTTGTTGAGTCACCTGAAAGGCGGAATTATATTGCACTGATGATATGATGGGTGATAAATTATAATGAAACACCAGCAGAGAACTTTACCTAAATTCAAAATAATGAGCAACCACATGAATAATTCCCTTTAAGGAAAAAATCTTATACTGCTTTTCTGAGGCTTGAAAGTATTGTAGTTTTCCCTGAGATAGGTTACTAGCTTTTTTGTTAAGTTGTCCAGTAGTGGGGCTGCCACTTTTAGCCTGTGGACAGGCTTATAATGCAGCATTTCCTCTGCATTTGATGTGACTCGGTCGCCATTTCCTCATGAAACAGGGTGGACAACGAGAAGGTGATGATGGCATTTGGATAGGAGAGGATGTATGTTACGCTTCCTATCTCTTCTTCACCCCAGAAATTTCTCAGGAGGATACATTCTTTTAGGTCGAAAAAAGAATGAATACATTTTAGAACCAATAGAAGTAGAATTAGTAGAAGAAAAATTCAACAGATATAAATTAAACTGGATAGACCATGTAAAAAAGAACGGATAATTCAAGAATCCTAAAACGATGATGCAATATAAACCCAAAGGATATAATACGAAACAGGTCTACAAAGGCCTAATTCGTGAATGATGTTGATGATGAAGGAAACATTCTTATGGTCTGACCGTGAATCGAACCCCGGACCTCATGAACTGTAGTCAGGAACACTGACCACTAGCACATGAGCCTGATATTAATCTTAATATATAAAAATTACGTGTCACGTTGTTTGTCCGCGATGGAATCCTAAACTACTGAACCGAGTTTAATAAAATTTTGCACACTGAGTGCTGTTTGATCCAACTTGAGACCTACGGTTGTTTATAACTAAATTTATAGTCGCATTATTTTTATTGGAAATTATTTGTTTATTATTTAACAAAGAGTTATAATTATCTGTGAGTTCCATACGATCCTAACAGATGACGGTGTAAGGTAATTGGTTTATTATTTAACAAAGAGAGATCCAGGTGGCTGTGCTTTTTGTTGCAACCGCGAATTTCAATTGAATTACAAATATTGATTATTTCATAATTTAAGTGTGTTAACTGTTTATTTTATTTTCAATATATTGATAATAATATTAATTTCGTGTGTAAGTATTAGTTTTAAGTAATCTGGCTGAAAGTCAGCTACTTAATTTAAATTTAACTGGACCGAGAAGGGACATTGAACATTATGGTGAATCAGTTCTAGAGACCATGAATGATAAGATATCAAGTGAATTTCCGCAAATTGGTATAGGCCTATGTGACATAAATATTACATTTAAGAAGAATGTCAATTTAAAAACATATGAAGGTCATAAGGAACGGAATAACAGAACTGTAAGTAAGTCTGTTAGTTATAATAATATGCCTAATATTACAGAAACAATCTCCATGCCTCAATTAAATGAAAGACAAAATGACTATAATATATCACAAGATGATATTACTATACAGAGACTTCTTGATGATGATGATGAGAATCCAAACTGCCAACAAGTTCGTAGAAAAAAACGAAAGTATAATGAAATTAGCAAGCCTTCTCAAAATATTCCATCAATAAATGTATATAATCCTTATGATACACTTATGGATGATACTGAGAATGCAGACAACATAAATTCATCTCAATCAACAAAACCATACGGAAAAATTAACGTAAAAATAGTTAAAGGCGATACGAAGTTCGCCGGGCCATCTAGTATCCAATATAAACTAAAATTATTAATTATTTATCAATATTGAATTAACTTTTTTGTTAGCTTGCTTTGAACATGGGATTAATGAACTTGTCTACTTTCTATTAACATAGGATGTAACAAAATTTAAATACAGTACATCTGTAACAATGGAACATTTTCTGTAATGTAACTGGAATCAGTAGCAGTGACTTTACACATTCTAATTGTTGATAAGTCAGCATTGCATTTTATTATGTTATCAATTGATTTGGTGTTTACTTGATGAAAATCCATTATGTATTTCATAAATAAAACGATCAAAGTTTCATAACGATTTTCATAAATATTTATTCTATTTAACATTCGTAACAGCTGTTTCAGTACCCTGTATCTTCATCAGACGAATGTCATAAATACAAATACATTTTCTTTTTATGAGTTTTATTTTGTGGAAATGTCAGCACTGAGTTTTGACCAGATTGAAATTTAAAAACTAGGAAATAAAAATTAACTGAGTTTTTCTTAGTTCGCTTCCGTGTTTCGATCTAAATAGCTTACTATGTAACACATTTAATTATATTTGAAGAGAAAAATATACGCTTAGACTGGGACTTGAACCCAGCCTTGACTTAAGCCTTCTTTGAGAATACTCTACCAACTGAGCTACCTGAGCACTGCAGTATGAACACAATTTTTATACGCAGTTAATTCCCGAGCGCCAAATACTACGCACCATGTATTTTTCTCTTCAAATATAATTTATCCTTCATTGAGATGTTTTTAATGAATAATACAAACAACAAATTTGATGTTTACAATGCGAAGGTAGCCCTGCCTCTATAATTTAAGTAGGATCTCATAGGAAGGATGTAACCATTATATGAGGCACTGCCCGTGATTCAGGAATCACATTGGATGGTAAATAAGATCCTACAACACATTTCCACTTCGAAACATCTATATTTATACTCAATAAAAATGTCATTTTTCATTTACCTTAATTTAACCTCCCCTTTGTAAGTTACTTTTACATGCCACACGTCACCCGAGACTTACAGAAATATGATCTGTCGCGAGAGGGTTATAAACACGTGGTTAAACACTTTTCTTTTTTGGCCACAGGACCTAGAGGATCTCCTGGATGAGTGATCAGCTCTATGTCATGGCATCTCGGAGACAACATGAGCATTTAAGACAAGAAATATCATTCACTAATACATTCAAACTAAACATATGAAAGGATGATTATGGTGGCCGGATATGTTCGGAGACTATTTGGGTCTTAAGTTACCTGAGATTTGTCTTATAGACGAGGGGAAAACCGAAAATCTTTACCCAGTAAACTTTCTCAACTGGGAATCGAATCCCGGCCCGCTACGTCTGAGATAGGGGACAAATGACGTTATCACTACACCTTCAACGATAGGCTAAAAAGACTCCTTTGATTTACAAATACTAGGATTTTATTTTTGTACGCTTTCATGTTTTAATAAATTGGTTTGGGCTATAAAAGAGAGAGCATTAGATGAAGGAGTTCACCTGAATCAAAAGTTTTGCTGGTTTACGGATATATATATATATATATATCCATCCATAGTAATTCTGTCCGAGGGCAGGTCTTTCATGCTATGCTTTGCAGCTTTACTAGGGAATCGTAGGTGTGGTAGCTTCCCGTTGCTTTCCACACCGGTGAAGGATGATGATGATGATGAGATGATAATGATTTCGGGGACCATTTGGACCTTAAAATGTTCCGGACATTTGTCTTACAGGTGAGGAAAAACCCCGATAAAAACCTCACCCAGAAAAACTGCCCTGACCGGGGATCGAACCCGGGCCCGCTGCGGGACAAGGCAGCACGCTGCCTGGAGACCACAGCGGTGGACCATATATATATATATATATATATATATATATATATATATATGTAATTAAATTGGAGATACTCAATTTCTGAATCAAGCTTATTTAAAAGGTCGGACTCCAGTGAAAATAAATTATTCATTAACCGTAAGCTATTATCTACATATTGCATTATTATTTTAAATTTAACGCCAAATTAATAATATGTAGCCTACCGATTATTTTTTCCATTACTTCATTAAAATATCAAATAAATTAAACTAAAATATCTTAAAGCATACATTGTTGTTTGAAGGGTCAATTAAAATGTATGGTATATATTGTGACTAACCAAACGACAGTTTTTAGACTGGATTTTTAATTTCTGGTTTCAGGTAAATCGCCATTTCTAATAATAGTATTTCACTGATTTTTGGAGAATATATTCCTCGGTTTATTTTAACGGCATATGCTGAATTTCGTTGTGAAACGTCGAAAATTGCGATCTAATTTCAAGTCTAATTTTTTATCCAATTTTGCTGATTTACGGAGTAAAGTAACGAAGAAATTTGTAGGAAGTATAAAACATTTTTATTGGTGATAACTAAGCTTAGGCATTTTATGTGCAATTTTCATGATAAAAGGCCCGTCACGCAACAACTGCGCAAACTAAGCGAATTTCTTAGCAAGTCGATTAAACAACTTATAGTATTTTATTATTATTAAAGAATGAACTTTTAAAATATAGACAGAAAAGGAATACAGATGATCTTAAAGCGGAATGTTAATTAATGAATTGAATTGGTGTTTACTTGATGAAAATCCATAACCCACTTGATTTAATAAAAATAAAACTTATAGTTTTATTTTTATATAGTAGTAGTAGTAGGACTTTATAGACAAAAAGTAAGATATTTACAATATTATTTACAAATATGCGCACGGGCAGTAAGCCGTACGTGCTGTTGACAGTCCGTTACAATAAAGTAATAATTGGTACTAGTGTAAAGAAAATAAACAACAAAAACAGCAATAACATTACAATTACATAAAGAAAACACAATAATAATATTACAATTAAATAATAACACAATAGCATTATACACTAAAAACATTAACATTACAATTAGATAAAGAAAACACAATAATATTACAATTAAGTAATAACACAATAGCATTATACACTAAAAAAAACATTAACATTACAATTACATAAAGAAAACACATTAATATTACAATTAAATAATAACACAATAGCATTATACACTACTTAATTTATATATAATTGTTAATAATTAATGGTATTGCATTTTGATAACATATATTTATTCATGAATGAGTGTTGTCCTTATTTTTCGCGTTTTGTCCAGAAATTTACCGAGGTTTATCCAATTTTCTGGATTTACTCGTAGCATGCCAATCTTTCCCGATTTGAATTTAGAAATCTTTCCGGTAATAACTGACGTCTTCAATATTCTAAATCATTACATTTTCCTAATATATGTATCTCATCTTCAAAGTTCCCGCACATTGGACATATTCGCATATCGTAATCGTCGCTAATTTTTAGAAAATTCCATGCCCCTAGCCTAAACCAAGCAAGCCCTGATCTCTCCTTAAATCCTAGGTTGAGTATATACGATTCTTTTCCCCAGACGTGTTTTAGGTCTCTTTGTGAACACAGTGAGCGTTTTCCTGTACATTCGGCGAAAGTATCTTGTTGGTTTATATCTAAGTACCTCCTCCTTATTTTTCTCCACACGTTCTTGCGATTTTCAGTCCCTTTTTCCCATATCCAACCCATCCCAATCTTTTGGAGTTCTCTCCTAACCTCGTCTGCCCAAAATTTAACATCTATGTTTTTAATTTGGTGGTCATAACAAATTGCTCTAAGCATTGTTTGTTCACCTTGGATTACTCGCAACCAGTATTTGAGTACACGAATTTTACAGTTAATGTCGTCCTGGAATGACCCGAATTCATATACAATTCCACAGTTAGAAACGGCTTTACTAAGTCCTGTAATATACTTTAGAAAATGCGTATATACCTTATTTAGTATTTCCGTTCTTTGGAAACCCCAAATCTCACTACCATGGTGCATTACTGACCTGACCATCGCTCCATACATTTTTTCTAATGTGCTGACTGGAATATCAGGCACTCGACCCAGAATACCGAGTACACTGTTAAGTTGTCCCCTCCCTTTAAATAATGCTATATCAATATGTTTTTTCCATAATTAAATAGAATGCTAATTGATAAATTATTTTTTGAAATTGTTTTACTGACAGTAAATAGACTATGACACCATGATTAGCTTTGTTAATTTGAAATACTGATCATTAAAGAAACTATGTCGATTATATATTAAGAAGATAGTACCGTGCCCAATGGTATTATGCCTTGGCGCAAAGCTACGGGACATGCGTTGGTTCGAGTCTCCATGGGGGAAGAAATTTTCTCCTGGAATTTCGGCCAGCATGGGATTAGTGCCTCTACCCAGTACCGTGAGGAATTAGTGAGGGAGTTGGTAAGAGAATTCAAATTACCAAAACATCATACTTTCATTTATTGAGACACCTCAAGTCAAGGCTCCTTAAAAGTGAAACGAAGTGTAATATATATAGAACTCTGGTAAAACTAGTATTAATATATGACAGTGAAACATGAACTTTATCGAAGATCGCTATGTCAAGACTGAGTTCATTTGAAAATGAAATATTATGAAAAAGAGATTGCCGAATATGCGTTAAGGGAGAATGGCGTATAAAATATAACTCTTAGCTCTATCAGTTGTGCAAGTCTCCTGATGGGGTTACATCAATTAATGTTTCAAGATTGCGATGGACAGGACACATACAAAGAATGACTGAACGTGAGTATCCAAGAAAATTATAGAAAGTAAATCTAAAGTGGAATCAGATTTTTAGTATAACACAGATTTTAGAAAAGATGTGCATGGAAACTTCTTGTAGGAAAGCCAGAGGGAAAACGCCCAGTTGGTAGACCAAGAATGAGGTGGGAGAATAACATTAACTATGATTTGAGGAAGTAGATTATACAGGGAATGATTGGAAAGCATTAGCTCAGGATAGGGGTGTATGGAGAGCTTATGTTCACGCGGCCATGATCCTACGGGTTCGATAGTGCCAGTGAGTAAGTAAGTAAATAAGTAAATCTGAAGTGGGGAAAAATGGAACGACCAAGATGGAATTTTGGAGAATCTGAGGAAGCTGAGATCGAGGAATGGTAGCTGGTTGTCAGAGAAGCCTGAGAGAAGGATCTGAGGGAAATCGAGAATCGAATCGGGCTCTAGTGTTGCTGCTGCTGATGATGATAGTTAACCTATATATTTTATAAATTAAGATTTTTCTATGAAAATGTTCAACTGAGCTCAGATGTTAATATGATAAATGATAAATAAGTAATTGATTAGTAACTTGAAGGAAGAAACTAAGTGGAACATAAAAAATGAATATATCTTAGGGAACTTAGAATAAACTCCATACTATCAAGATAAAAATTGTAACAACATGAGGAGCATATGTCAGAACAAGAATCCGTATGACTAATGATGATGTTGGTGGTTTTAAATAAATGTTTTATCTTGAAAAAATGTACTTCACTATATTTTGACAAGTATAACATCAGTGCTCATCTGATAAATGTTGAGTCACTTGAGGTAATAAATGTATTTATTTTGAAAGATGATAAAAATGTATCATTACAATAATTGAAATTTTTAGTTAACTCTATTTTCTATTAATTTATTTTTCTGTGTAAAAAGTTAGATTGAATTCAGATTTTGAGATAATACATTATGAATAAGCAATTGATCAATTGTCCACCTCTGTGGTCTTGACGTAGCGTGCTGCCTTGATTACAGAAGATTTAGGTTAGTTTAAAGATCCAGGGCCCATCGAGAATCGCAACCGAGAACTTACGGCTTATATAAAAATAACTTTATATAATGATAACTTTTCTATAGCTCGACAGCCCATTCGGGTCTTGGCCTCCCTAATCTTTCACCTTCTTCTTCTTCTTCTTCTTCTTCTCCTCCTCCTTTTTCACTTTACGGGTAGGCAAATTACCTGTTCCGCATCACAATTATTCTGTCCATCTTTTCACTGGCCTTCCTACATTCCTTGAACTTCTTGGCTTGTAGTTAAATGCTGCTTTTGGTAACCTTGTTACATTAATTGTTTTTAAATGTCTAAACCATTTATCTGTATATTATTTGATTCTATCATTCAGTGAATATATATTTAACTCTGTTCTTATATCTTCATTCTTTATCCGATCAAATCTTGTGTAGCCTTTGTTCTTGTAAGGAGGTTCATTTCTACGCTTTGTATTTTACTTTGCTTTTTGGTCATCACCCAAGTTTCACTCCCATAAGGTAATGCAGGAACTGCCAATGTTTTATAAAACTTCAATCCAGTATCTCTTCTTGTTTTGTTCTTTAATGCTTTATACATAGTTCAGCATATGATTTGACATTTCAACAGTTTCATATATATGTCTCTTTCAAGTTTTGAGTTTATAGTAAAATTACAACCCAAATAAGTAAAATTTGTTACTTGTTCTAGAGGTTTGTTTTCTATTATGATGTTTCATCTTATATGTTCATTTCCCCAAAATGCCATAATTTGTAAAGGTATTCTAATAAATAGAGGTGTAAGACATGGGTGTAGTTTATCACCTACTCTTTTTAATTTATATATTAATGACATCATCCAAAATTGAAAAAGTAATGTCAATATAGGTATAAGAATAGACCGTTTTCCTTGTATTTTGACACCATATAAGAAGTTCTTATTCTCACAAGTGTAGTGGATCTGCACGTAATGTGACATCTAATTGTCCTCACTGGTCGTCCCACTGTCCTCCTTCCTCCAAAGTGCACCTATAAGACTTTTCTTGGCCCCGCTGTTCGTCCATTCTTACCATATGACCACACTCTTGGAGTACTATCTGTCTAATAACAATTGAGATTTGGGGTTATCTATATAGCTACCTCAATTCTCATTTCTTATAATTCTTCAGCTTCCTTAATCGTTAATTGTGCCGTAGAGTTTCTTGCGATGGACATTTTTACATTTTAAAATCGGTAGTATTGCAAAAAAAAAAAAAAAAGATTCTATTAGCAATTTTAATTCTTCTTTGTATCTCTGTTATCTAATTATATTCCCAAGTGTATATAAAATAATTCACCTACAGTTTGGATGATTTTTATTATCCAAAACTATTTTAATATATTTGGTCGATTCTGTACATTCACATGTCTTTGGCCTGATCTAGTTATCCATCTATGCATCTTTATGAAATTGTGCCAGAGAAGAAAGAACAGGATACGTTTTCCAAATAAGGTTCAGAACATGTTAAAATTTCTGCTTTCTTTGAATGACACTTATTGATTTGTAGGAGTTTTCTTCAATTTAATTTATGACTTTTCTATGAAATACGTGATGTTGTGTCATATGAATGGAAACAAATGAAATGTGACCCAGGAGGCAATGAATCACATTAATAACAATTGAAGTTGTGGAAGCCTCCGTGATATTTCTCACGTCTTCAACTTATCATGTGTGATAGGCGATATCTAATGTAATCGTATTATCAATTCCGATATCCAAAGTACATACCTATTTTTTTAGCGACAATTGATTCCCTTATATGACCCAGGGATTAATTAGCCAGAGTACTATAAATTATTCACCATCATTATTATCATCATAATCTATGTTTCTGTTGATGACTCAGGTTCTCCCGATCTATCCAAACCATCTTTAAGACACTTCACCAGCATATTCCCTGTTTCGATTCTCCATGTAGACGATTTTTATGGAATTTCGGATAACGTATGATATCGGTTCCCATCTAACATCACGAGAAATTTGGGTAGCTATAATAAATAGCGGTTCCAGGTTGATAAATTGAGATATATCTAGGGAACCCGACAAGCTGTCCATATGTCACTTCTGGATGATTATCCACCTCTGTAATTGACACCATTGGATGTGAGGCCAGCAACCGCTGATAGGAGAAGAATCAACTAGGTCTGTCGCACCATGAAAAAAAAAACTAAAAAAGTATCCAACTACATTCCCTAGGAGCCCTTTGGGGTCGTAGAAATTAATATGCCAATTTTTTCTAGACAGTCGGCACAACATGTCAGCCGGGTTGCCAGATCTGTAATGACGGCAGCCTTTATCCCCAGAACATACGTCTGTTACTCATTTTCTTTCGAGGCTAAGTTGGCCAAGGCCATGGTCCTGCCAGAATATTCAGGGCCCATCGAGAATCGAACCCGACTTCTGTCATCCATAACCGATCTATATACAATATTTCTATGACCAGTTACATATATTATACTCTAATGCTTTAACTTGACACTCTGAACAATCCAGTGATGTTTTATTAAGTAAACATAAGCCGATAATGACTTGACTGCACGTGGTTCTTCAGATGTTTGAAATTTCACAAATCTACGGAAACAAATGCAGTTTAGCTTATCGAAAGATTAAGACAAAGTTTTAACTGTCATGCTTAATTGCATGTTAACATTATTGTCATTGTGATCTGATAAATTATTTACGTTTACGCACATTCAGTATTATCTTATTTAAAATTAAAATATGACTAATTAATGGATTATTTAATATTCATCATATTTTACTATGTTCGTATAGTTCTTTATCTAGACTGGGCGGGCAGAATGCCTGAACATCGCAGCATAGAAGATCTAATGGGCTATCCCTGTATATTACGGATGAATGGAATGAAAGCTAGTCTACGGTGTTATGTGAGTTGTAGGTCGTCTTCCGGATGCAGCGTAGGCCTACGTTTTTCTCTTTTATGGCCCATACCACATTTTTCGATTGGGTCCGTGACCGCGAGGAGGGACTACAGCTATCCCGTTGGCCCTTCTTCCCTTTTTTAGTCATGAGCCTTCACCCTGGTGGGCACCCCCACTAGGTCTTTCCAGTCCACATTTTTAACACCTATAGGTGCCAACCAAACATTTTTTTCCCTAACCTGAGATGAGGTGAAGGGTAATATGAAATGAAAGAATGAGAAATGAAATAACATGAAGAGGAGGGCAGGGAGAATGAACAGTGTTGATGGTATGAAATTCGGAAAACGGAAGAACCCGAGAATTGTCCAAAAAATCCGGTATGGATCACCAATACCCCTCTGGAACCACCAGGAATCGAACATGGGATCCCAGTCGGGGCAGCCGCGCGCTAGCCACGCTCTATATCGAAACGGTTTTTACGATATTGCAGTATCGATATTTTATCTATCATATAATTGAATGATATTTTTATTATTTTTATTAAAATATATTAAAACTCCATCCCTTTTTTTTTAAATCTCTCCCTAAGTACTTTTACTTCCCTCACGGCGATGGAGCCTTTACAAGGTCACAACCTGTTGAGACAGGTTTTTTAAAATCTGGATCATTTACATACTTTTTTTTATTAAACAATACATTGAAGAGCCTCCATGGTTGAGTAATATGTGTAATGCCGAAGCCATCTACGAGACAACACCAAATTTTAAGACAACACATATATCACTCGTATTTTCATAATAAATTGAATGCTGTTATAGGCCTATAGTTGATTATGATGGTCAGACAGTGTTCTGGAACCATTTGGATCTAAACGTTTCCCGCTAACTCTTTTAAGAGTCGAATTAAAATCCCGTAATAACCTCACCCAGGAATTTCATTTTAAGCGAGGATTGAAATCCGGCCATTGACTACAGGAATTGACATTAAAATGGTGTTTTTTTTATCATACATTGAAATTAAGAGCTTTCTCGGATGATTGATCAGTTCAGTTACAGAGTCACCTACGAGACAACACCGATATTTAATAATAGACAAACCAATCACCGACACTTACGAAACGGTATATAATATGGTTGACTATTATGGATAAGATAGTGTTCGGGGAATATTAGGGCTTTAAAGTTTCCTTACATTTGTAATAAGGATGAGTTAGAACCTGTAAAAAAAAATTACCCAAGAATTTTATCCTGACCGGAATTTCAAACTGGGGTTCACTGTGTCCGAGGCAACAATTTTACTCATCTACCGCAGCAATGCAATTATTTTCCATTAAAATCATATAAGTTAATATTAATTCTGCTTTTCCACATGAGAAATTACTGTTGTTCGGGGAATTTTATCTATTGAATGCTAGGAAATGTAATATTTAATTTTTTTGAACGAAATATTCTAGGCTATTAAATTCCACATCACTTCATAGTACATATGTCGAGCAGACATGTGGTATTTTTTTTTGCAAATGCCCCAGGTTGTCTTTTGACATTCATGGTGTTCTCTCCTGGCATGGCGTACTTGTAACCCACTTCTGAGGTTGGGGCGCCTGGAAGGAGGGGTTACGTTGCCCCAATGATATGACGGGTGATGATAGTGGTGCGCCAGGAGAGTCCCTAATACTAAGCTTAATCTAAGATTATATATACATGTGGTATTGTTGACAGTGATTCGTCCGTCGGATGGGAACGTTAAGCTTAGCATTCCCTTTATGTGTATCTATTTATTTATTTATTTTTGGAGAAGATTACGTATTCGCACCGCTTTTCCTCTTATCTTCATCATCCCCAATACAACATTCACCCTATATAATGTATACACATTATCATAAGTAATGCCAAGAGCGATTTCCAAATTATCGATAAAATCACTCATCACGAAGTGAATTTATCTAGAGGATTTGGAAATCAAGAGTGGTATTTGTTAGGACTATTTAACGAATAAAATTAAGCTGTTTACTCACAGATCATTATTTAAATATGGTTATTTCAATATATTTATATATTTAATGTAAATGACGATGTTTTGAAAACAAATGTTTGGTTAGTTTCATTTGTTCATCCACTGCAACTAGATCATATTATTTATTGCCAAATAGGATCGCAATATTGTAAGAATGCACCCTAGTGGAGAAAAAATTAAACTCATCAAACTGTATATTATAACCAACTTTATAGGTTATTAATTACTATTTTTTTGGAAACAACTCTGTAAAATCATTATTTAAAAACACAATTATTGAACACGCAATTATCAAATGTGTAGTTCGAAGAAATCTATTTATTATTTGCTATATTCAACGTATTTGTTCGAGAGTCAGTCACTGAAATGCTCTGACCTGTTCAGAATAGGCCTATATAAAAGGAGGAGCTTTCTTTAATATGATAACAGAAGTAGATAAATATCGAGGCGAAACAAGACTGTGATTGGTTGTAAAACAAAATTAATTGACACATGATTTGTAATTTACTCCCATTTGGGACATGAGTTAAATAGTGTACGTAAAGTGATCTACCAAAGTATTTTAAGAAAATAAATCATATTAATCAGCCGCGGTGGACTAGTGGTTATGCTCCTTGCCTCTGGTCCCAAGGGTCGCGGGTTCAAACCCGGCCGGGGTCGATGGGTTTTTTAGGACGGAAAAATCCAAGGAGCAAGTCCTCCGGGAGAGACTTTAAGCCATGGGTCCCGAGTCTCAAGATTTTCAGGCTCGTAAAAAATCCTTAAGCCTGAATGAAAAGGCATCTAAGCAAAATTAACCGAATTTTCCCGTCCTAGTACTACCTTAGTTTCCTAGATGTCAGTATGAGGCGGAACGCTGACCACGTACCACTCAAAATGACATATATACGAAAACAAGCGTAACTAAATTAGTATGGTTCAAATTCTTCCCTGTAGGGGGAGAGCGCCTAAATCTCTGTAAAGGGAAAACACAGGCTTACAATACAATACCATATTAACATCATCCCGCCGCCTAGCGCGGAACGTAAAGCACGAGAAGGGTAGTGGCATTAAAACACATAATTTACAACCAGCAATATTTTCACCCATTTTTCTAAATAATGTGGCATTATCGACATTATTTCAAAATACTAACATTTTTTTAAAGACAGTTTTATTTGATAATTCTATTTGTTTCATTGTTATAGGAACCATATTATTTTGGAAAATAAAAAAAATAAAATAAAAAAAGACACCGAACGGTCAAAGACTTTGGCGCAGAACTACGCACTGGTTTGGGTCCCCGTGGAGAGAAAATCTTATAGATTTTCAACTAGTAATTCTAACCGGTGCCTACCCAGTATCATAGGAAATTTGAATAGCTACGATAAGTAGCATACGCAGCATCATATGAAATTGTGGTAGCTACGATAAATAGCGTCTATAGATATAATAGCTAGAGGACCTCAAGTCATCCCTTTGCTGGTCGGATGATCGTCCACTTCGTCTGATGACTAAGGCCCGGGTTCTAAGGATTTAAACCCATTTTGTTCCTTAATTTGTAATGTCAATATTGTAACATATCTTTCGTTTTAGTAGCTTCTGAGTCATATATATATATTAATATAGATACTAAAATGAGATAATAACCTACAAGAGGCTAAATATAGCATTTATCGTTATTTTGCACGATTTCCTTTAAAGCAGATATATTATATTTATCTCCCAATCTGATGTGATGACTTCCAAATCAATTTATCGAACGTGTAAAATTATAAATACAAAATAAGATAGTTAAATATTATTTGGTGCTACGAGGACGAAGCAATGCCATTAATTGTTTTTACAACTTCCATTGTAAAATTATTCCACTTCAGTAAAAAAAAAGTGCCGACCCTACACTTGGTACGGTAAGTTATGGCGGCTAAGTTCACTGAACATGGAATGTGTTTCTGCATTCATTAATGAATGCCACCCAGAATTCTATATTTTTGCAAGTAAAGTTAAATATTTTCAACCCCACCTACTAGAAAGTCTAAATATAAAACCTATCAAAAACTCTGATTTTTGTGGCATGGCATCAATGTCTTGTTTTGAATTTAGTTCTTCTGTCGAAGTTTGAATTTTAGTTCTGATTGAGAGATCTAAAGTCAACTTGTGAAGTGCATTGCACTGGAATTTTCCCCCCTAAAATATGTCTAAAGTGAAAACAGCAAAAAATAATTTACTTTGGCAATGAACTGCTAACAACTCCAATTGTTCATCAAATGGTAAGGTCACCTTCTGTCAAGTTTGCAAAAAAAAAACTGAGTTGTAACAAGAAATAATATTTTGAGGAACATAAGAAATCTGCACTCATAAGAACAATAAAAAAGTAAAAAAGCCAATTCAATCGTTCATTTCATCTAGGACGAGTTCTACGGTGGATGATTTATATCAGCTAATGTGCCTTGGATTGTGTTAAGGAACGGGAATTTCAAGAGATTTCTTGAAGATATTAGTGGTCACATAATTCCAGATGAGTCTACTGTTGCGTAAGAACTATTTGAAGCCTCCATATGAAAAGACACATTAGACTAGGCTATATGTATGAGACCACAGATAGTTGTGGTCGTTATATTGCTAATATTATCATCGATTATCTGGATCTAGCAGATGGAAGGAAATAGGATCTAGTCCTTTGTAAGGAACTAAAGAAAAATCAATAGCACTATAGCTTGCGTTGATAAGGAAGCCCTATGTATCTTGTGGCCTGCAGAGAACCGATATGAAAATTTTCTTCTCTTTCTTAGTGATAGCGCCGCCTATCTGATAAAGGCAGGGCAGGTTCTGACAAGTTTATACGTAAACATGGTTCATGTAATGTGCCAGATTCATGGTTTATATCGGTTGGTGGAAGGAGTAAGACATAATTTTCCAACATTACATTAAATTGTTTCTTCTGTCAATAAAGTTTTTCTGTAGTTGCCTATTTGAGTTCAATCTTTCAGAGATATGCTACCGGAAATCCCTCTTCCTCCAGAAATAATATCCACTCGCTGGGGATCTTGGTTGTCAGCCGCACTCTATTATGCCGACCACTATGACGATATCAAAAGTGTCATAAATAAATTTGACACCAGCGAATCTGCTTGTATTTCGAAGTCGCAGAATTCTCTCGAGGGCAGCAAAAACATTGCTGATCTAGAATTCATCAAAGCCAACTTTCTGACTTTCCTGCTACTATGCAACATACGGAGGGTACATATCATTCACTGAATGAAGGAATAAACATAATGAAGACAGATTCAAATAAATAAATACCAGGGGTACTTGGTGGTATATTCTTTTCTAAGCTCTCTCGTATCCTTGAATGAAATCCAGGATACACAAAGATGAAGGAAGTAAATTCAGCTATCCAAGGAGAAAAAATACATGGGGAATTGCCATGGGGACCGAAAGCGGTGACATCTATGAAATATGCGCCAGTGAGTTCATTTTGTGTGGAGCGAAGATTTTCTTTCCACAAAAATGTATTAATGGGACAATAGTCTTTCACGAAAGACAATCTGTGCATGTATGCGGTAGTACAGTGTAATAATTCAGTTTAAAAACGAAGCATTTCGTTCTGTGTTCTAATTATTATTAACTGAATAATATAAAAAAATACAACTTTGCATAATGTTTTGATACTTCCGATTCCTAAAAAAAATAAAAGTTTGCATTAATTTCAGTGAAGAGTTGATTTTTTTTTGCGATTTATGTATTAGATAGATAGATCATCGGTTGGTTAATGTCTTTGACATCTTCTGATTCCCAATAGCCAATTATGTTGGTCCATCCAATCTCCTGTTGTAGATGTTTCTCCTTCGTGTATAAATATATTCCCTGACTCCAGGAGGTTTTAGGTCTTCCTTTGTCTCGTCTTCCCCCAGATTTCCATTCCAAAACAGATTTTAGTAGCCGATCCTCTTCCATTCACTGGACATGTCCGTACCATCTTAATTGTTGAATTTTAATACAACCTAAAATAGTGTCTTCAATCTTAATTTTCTCCCTTATAACTGAGTTCCTATTGTTTTCTCTTCTTGAAATTCTTGCTGCCCTCCGTATAAAATCCATTTCCGTTGCCAAAAAATAATTATTTGTTTTTTATGTTAATGGCCAAAGTTCTGCTCCATAAGTAATGATGCTTTTAACGATTGTATGATATTTATCCATTTTATTTGTATTATTTAAATTTGTATCCCACAATATTCCATTGAGGCAAGCAATTGCAAATTTTGCTTTATTATTCCGATTTTCCGATTGAGGGTCTTTCCACTTTTCAGCGGTTGCCCTTTTACCAGCCGGCTGCTGGCCCTTCACATCCACATGTGTCAATCACAGAGGTAGATGATCAACAGCCAGTGTAGGGGTGACATGTGGTTAGCATGTAGAGTCCCCCAGCCGTTATAGCTGGTTCCTCAACCTGGAGCCGCTACTTATTGTAGCTACCCAATTGCCTCACGATGCTGGGTGGGCACCGGTCCCATACTGGCCGAAATACCATGAGGAAATTTCTTCCCCCATGGAGACTCGAACCAGCGCAAGTCCCGTAGCTCTGCGCCAAGGCTTCCTACCTTAACCGCTCGGCTACGGCGCTTTATTATTTCCATTTCTTATTTCCTCTTCATAACTTCTATTTTTATTTATTTTAATTCCTAAATATGTGATCTCACTACAATATTTTATTGTTTCTCCGCATCCAAAATTAAATTTGTTCTGGTTCACCAATTAATAAATATCTTGTTTTCTTCATGTTAAAAATTAATCCCCATTTTCATATTCTTCTATTAATGATATATTCTAAATCTTCATAATATTGTGCAATTAACAGTCTATCATATGCAAAATGAAAGTTGTATAAAGTTTTATTGTTTGAAATAGGAATTCTCATGCTTGAAAATTTTCTCCTCCAATTTTTTAATATTTCATATACATATATTTAAACATAGTCGGTGATAGACAACAACTTGACGAAGACCTAGTGTATGTATTTACTAAAATTTTAACACAGTTTTCTTCTTACGAAAACGTGTTAAGGATTAATAGGAATTTTCGCACGATAGACTGTGCATACTCGTTCAAGAAACAATACACATAATTTTATTTCTCGATTATCTTTCATAGGAACCAAACGAAACTTTTCAGAACGGCGAGTTTTGTCTTAAATGTTTGTGTTGGACTCGGAGGTGGCACTGAAATTGAGTTGGTCTTTAATTCGGGGGCACGTCAGTCATTCTTTAATCAAAAATGCATTATGTAACCCAGAGTAAAAATTACCTTAAGGCCTGGAAGCTGTGATAAGCATAAAAAGTAATAATAAATAATAATAATAATAATAGGTATAATAATAATAATAGGTCATTAATAAATGGAGCTAATGAATAATAATAATAATACTAAATATCCTCAACTCTGTGGCAGTCCGAGGAATGAGATGAGATGAAATCCCCTATATTTGTAGAGGTCTGTGAAAGACAAGAGTGCCGGCCGACAACTCCTGACGCACCGTCACAGGGGTCAGGTGATGTGAAATGAATAAAACGACATGGAAGGGATTAGTATGGAGAAAATGGGTGGAATGAAATTTGTTGCCAGGGGAAAATGGGGAGAAACCCCGAGAAAAGAAACCGGTCCACGCTACGTTTCGTCCACCACGAAACCCACATGGAAGTGACAAAGATTCGATCTCGGAACCCCAGCGGTGAGAGGCGAGCGTCTAACCGCTGACGCCACGGAGCCGCCAATAATAATATTAAATAATAATAATAATAGTAATAATAATAATAATAATAATAATAATAATAATAATAATAATAAATCAATTGTTTCCCAATTTGTTATATATTTCTTCTTAACTATAATCATTGTTTCTCCTCTTTTTGGATGTTTTTATTTTGGAACTATATTGTACAGATGCAAGTATGGTTCTTGAATTTGTAATCCAGTTCCCTTTTTCTTCGTTCCTGTTAAAAGTATTGTATACTCATTCATCTGTGTTATGCTATTCATTATTTACCTAGTTTTATTTACAACCTTCTTTTATCGTTTATTTAATCCGTGCGGCATTCATTCTTGGGATTTTTAGCATTGTACATTTTAAACGAACAAATGAGCTAGCCTGATTCGTCAACCCCTAATCTGGAGGTCCAGAAGTTTAATTTCGGGGTCTCCTTTCCCTAGAAAGATTGAATTCACTTCAGCTTAAGAGATTCTCTCTGACCATCTACGTTACCCAGGGAAGAGATCCATTCCATTACTGACAGCCGGGCCAGCTGAGCCTGGAATTTTTTACGAGGTGTATCTCTTCCGCTTCCTACTTTTCCAATCGTATTTGGAACTGGGTCCGGCGGTACCTGGGGACGTTAGTTATTGTAGGTATAAATATACCCAAATTTCTCAAATTTGTTGTGCACTGGTTGTATATATTGGCCAAAAATACATGGCAACAGGAGATAAATAAAAGAACTGATTTTAAAAAACGGACATTGAAAAACTAAAAGCACGTGACGATTAAGTATATTTATTCGGGGAAAAAAATAGTACAGATGGAAGTCATGATGCTCAAATTAATGAGAGGATAAATAAGGGTAAATCTGCTGTATAAAATTAAATTGTGTTTTATGGTATTAGAATATAAGTGATAAAACAAAAACAAACCTTTTTAATACAATAATAATAAGTACAATGGCATATTGTGCAGAAACATGGGAATTAAAATATAGAACAATAAGTAAATTACATTTTCCAGAAATAGATTTCATTAAAATGTTAAAATGATATGGCAATGTAAAAAGAATGACAGAAAACAGATTCCCAAGAAGAACATTAGAAGGGTGCCACATGGTAGAAGAAAAAGACGAGGACGACCAAGAATAGCGTGGATTGATGGTATTTTGAGCAGCATGAGGAAACAAGGATTGGACGATGGAGATTGGAATGACAGAGAGATGTGGAGGAGAATGACAGTAGATAAATTTGGCAGGAACATTTTGTAAAAAGTTATTAAACCTGCTTAATAAATAATAATTAATAATAATAATAATAATAATAATAATAATAATAATATTTTTATTTTGCAAGATTAAGGCCACAAGGCCTTCTCTTCAATTAGCATAAATATATAAAGTGACTATTTAACTCATGCCCCAAATGCGAGTCAATGACCAATCACGTTTCAATGAATTTTGTTTTACAACCAATGGCAGTTGTATTTTACCTCGCTCTTTATTGAATTTTCTTTACCAGCTCTTGCTTTTGAGACAAAGAAAGCTCCTACTTTGGTAATACTGTGAACATGTCAGAGCATTATTTTGCAGTGACTAACTCTCCAACAAATACATTGAATATAGCAAATAATAAACAGATTCCTTTGAACTACACATTTGATAATTGTGTGTACAATAATTGTGTTTTTAAATAATTATTTTACTGACTTGCTTACAAAAAATAAATTAATAACCTACAATGTTGGTTATAAGATAGAGTTTGATGTGTTTCATTTTTTCTCCACTACATTCTTACAATATTGCGATCCTATTTGGCAATAAATAATATGATCAAGTTACATTGAATAAACAAATGAAACATAACCACACATTTCTAATTTGTTATCAAACATCGTCGTCTACATTAAATATATAAATATTTTAAAATACCGGTAACCATATTCAAATAATGATTTTTGAGTAAATAGCTTAATTTTATTCGTTAAATAGTTCTAACAAATACCACTCTTGATTTCCATATTCACTCGTCACTTCGTGACTCGTGAATTTATCGATGATTTGGAAATCACTCGTGGCATGACTTATGATAAATAGGCTATATCCAAATTACATTAAATTATAAAATACAAGAATACGGTAATGTAAAACATGTGCAGGTATTTTTTAATACACTAGACATCCTGATAATAATAATAATAATAATAATAATAATAATAATAATAATAATAATAATAATAATAATAGTAATATCTTTATTATTACTATTATTAATATTATACTTGTACCACCAATTAATACACACACAATATAGGCTACTATAGATAAACGCCAAGACAAAAGTTTATGATTTATTATATTTCAGAATTATGTATGATTTATTATTTTAACTATTCCTTTGCAATATAACTTTTTAAAGCCATATTTGCTCTATATGTAGTTAACTTTTAAATCATTCTAACGCTGAGCAACCCCTGATTTTTGTGGTTCCTACAAAGGGAGATATTAACCCCAAGGAAAGAGAGAGAGAGAGAGAGAGAGAGAGAGAGAGAGAGATAAGTTAGCGTTTTTGATAGCCGTATGTATAGTTAATTAATTGCTGATTTTGATTGGTTGATGTTCCGGTTGTTAAACTTTATTGATTTACACTGAGACGTTGACTGAGTAGGTGCTATTATGTAAATTGAATATAATCACTTAATCATAACGATGCGGCTGGTAACAACTTGTATAAAGACACTTAATTATTCCTTTATGGATGACAGCGTCAAGATAAAGAGGTGACCTTTACAAGGTTCATACGGTGCCAAATTAATTTATATATCCAGTATTTTCCTGCTTATCATTCAGTTTGTGGAATTAAATAAATCATTTATGATTACTTAAAGATGAAATACCAGATAAGGAAATCCCGGAGGGAAATTTATTTATTTTTAGTTTTCTAATGTTCTACTGTGTTCTGACAGCAAATGTCAGTCGACGAATTTAAAATCTACAAAAATACACACTTTCCTCTTAATAAATAAAAATAACAGTACTACTATTATAGCCTCACTATCATGATTGTCCGGGTGCCGCGCGACAATGTTTGACAATGATTAACATGCGGAATTATTACAGTGGCGGTAGTCGATATCTTTTTATTTAATTATATCTAACAGCTGCGGGGAAGCAAAGCGGGCCGCTGGACAACCATCATGATGAGGCTACAATACTGCTACGACTTATTATTGGTTTTACGGCCCTTTGAGTCTATCCAAAGCCTCTCCTTTGATATGAGTTTCTAGACCAAGCTAATTTAGTTAGGCTCATTTCCGTACAGTTGTCATGAGTGGCATGTGGTCGGCATACCGACTCAGTGAGACATCTAGCAGGCAACTAAGGTATTAGGCCTACTTGGCTGATGAAGGTCGGTAAATTTTTCTTAGATGCCTATTTTATTAGACTTAAGGTTCTTTTACGAACTTGAAAATTTTCAGACTCGCAACCCACGGTTTGATGTCCTTCTCGGAGCACTTATTCCTTGATTTTTTTTCATCCTAGAAAGTCCATCGACCCCGGGTGGGTTTGAACCCGCGATCCTCAGGACTAGAGGCAAGGAACTTAATTACTAGGCCACTACTACTACTATATACTACTACTACTACTACTACTACTACTAATAATAATAATAATAATAATAATAATAATATTATTATTATTAATAATAATAATATCGTAAAAATAAATTGTAATAAGCTAATAACATATAATACTAATTAGACTTAATAACAACAACAATAATAATATAGCAATAGTCATCATCATCATCATCATCATTAACAAATTCTATCAATGATGGCCTGTTCCGCCTCAGGATAGTTGGTTCTTCCATCGGTTTCCTCGGCCTTCCTACATCTCTCTCCCTATAGTTCTGTATGCAAGAGTCTTAGAGATAGGCTGTTACTGATCATCCGTGATATATGCTCGCACCAATTTTCTCGGATAAACGTTTATGATATCAATGATGACTGTGACGTTTAATTCTTCTCGAATGTCAACATTCCGTTTATGATCAAAACTAGTGTAGCCCACTAGGGCCCATCAGCCGCTTCTATCCTTCGGAGTTGATTTGTTTTTGTCCATTGCTACCCGGTTGTTTTTATGACATTTCTAGCTTCCTCCTCTGACATTGGTTTGAGTTGTAATCCATTTCTTAGGTTGGGGCACATGGAAGGAAGAGTTTCGTTATATGATGTTATGATGGGTGATAAATGGTATTTAAGCGCCAGGAGAACCCTAAACCAAAACTTAAGCTATATTCCAGACTATGTGCAAACTCAGGAATAATTCCCTTAAGAAAAAAATTCCTATTGAAGCGAGACCTCGTGAACTGTAGTCAGAAACGCTGATTACTAGCTCATGATTTAAGGCTCATGTTTCTGATCCAAAAGCGGTATGATAAAAGACCAAATATGAAGTCAAGCGATAAAGAATTTATTTTATATTTAAAATATGTCTCTAGCGTTAATTCCTAAAAATATTAAATATATATACATCTTATATATAAAAAAATTCGTGTCACGTTATTTGTCCGCGATGGAATCCTGAACTACTGAACCGATGTTAATAAAATGTTGCACACTGTGTGCAGTTTGATCCAACTTCAGACTTAGGATAGTTTATAACTAAATTTATATTCGCATTATTTTTATTGCAAATTATTTGTTTATTATTTAACAAAGAGTTATAATTATCTGTGAGTTCCATACGATACTAACAGATGGCTGTGTAATTATCTGCGAGCTCCATACGATTCTACAGATGGCGGTGATTACTAGCCCATGATTTAGGCACATGTTTCTGATCCACGTAACAAAGTTACGATGGCCATTATTTTTTATGGCATTTTAAAATTGTCCCTTGTCTATCTTTCCTTAATAATGTTGGTTTATTATACCTAATTTATGTCAACATTCATGGAGTTTATGTAGGAGAGATTGCAACTGAGATAATGGAATTCACTTACTTGTTATATCCATCCATCCATAGTAATTCTGCCCAGAGGCAGGTCCTTCACTGCAATCATAGCATTTTCATGCTATGCTTGCAGCTTTGCTAGATAATTGTAGGTGTGGTAGCTTCCCGTTGCTTTCCACACTGGTGAAGGATGATGATGATGATCATGGCCATAAGATTTCGGGGACCGTTTGGGCCTTAAAGTTTTTCTGACATTTGTCTTATAGGTGAGGAAAAACCCCGATGAAAACCTCACCCAGAAAAATTGCCCCGGCCGGGGATCGAACCCGGGCCCGCTACGTGACAAGGCAGCACGCTACCTCGAGACCACAGCGGTGGACTACCCTACTTGTTATGTAGACTATTTGTAATATATTAAGATTGTTTTTCTTCTTCAAAAAACATTATTTTAGCTACTTTTTAAATATATTCAGATAGTAATAGTTTATTTCTTGGATTAAAGTGTATATTGATTTTTGTAATTTTTTCAAAATTACCTAAAATAAGCAGGTAATCTGCATAAAGTAATGTATTAAGTGAGTAGTTATTGGTCAGGAAGTAAGTTGTTATTTAATTTTCCAAGTCTTATATCATAATTTAAAATAAGTGTAAAAAGTTCAAAATATTACCAATTTGTAAACATAATTAGTATAAAATATATTTGTATTATGTTTCACGGTATGTTTAACATTAATATAGAAAACAGTTACATTTTCATGCTAAATGAGCCATGAAAATAAACACATATAAAAGTCTGGTTATTATTCTATGAGTAGGAATTGATTATTCAGCACCCCTTTCTTTATAAAGACTTCACTATTCACACAGTACCAATCTCAGTAGTGTAACCAGTACAGTTGTGCAGAATATGCAAAAGAGTTATATTGTTCCAAAAATAAAAGAAACAACAGAAGATGAAGTTATAATTACTAGTAGGCTCACAATGGTGCAGAACAAAACATTTAAATGGCTCCGAAAAAATAAATGCAACAGAAGAAGATTAAATATTAAAAATATATCACCTCTCCTCATATTTTGTCTTATATTTAGACTGGTTTCGGAATTATTCCATTGTCAGTATTTTCACGATAGAACAACATCGAGAAAATACTAATGACTGAATAATTCCGAAACCAGTCTAAAAAGAAGACAAAAATATATTTATAATATAATAATACCTCACAGTACTTCCTACTAACATAATAAGAGCCTAAAATTATTGTTCGGTCGCGTGATAAGTACAAATCATTATCAGATATAGTAATACCGAAAATGATTCCATAGTTCGACATTTCCTAAGATAAAATGGCTACCAATGAAGAGTGACCCGAAGATAGTACTTTGTCGATTAAAAAATAAACAAATAATCTCAAGAAAGCCGAATTGATCGTAACATTGACGATATTACAGTAAAACATTAGATAATAGTATATTAAGATGCGAGGTTAGGAAGTGGTTTTTACAGAAGTGAGGAAAGTGTTTAAAAACCGAGCGATAATGTTGTTCTTAATTTTCCATATTTTGTAAAATACTTCACAAACGTGCATTGTATATTATTTTTTTGCGCGATGTTTTCAAAATAATAAATAATAGTAAAATAACAACATCTTTGTTGGAAATATCTGCGTTCATTATAAACAACTGACTAACGTTATCAGTGTGGGCAATGTTTATTAGTTGAAATTACAGGAGGCCGTGACACCAATCTAGTCATAAAATTGCGGCAAGTACGTATTTATTGTTTTATATTGTTTCAAATAAAGTTCAGTTCATTTAAAATGCAGTGATTTGTTTCGTATAATGTGTATCAACATTACCTTTTGGATATCTTTTTATATACATTGAACGTAGTATTACATATTACTTCCCACACGTGGTTTGTAATATGTAATATTACAGTATAGTTATTTTAGGTTGGTAACCTCGATGTAGGAAGTCGAACTTTCAATCGTGATCGCCATTGCTGTAAGTACGACAAAACGCACTATCGCGCAAAAGGTAAATAAACTTATCAAATTACACACTGTTCTATCACTTTTTACACAGACTGCATATAGATATTAAACAGGATAGGACTTTACACTCCCCTTTTCTTAACTTCTTGGTTTATTATTCTACTTTAACTATTTGTAGTATTAATAATTTTGATTTTAATGTTTGTACTTTTGTACAAGCATTTTACTTTCCGTATATTGAGTAGATTAGATGTTCTGGAATTTGTTTTTTAACTAAAGCTTTCTAAACCCGTATTATTTTCCTAATATTAGAAGTTTTCTGATAATCAACAAATATTCTGTGCGGTAGTATGTTCAATTTATCCACGATTCTCAATAAGTTTTGTTCAATAAGTTAATATTGTTCAATAAGTTAATATTGTTGTATTGTTGCTTAGGTCAGTTGGAACACAATTCGTAATTTGTTAACATGTCTGAAGATGGTACAGTGTACCGAAACAGCGGTCACTGAATTATATAATAAATATGAAAATCAAATAAAACTACCTTTTATTTTTATTTAATTAATAAATAAGTTTTGTTATTGCAGAATACAATCAATGCAGGACTTTCGTATGAAAATATTGTATTCTTGGACCAAAAGTGATTATGTAATAAATTATGTTAAACCTATTGGCAATTTTTTGCTTATATTTAACAAGCTAATTCTTCTATAATTTATTACAATATTTACGATATCATTCTAAATGGGCACAACCACAGATTCATTCCATTCCTCTGGAATTCGTCCACCTATCCAACTTTCTCATTTTATTAAACTATGTATTAAAATTTTTGCTAAGTAGAAAAATCTTCTTCTCCTTCTTCTACTACAAGGTTTAGGCTATGCAGCCTGTTCCGGCGAAGTTAGAAGTGGAGTCCATCTTCTACGTGGTCGGCCAACATCTCTTCTTCCTCTGGGATTATACAGGAAGGTTCTTTTTGGTATTCTTTCGTTGTTCATTCTCATTAAGTGTTCTGGTCCATTTCTTATTATTTTCACTGATTTTATCTTCCATTTTATATATATTTAATTCTTATCGTATAGTTTTCATTCCTTATTCTATCCGCTCTTGTGCATTCTTTCACATTACGTAAAAACAGCATTTCCGCAGTCTTATCCTGCTTTTATCCCTTGATTTCATTATCCAATTTTCACTTCCTTACAACAACAAAGGAACAGCCATTGTTTTATATAATTTAAGTTTCGTATCTTTCCTTGTTTTCCGACCAAAGGTTTCTTTTTATGGTTCCACAAATAGCCTGAAATTTATTTACTTTATTTTCTATATCTTTATTTTCTCTATAAGTTATATCACATCCTAAATATTGGAAATGTGATACTTGTTCTATTATTTTGTTATCCAGTACAATTTTTTGATCTAATTCCATATTTACCAATAAATGTCATTACTTTTGACTTATTTATTGATATTTTACAATTATATCTATTGGCTATTAATTTAAATTTATATGCTAACATTTGGAGCTCATTTTCAGATTCTGCTAAAAGTACAACATCGTCAGCGAATAATAAAGCATTTATTTTATCTTTATTATCAATTAATATTCCTTCATTAGTTAAAACCTTCTTCCATTCTTTTAGGATATCATCCGTATAAATATTAAATAATATAGGTGAGAGTGAACACCCTTGTCGTACTCCTTGATTTATTTGAAAATATGTCTTATTTTTAATCAACTGAGGGTCAATACAAATATTTGTTCCATAGTACAAGCTCTTAACAGTTTCTATAATCTGAATAGGGAGGCCTTTTTCTTTTAGGATATTCCACAATATTTCCCTGTTTACTCGATCAAATGCTTTATCTAAGTCTATAAATAACAAATGTGTTTCTAGGTTTTTCTTGTCTTTTGTTTATTATCTGATTCAGGGCAAATACTCCATCGGTACAAGATCTTCCTTTTCGGAACCCGTTTTGTTATTCTGCTAGTGTTACTTCAGTAATTCGTTGTTATTCTTTTTGCTATTTCTAGCATCGATTTTATATCCACTATTTAGGAGGGTAATGCCTCTGTAAGTAGAAAAATACTTTAATTACATCTAAAAACTCATGCAAATTGCAAGTCCACGTCGCGGCGTGACTTCTGGGTAATGTAACTTCTAGTTATAGTAAAAGTGAAAGAATCAAAGTCAGTATCCGGCGATCTAAAACCAGACCTTCTGGCAACGAGAGCAACCTTATAGGAGAAAATCAGGCACTTTCTTAGGTCTCAAATTAACAGCCCCACCATTCAGCTATGGATTAGTCCTCCATTCTCAGGACATTATGATAGGTCTATTCGTAATCCTCAGTAAATAAGCCGGATAGATACTGCGTCAACGGCCCAAGTTAGTAATAATAATAATAATAATAATAATAATAATAATAATAATAATAATAATAGTAATAATAATTTGTCAAATAATCGTTTATCAAAACATATACTTTATTAAAAACCTGAAGATCGAAGAAATGTAGGAAGACCGAAACGTCGTTAGGACGACCTGTAGCATATTGTGCGGCGGGGAACGGAACGGGCCAATAGACCCATCATACCTTGAAGATTAATAATAGTAATAATAATAATAATACGGTATTATTATTATTATTTTATTATTCCCATTTAATATTTTCTTCATAGAATGCATGAAGTATCTGGTACGCTCCTCATGGTCAAAGGCAGACCTCAATATTGTTACTTATTTAACAGTGGGTGTTTTTAATAGCAATACTATTAA
>JASPKZ010002404.1:82500-88618 GCA_030220185.1 Diploptera punctata
TTATTCAAATTGTCGGTATCTTGGTTCACTGATCTGTTATACGTACGTATGTAATCCAGAGTTGAAAATTCTCACTTCATAGATCGTGTCCCAGTAAGGCCAGGGATATATCAGATAACACTAGTCAACATGTTTTTTGTCTCATGAGTACCAATAGTTGTACTTAATGCAGTTTTTATCGTGTTTTTAAATATTTATTCGGAATTTCTCCATCGCCCACAGTTTTTTTATTTCAATTTTAATTACCGGTAATGGATTTAAATAATTATTTTTTTAATAAACGTTTTTTTCGTCCATTTGTCCACTGTAAAATAAAACGGGGAACACTTTCATCAGGAGATTTCAGCTATGGAAAAGAGATATCAAGGCAAATGGAATCCTAATATGTTGGCCGATTATTGTTGGACCATCAAGAGGGATGCTCCACAGGCGAAATATAGCAGTAAATCGTAATTTCTTACTTTCTACGTGAGTCCGAATGTTCGAATATTGTGTAGTTACGAATGTAGAAAATATTAAAGTGTTTGAAATTATAAATGCCTGTCTCTTGGAAACCTTGCGTGATGGAGAAAAACCGATATCATATTTGAATTCAGGAGAAAAAATACTATCAGAATCACAATTTTTTCTGAGACAAAACATTTTTTTTTGCTCAGTGTTTTCTAATAATAGGCGCTATCTAGAAATGGAGCAATTAAACCAAGACAACAAGGGAGAGATAGAGAGAAAGAGAGAGAGAGAGAGAGAGAGAGAGAGAGAGAACTTCATCAGAGTAAATAAATTTTAAATCTTTGGTCCTCGAAATAGAGTAAATTTGATAAAGTTACTCGTAATATTGTTCACCATCGTCATCAACATTCACGGATTAAGCCCATGTGGCTTGTTCCAGTCTCATAGATTCTCATTCAAAAAGCTGAATCCATCTTTCTTTCGGTCTACCAACATTCCTGTCTCCTTTTGGTTTGTAATTAAGTATAATTTTTGGTATGCGTTAATCTTTCATTCTTTGAACATGTTCTTTCCAGTTTTTTTTCTGGAGTCTTTTATTTTATCTAGAAGTTTAAAAATATTTAGTTAATTTTTAATATCTTCACTTCTTCTTTTATCTAGAAGTTTGCAGCCAGCTACACTTCTCAGAAATCTCATTTCAGCTGCTCCTATGATATTCTCCTCTCTTTTAGTTAACATCCATATTGTTTATTTAATAATATATTTAATATATTCACTAATGGGATAATCATGATTATCCCTTTAGTGATGATGATTGATTACATAAATTTAAAACTATTTATAAACTCCATGCCCCTTGGCCTATCAGCCGGCTGCTGGCCTCACATCTACATGTTTTAATCATAGAGGTGGACAATCATCCAGCCAGTATAGGGATGACATCTGGTCTGCATGTCGGGTCTCTCGGCCGTTATTGCTGTTTTTTTCTCAATGTGGAGCCGCTACTATTGTAAATACACAAACTCCCCACCATGCTAGGTGGGCACCGGTCCCATTCTGGCCGAAATTCCTGAGAAATGTCTTCCTCCATGGGAACACGAACCAGCGCAAGCCCCGTAGCTCTGATCCAAGCCATCATGCTTTAAACCACTCGGCTACGTCGCGGGACACACACACACACACACATGCTGTGAATGTGTGTATACTTAAATATATGCCAGACGGATTGTGACGTTTACTCATAAGGCAGGTCTAGTACTCATTACCGATTGACGCTGAATTGACCACTAGGCCGTGGTACGCCAGAGAGTTTAGGCAAGTTAAAAATATTTAACTCAATCGGGACTCGAACCTGAGACCTTTCCGGATTGTAGCGTATTATAGTCTATAAAGAAGGAATGGGGCATGAGATTAAATTTTTTCGGTCAGCTAAAAAGTATAGAGGAGGGGAAAAGTCAAGGAAAACTATGGATATGCAAATGAAAGGCAGAAGTAATCTGGGAAATTCTAGGACCTGATGGCAGGATCAAGTTAAAGTAGACCTAGAAGAGAAGGGTTAGAACAGAAACAAAATCCAGGAAGAGAGAGTGTGATTTGATAGTACTTTGTGGAGAAAGCATTATTCTAAAACGACCTTCAGACAAGTGTAAATGTCTGATGATTATGATGATAATGATATATAATCTTATTGTCATTCGATTTTTATGAATGTCTAAATGAATATCATATATCACAAAATAACCACTATCATTGAATTGCAAAACTTTGCCCTGTGCATTTCAACCTCCGTCAAATTATTTAAATGAATTATGTTGTATTCTAATTAATTGTATCGTAATATTCCTCTGGGAATCCAACACGGGCTGCCGGAACATAACGATAGCTCCAAGTTGATGAGCAAATTGAAATAGAAATAAAAAGCCCCAACATATCACCAGATGATGTGCACTCTTCTAGCTCATGAACTGTTTAAATTGATAACCCGCACTTTAATGTTGCGCATGATTCCACTTAAACTCACTGTGCATAGATCAAGTGCCAGAGAACATTGTACCATGAGAATTGTTGCGTGATTTGTATGTTTAGCTGATCATGCTTCAAATATAAAATATGTTAATGATAATAATATATTTGTTTATATACAGATTTTCAATGTTTACACATATTTCTATGACTAAAATAATAATAATAATAATAATAATAATAATAATAATAATAATAATAATAATAATAATAATAATAATAATATCAAAATACCTGGAAACCAAATATGGAAAAATTAAACGAGTTTCACAATTTAAATATCTTGGTGAAATATTTCAGGAAAATGGAATTGAAACTAAAGCCAATAAAAGTAGATGCCAAAAAATGGAAACAGCATTTCGGCTTACTCACAACGCTTAATAAAAAATGCATATCTTTACATACAAAGTTACGACACTATAACACTGTAATTAAACCAGAGTGCCTCTATGGAGCAGGAATATTAATTTTGAACAGAAAAAAGGATATCGAAAATATAGGGAAAAAAGAATGCAAAATTATAAGAAAGGTTTTGGACTCAGAAGTAAAAAGGAAATAAAAATATATACAGACATTCATAGTGATATTAGAAAACGAAGGTTAAAATTTTATGGCCATATTAAACGAATCAATCAACTCAAATAGGCTTACAAACAAGATAATGGAATTCTACGAAAACAGAAGTAAAGCTCCAGTGGATACTATGAAGTCAAAAAGGACTTAAAATTGGCAGGAATTACTAAAGAAGATATCCCAAACAGAGATATATTTAGAATTAAGGTGAATAAGTGACAAGTTGACCAAGAGGACAAACCGAAGAAAAAAAAACTAGAACAACTTGGACAGGTGAGAGCAAACAAGCTCATAGCAAAAGAATGAAAGAAATTTGGGCTCAAAGGAAACGCCTCTAAGTACTTTGCGTAGTCCTACATGGGTTCATCCGCAATAAAAAAAAAATATTTTTTTGAGCGATAGTGCGTTTTTCGTACTTACAACAATGGTGACCATGACTGAAGGTTGAACTTCTTACATTTCGGAGTTGCCAACCTAAATAACTATACTGTATTAAATTAACTATCTGTAATATTACATATTACAAACACGCGTATGGGAAGTAAAACCACTAGATACGAGGGTGAATCAAATATATACCGGAATTATTGTTTACAATTTTATTGAATTAACAAAAAATACAAAACCACCACCTTATTTTCTATATAGTCTCCTGCATTTCCAACACACTTTTGCCTTCGAGTTGACAACTTTTTGATGCCGTCTTTGAAGAATGAGGGATGGCGTGTAGTCAGCCAGTTGCGCGCGAACTCCTCTACCTCTGCATTGTCACCAAACCGCCTCCCCCAGGTCTTCTTTCAGTGGCCCAAACAAATGGTAGTCACAGGGTGACAAGTCTGGACTGTAAGGAGGATGTTCCAGAGGTGTCCAATGCATTTTCGTCAATTGTTTTTTGTTCCTGGCTGAGGAGCCGAGAAACCCACCTGGCAGACAATTTTCAGAATTTGAGTTCATCATTGATGATGGCTTGAACACTTCCGAAGCTTTTTCCAACGTGTGAAGCAATTTCAGAAATTGTTACGCGCCGATCCTCCTCAATAAGGTCCCGTACAGCACGAATGTTGTCTGCAGTGATGCTTGTTCGTTGCCGTCTTTGGCGGGGCTCATTTTCCACTGAATCCCGGCCCGCTAAAACTTTTTTGCGCCAATCATACACCTGCGTCTTCGGAAGGGTTGCTTCCCCGAACTGCGTATGGAGCCTTTTCAAAATTTCAGAACGTTTAGTGCCTTCTTTCGCCAAAAAACTTAATAATAATGCATTGCGCAACAGACGTGTGTACCTCTTGCTCGCTCATGGCGTACTGAAGCAAGCGGCCGCTCTTCGGAGTGCGACACATCACGATCCCTACTTCAGACACCCCCACCAACTTCCCCTCCAAACCGCAACCTTTGCAGTTCGCTACCAGATCCTCCAGATACAAATTCCGGTTTATATTTGATCCACCCTCGTACAATGTATATACAAAAAATATCCAAAAGGTAGCGTTAATATATATTTACGAAACAAAGCCGTGCATCTTAAATGAACTGAATTTTATTTGAAACAAATAAAACAATAAATACGTACTTGCCGCCTCCTGTTATTTCAACTAATAAACATTGTCCACACTGTTAACGTTAGTCAATTGTGTATAATGAACGCTAATATTTCCAACGGTCATGTTATTATGTCTATCGTTGTGGTCTCGAGGTAGAGTGCTGCCTTGTCACGCAGCAGGCCCGGGTTCGATCCCCGCTCGGGACAAGTTTCCTGGGTGAGGTTCTTTTTCGGGTTTTTTCCTCATCTGTAAGACAAATGTCAGGATACGTTAAGACCCAAACGGTCCCCGAATATCATCTGGCCATCATTATCATCAATATCATATTCACCACATTAGATTAAATTTAGGTTTAAGGCCTCTCCTGGCACATCATTACTTATCGTCATCACTCATCATATCATTGGGGCAGCGTAACACCGCCTTTCAGGCGCCCCAACCTCAAAAGTGGGTTACAATACGCCAATGCCAGGAGAGAATACCTGAAATGTCGAATGACAAACAGGTGGCATTGAACAAAAAAAATAATATTATTTTACTATTATTTATTATTTTGAAAAAACCATCGCACAAAAAATAATGTACAACGCACGTTTGTAAAGTGTTTTACAGAATCTCGGAAATTAAGAGCCTCGCTATCGCTCGGTTTTTAAACATTTTCCTCCATTCTGTAAAAACCACTTCCCAACCTCGCATCGTAATATACTATTTTTATTGAATAGCGCTACAATGTAGACACATCTTCCAGCATCCCAACTTATATGATTTTTCCCCCTCCATTCTTTTCTGTCTTCCCATTTCCTTCCTGTGATCCATTCTCCATTAAATTCTTCTAATCTCTTGTAGCCAAGCTAACTTCAGTCGATCCTTATATTTTCCCTTGAAGACCAATTGAACACCTTTTTTTTTAGATACTTTCCGCTCCTGAATTCTTCAGAATGACCATACTATTCTAATTGTCTACATTTAATGAAGTCTAATATAGAATTTTGGATATAATAATAATAATAATAATAATAATAATAATAATAATGATAATAGTAATAATAATAATAACAATAATAATAATAATAATAATAGTTTTTCTACAATACGATAGTTTTCTTCAACCCAAAGTAATTTTATTCCTCCACAAATTTCTATCAGGTGCATCTTCTGTCGAATTCTTCTTGTTCATACATTTATTCTGATTCCATCCATCCACTGCTCACGTGCTTTACCTCTTCTTATTTTGCCTTCGCCATTCCATTCTAAGATATTTTTTTTTTATCATTACATTCGAAGATCATAAGCTATCAATTATTTTCTATCTTCGCATCTTTTTTTTTCTCGATTTTGGCTGAACATCCTACTTCGGCTTCTATAAGGAACTAGGGTATTTAAATGTTTTAATGCTTGAATTTCTTCATGTCCAACCTATAACATTTCATCAATGTTAAATATTCGGTAATATTTGTTTTATTTATATACAAGTTTTCAATGTTTATACACATTTCTTGTGTTCAAAGTTTTACTTTTTTTTTCTCCACTCGTCC
>JASPKZ010002405.1:0-26896 GCA_030220185.1 Diploptera punctata
TTTGTGCTATGTGGGCAACAGTCCTCTCCTTTATTAGGAGTTACTACATAAGTTATGCTTACATCCCACGTGAGCACACTTGGATGCTCAGGCTTAAGCTACTTCCATGAGCATTGAGACGTGAGAACCGCGGCTTCAAGTCTCCGCCGGAAGATTTGCTCAAAGGATTATTACATTCTAAAAAAATATAAGGACCCCGACCGGGTTTCAAGACGCTCCATGGGGCGACAGTGTAGCTACGGATACACATTCTTCACGCTCAATGGGGCGACAGTGTAGCTACGGATACACATTCTTCATACTCCGTGGGGGCGACAGTATAGCTGCGTATACACATTCTTCACTCTCCGTGGGGCGACAGTGTAACTGCGTATACACATTCTTCACTCTCCGTGGGGCGACAGTGTAGCTACGGATACACATTCTTCACGCTCCATGGGGCGACAGTGTAGCTGCGTATACACATTCTTCACTCTCCGTGGGGCGACAGTGTAGCTGCATATACACAATTCTTCACTCTCCGTGGAACGACAGTGTAGCTGCGTATACACATTCTTCACGCTCCCGTGGGACGACAGTGTAGCTGCGTATACACATTCTTCACTCTCCGTGGGACGACAGTGTAGCTGCGTATACACATTCTTCACGCTCCATGGGGCGACAGTGTAGCTGCGTATACACATTCTTCACGCTCCATGGGCGACAGTGTAGCTGCGTATACACATTCTTCACACTCCGTGGGGCGAGAGTATAGCTGCGTATACACATTCTTCACGCTCCATGGGCGACAGTGTAACTGCGTATACACATTCTTCACGCTCCATGGGGCGACAGTGTAGCTGCGTAACACATTCTTCAACGCTCCGTGGGACGACAGTGTAGCTGCGTATACACATTCTTCACGCTCCATGGGACGACAGTGTAGCTGCGTATACACATTCTTCACGCTCCGTGGGACGAACAGTGTAGCTGCGTATACACATTCTTCACGCTCCGTGGGGCGACAGTGTAGCTGCGTATACACATTCTTCACGCTCCGTGGGACGACAGTGTAGCTGCGTATAACACATTCTTTCACGCTCCGTGGGACGACAGTGTAGCTGCGTATACACATTCTTCACGCTCCGTGGGACGACAGTGTAGCTGCGTATACACATTCTTCACGCTCCGTGGAGACGACAGTGTAGCTGCGTATACACATTCTTCACTCTCCGTGGGACGACAGTGTAGCTGCGTATACACATTCTTCACGCTCCATGGGGCGACAGTTGTAACTGCGTATACACATTCTTCACGCTCCATGGGGCGACAGTGTAGCTGCGTATACACATTCTTCACACTCCGTGGGGCGAGAGTATAGATGCGTATACACATTCTTCACGCTCCATGGGCGACAGTGTAACTGCGGACACACATTCTTCACGCTCCATGCGGGCGACAGTGTAGCTACGGATACACATTCTTCACGCTCCATGGGGCGACAGTGTAGCTGCGGATACACATTCTTCACGCTCCGTGGGACGACAGTGTAGCTGCGTATACACATTCTTCACGCTCCATGGGGCGACAGTGTAGCTACGTATACACATTCTTCACTCTCCGTGGGGCGACAGTGTAGCTGCGTATACACATTCTTCACTCTCCGTGGGACGACAGTGTAGCTGCGTATACACATTCTTCACGCTCCGTGGGGCGACAGTGTAGCTGCGTATACACATTCTTCACGCTCCGTGGGGCGACAGTGTAGCTGCGTATACACATTCTTCACTCTCCGTGGGGCGACAGTGTAGCTGCGTATACACATTCTTCACGCTCCGTGGGGCGACAGTGTAGCTACGGACACACATTCTTCACGCTCCATGGGGCGACAGTGTAGCTGCGTATACACATTCTTCACACTCCGTGGGGCGACAGTGTAGCTGCGTATACACATTCTTCACGCTCCATGGGGCGACAGTGTAACTGCGGACATACATTCTTCACGCTCCATGCGGCGACAGTGTAGCTACGGATACACATTCTTCACGCTCCATGGGGCGACAGTGTAGCTGCGGATACACATTCTTCACGCTCCGTGGGACGACAGTGTAGCTGCGTATACACATTCTTCACGCTCCATGGGGCGACAGTGTAGCTACGGATACACATTCTTCACTCTCCGTGGGGCGACAGTGTAGCTGCGTATACACATTCTTCACTCTCCGTGGGACGACAGTGTAGCTGCGTATACACATTCTTCACGCTCCGTGGGGCGACAGTGTAGCTGCGTATACACATTCTTCACTCTCCGTGGGACGACAGTGTAGCTGCGTATACACATTCTTCACTCTCCGTGGGGCGACAGTGTAGCTACGGATACACATTCTTCACGCTCCATGGGCGACAGTGTAGCTACGGATACACATTCTTCACGCTCCATGGGGCGACAGTGTAGCTGCGTATACACATTCTTCACGCTCCGTGGGACGACAGTGTAGCTACGGATACACATTCTTCACGCTCCGTGGGGCGACAGTGTAGCTGCGTATACACATTCTTCACGCTCCATGGGGCGACAGTGTAGCTGCGTATACACATTCTTCACTCTCCGTGGGGCGACAGTGTAGCTGCGTATACACATTCTTCACTCTCCGTGGGGCGACAGTGTAACTGCGGATACACATTCTTCACGCTCCGTGGGGCGACAGTGTAGCTACGGATACACATTCTTCACGCTCCATGGGGCGACAGTGTAGCTGCGGATACACATTCTTCACGCTCCGTGGGACGACAGTGTAGCTGCGGATACACATTCTTCACGCTCCGTGGGACGACAGTGTAGCTGCGTATACACATTCTTCACGCTCCATGGGGCGACAGTGTAGCTGCGTATACACATTCTTCACTCTCCGTGGGGCGACAGTGTAGCTACGGATACACATTCTTCACGCTCCGTGGGACGACAGTGTAGCTACGGATACACATTCTTCACGCTCCGTGGGGCGACAGTGTAGCTACGGATACACATTCTTCACGCTCCATGGGATACGACACTGTAGCTGCGTATACACATTCTTCACTCTCGTGGGGCGACAGTGTACTGCGGATAGACATTTTTCACGCTCCGTGGGGCGACAGTGTAGCTACGGATACACATTCTTCACGCTCCATGGGGCGACAGTGTAGCTGCGGATACACATTCTTCACGCTCCGTGGGACGACAGTGTAGCTGCGTATACACATTCTTCACGCTCCGTGGGGCGACAGTGTAGCTACGGATACACATTCTTCACGCTCCGTGGGACGACAGTGTATATACGGATACACAATCTTCACGCTCCGTGGGACGACAGTGTAGCTACGGATACACATTCTTCACGCTCCGTGGGACGACAGTATAGCTGCGTATACACATTCTTCACGCTCCGTGGGGCGACAGTGTAGCTACGGATACACATTCCTCACGCTCCATGGGGCGACAGTGTAGCTGCGGATACACATTCTTCACGCTCCGTGGGACGACAGTGTAGCTGCGGATACACATTCTTCACGCTCCGTGGGACGACATTGTAGCTGCGTATACACATTCTTCACGCTCCATGGGGCGACAGTGTAGCTGCGTATACACATTCTTCACGCTCGATTGGGCGACAGTGTAGCTGCGTATACACATTCTTCACGCTCCATGGGGCGACAGTGTAGCTACGTATACACATTCTTCACGCTCCATGGGGCGACAGTGTAGCTGCTGATACACATTCTTCACGCTTCGTGGGACGACAGTGTAGCTACGGATACACATTCTTCACGCTCCATGGGGCAACAGTGTAGCTACGTATACACATTCTTCACGCTCCATGGGGCGACAGTGTAGCTGCGGATACACATTCTTCACGCTCCATGGGGCGACAGTGTAGCTGTGGATACACATTATTCACGCTCCATGGGCGACAGTGTAGCTGCGGATACACATGTTTCATGCTTCGTGGGGCGACAGTGTAGCTGCGGATACACATTCTTCACGCTCCATGGGCGACAGTGTAGCTGCGGATACACATGTTTCATGCTTCGTGGGACGACAGTGTAGCTGCGGATGTAGGTGACGATAATGTAGACAGTGATATGTGGTAAGCGGTTAGTGTTCCCAGTTATTGTGGCGAGTTTTTTTCAACCTGGAACCACTATTTAGTAAAGACACACAAATTCTTCACCATGTTGGATTGATATCTGTACCATATAGGCCAAATTTACAACAGAAGAATCACCTTACGGACCCAAACCAGAGCAGATCCCATAGCTCTGCGCCAAGATATGAAGTACTGATCCGCTGCATTCTTCAGTTTCTACTTTATTTATTATATGAAATATTCGCATGAATTATTTTATTTTCTATTGATTGTTCTATTGAAAATTCCAGTTTATCCACTTGTTTCTAATATATTTCTTTGTTATCATTCTACAAATGTTTCAAGATACAGCGTGGTAATTCATTCCCCAGACTTCAAAATTGTACAGAATACAAGTTACTTGTTTCGTCACATCAACTACATCTTTGCGGTCTAAGTTAAGGTAAGCATTGCAAGAATTTATATCTATATTGAAATCTCTTAAAAAACAGTAAGTAAATGCATAAACCTCTTTCTCGAGACGTCTGTGGGAAAACACACATAACTACAAGTCATCTCGCGGTTAGAAGATTTAAATGTTATAAAGAGATCCCTATTGCGCTCTTACCCTCTGGGCTTCTTACTAGGAGTTGCCAAGTCCCTATTTCGTTGTCGTATTTGTGCTATGTACCCTACACACGCGCAGAGTGCAACTGTTCTCATAAATCTGGTTTGAAATAAAGATCATGTAGCTCACTGTTATGCTCTCTTCTACTCTGTTTGGTTCCTCACAAACACGTAAGCTTTCCTCCTCCCTTAAATTAAGTGTTATAACCGTTAGAACGACATCCCAATAATTAGCGGAAAATTTAAATGTAGTATTGCCTGACAGGAGAAATGATTAAGAAAAAATATTTAATTAATAGAATAAAACTAAATTTAATGATAAAAGTATGCGGAAGCGAGTATGCGGAAACAACCATTAAATTATGTAGGAACAGAAAATAGTTTTTCGTGAGACAAGGAAATTTTAAAAACAGACCCTTGAAAGGCAAGTTATGTAGAGATAACGAACAACTCTATGAAACATACAAATGTTAATGGAGGGCTCAAGTGACATTTCCGGGTGTTGCGAAACACAGACGAGATAAACTCTAATCAGGGGAAATATTTTGGAAAAAAACTTAGTAAAATCATATATAAACTACACGATTCAAAGATCAGGATCTCGACGACAGCGATCGGACAGTGAGGTCCCAGCGACACGTCGGCGCCCTAAAGGGCAGATTACGTAAGTAGAGTTTTCATTTCTATCAGGGATGTTCAATTAAACATTTATTTAATTATAACAAAACTTAAGCGCTAAAGATGAATACGTTAAAGGATGACAGTCCGTAGTCTACGGGAAAAATCTGAGTTTACCTTTCTTTCTTGAGTCAATTTAATAATAAATGGTGCTTCTACATCAATATTATTATTGTCAAGTTCTATCTTATGCATTTATTATATTTATTTGATACTATGTTTAAATTAGTGGTCAACCTGTTCTCATATACATGCGTATTTGGTTTTGCTAGCATAGTTATAAAGTGGTTTGTAACCAGTGTCATTGGCTTTCTTTTATGTTATCCTGTATTCTCACTAGAAGTCCTGACTTCACTTCTTGAATTCCTATATATAATATACTCCTCGGCCCGCTACCTATCCTAAGATATTATTACGAAACCAGACTCATACGATCGCCCTTCGGAGAGCCCTTAATATCATTAGAGTAACAACCAACGTTTCGCGTAATATAACCGGGAGAATAACAGTTTTTATATTTTCACTTTAATCATTATTATTGAGATGTGAGCCCGGTGACCAAGATCGACTGCAGCAAGTGGGAAAAAAGAGGAAGAAAATGAAGAGGATTCAGAATAATTTACTGTAAATGAATGCAGGTTACATTACCAAAGTTATATTTACAAAAATTGCATATAATGTAAATTTGTTAAGATGATGTTGAACATTAAGCAGGAGATGTCACGAAGTAATTTAATTAAATCCATTGGTACGTTTACTTACCATTTCTTTTAAAAGTTGAATAAAATGAAACTCTTGTATAAAACGCGTTTTGTTGTTCAGCGATAAAACGAATTATGACGTAATGACTGTAAGGTTACGAAGCATCGCAGAATACGAAACTGAGAAGTATCACTTTACGTACATTTACTAAAATATTAATATTTCACAGGTTAAGTTCATACAGATTTATCTATCAATTAACACAGCTGAGATGTTTAGACACAGCAATGGAAAGCGCTTAAATGTTAAATATTTATGTTTGATAATGCATCACGTGTTATAGTGTAACTTATTGGTTATTAAAACAAATTTCACTTTAAAGTTACATAATTCCGTTAGTCTGTCTTATGTTTAAGCGCTTCTGTTCTTTATCCTAAATTAACCACCCTGGAACTATAAGGCTCTTCCAATACTTTGTTTATTTACCGAGGTAGACCGTGCGATATGTATGTCCCACAGCAGTTGTAGTCGATTCACAATATTTCTCACGGTTCTGCGTGGCCACCGACCTAATCCTAAATCAAATTCCATGAGAAAGTCTTGCCCATTGGGAATCGAACTAGTGCATGTCTCATAGTACTGCGCCAAAGCATGAAGGTATATACAACTGTATTATTAGCTATAGAAATATACCTCTGATATGCAAATATTCTCATCACTTATTTTTCCCGCTGTTCCTTGTTTTGTCAATAAACTCCTGACTACTTCTTTGTTTCAAATATCGATTTTATTATTTTCTCGTTCAATAAAGATGATCATTATTTTTATAACCTTATTTTAACACAGAAATATGTGGTTTTACTATATTTGTTATGTTAGTATATTATGTAAACGCGGTAGAAGATTAAAATCATCGCTCGCTGATGGTGTCTGAGTGGTGCGCATGTCAGCCATATTGGGCCGAAAAGTGCACATTTCCGCACAACTAGCTGAATGCTGCACTATATCGTATCTTATTGTGACCTTAACATGAACAAACGCCAATTGTATCATTCCGCCATAGTTATTGTCACATTGACAGGGAGCACGTGTGATCATTGAATGGGGCAGATTACAAGAAATGTGGTGAAAATTTTCACTGAACGTACGAAGTACATTTCAAATAACTGTTATTAACCAATGGCTTTCCAGACTTGTGTTTTAAACATTTAGATTGCGACACAGCAAGCTTCAGTCATTTTGTTGCATAAGAATCGACAGAAGCATTACTCAAATGTATCATCATCTAATAAACTATTTTAATTTATAATTATTGATTAGGTATATTTTACAGTATTTTCTACGTTTTGAATATTATTATTATTATTATCATTCACGAAGAATAACAAGTATACTCAGAGGACATATTCTTAATTTAATGAAGGGAACTACTTTTTGCTTCTACATGGAACGTCGGTGTCCATAACGAATGAAAAGCGCAAGGTCACGTAGTTTTTGTTTGGATGAGGATCAGTTTAAGAGCGGAGAACCTTTAGAATATTTCATATCGGAAATGTTGTTTCAAAGAGTGCGTCCGTCGTCATCACACCCGTGTGATCTGAAGAAACACCATACGGATGCGATAGTGAACGTGCGGAGGAGGTTTTAAAGATTTTTCTTGAAACTGTTTCCACACTGAGACAAGTGCAACGCATCCGAAGGAGACAACTACAAACTACCCAGGATGATTAATGATGTGTTGCTAAAATAAATAATAGTTTTAAAAAACTAAAACAACACGCTTTATTAGAAAACCGAACTAAAAAATAAAAAAATATTAATTTCCAACACGATGGGATAAAATTAAAGTGGTCAACAAAAAAAATCATCTCCAACACATAAGAATAAAACAAGAGTTATAAACAAAAAGAAAATAATTTTACTATCAAAAGCGTGGGGTTCTTTTTATGATTTTTACATTTTCTTCTTAGAGACTTTACTTTTACCAATATGTGTTTATTATCAAATATATTAATTGATATAGAGCACCCCACGCTTTTGATGGTAAAATTATTTTATTTTTGTTGATAACTCTAGTTTTATTCTATATGTGTTGGAGATCATATTTTTTCTTGACCACTTTAATTTTATCCCAAGCGTGTTGGAAATTAAAATTATTTTTCATTTTTAGTTCGGTTTTCTAATAAAGCGTATTGTTTTAGTTTTTTAAAACTATTATTTATTTTTTAGTTTTAATATTTTACAGCATAAGATAAAAATGTAAATATCTTTAAATTCGATTCTATTGTAGTATGAGCTAAAGTAATACTTTTCTGAAACAAAACCCTCCCAGCCGGATTTGAACCAGCGATCTATGGATTATTGAAATTGTATACCACTACAGTTCAACGCTCTACCAACTAAGCACTTACAACGATTGACTAAAAAGTCGACAAGTCCGCAACCTATTATACCAGTTTCCATTTTTTGTTTATTTTCTGATGATTCTGGCCCGGATTTTAGAAACAAAATATGAAATTATTGTATTTTCACGGGTCCGTTACAAGTATACAAAGTTTCAAGTCGATCCAATGTTTCTAAGTGGGTGAAAATCGTGTTCAAAGATTCTGTTACATAGATACAAAGACACTTATTTTATTTTCTGATGATTCTGGCCAGGATTTTAGAAAATAAATATTAAATTATTGTATTGTCACGGGTCTTTTACAAGTATACAAAGTTTCAAGTCGAGCTAATGTTTCTAAGTGGGTGAAAATCGTGTTTAAAGATTCTGTTACATAGATACAAAGACACTTTTTTGATTTTCTGATGATTCTGGCTAGGATTTTAGAAACAAATATGAAATTATTATATTGTCACGGGTCCCTTACAAGTATAGAAAGTTTCAAGTCGATCCAATGTTTCTAAGTGGGTGAAAATCGTGTTCAAAGATTCCGTTACATAGATAGAAAGACACTTCTTTTATTTTCTGATGATTCTGGCCAGGATTTTAGAAAATAAATATTAAATTATTGTATTGCCACGGGTCCTTTACAAGTATACAAAGTTTCAAGTCGATCCAATGATTTTAAGTGGGTGGAAATCGCGTTGAAAGATTCCGTTACATAGATAGATACAGGTCAGGCTAATATAAAGCGTGTAAAATAATGACGATTCTTTATTGAAGAGCCCTCTTAATTTCGTATTTCTTTATGTTATTCCTACTCATATTTCATAATTTCATATTTTTTATGATACACGTCATCTTTCTTGAGTCATGTGGAAAAGAGTAAACGCAAACCTATGTTATCTCACGGCTCGTTGTTCTAATGATCCCACCTCAGGCCTTCGCAAGACATTGTTATACTTGTAGAGGACCGTGTGACAATACAATAATTTCATATTTATTTTCTAAAATCTTGGCCATAAATCATCAGAAAATAAAAAGAAGTGTTTTTGTTTCAATGTAACGGAATCTTTCAACGCGATTTTAAAAACAACTTAGAAACATTGGATGGACTTTTGAAACTTTGTATACTTATAGAGGGCCCGTGACACAATACAATAATGGCATATTTACTTCTAAAATCCTGGCCAGAATCATCAGAAAATCAAAAAAAGTGTTTTTGTCTCAATGTAACGGAATCTTTTCACGCGAATTTCACCCACTTAGAAAAAACCATTTGGATCGACTTGAAACTTTGTGTAAGTGTAGAGGACCAGTGACAAAATACAATAATTTCATATTTTGTTTCTAAAATCCTGACCAGAATCATCCAAAAATAAAAAAAAAATGAAAAATGGTATAATAGGTTGCGGGACTTGTCGAGTTTTTAGTCAATCGTTGTAAGAGCTCAGTGGTTAGAGCAGTGAACTCTTAGTGGTTACATAATTTTAGTAATATATACGTCGCTGGTTCAAATCCGGCTGGGAGGGTTTTTTTTATAGAAGAGTATTACTTTTAGCTCATGACTACAATAGTATCAAATTTAAAGATATTTACATTTTTATCTTATCGTTTAAAATATTAAAACTAAAAAATTAAAAAATAAATAATAGTTTAAAAAAACTAAAAAGAACAAGCTTTATTAGAAAACTAAAAAATGGAAAATATTTTAAAGTTTCAATACGCTTGGGATAAAATAAAGTGGTCAACAAAAAAATCATCTCCCACACATATAGAATAAAATTAGAGTTATCAACAAAAAAGAAAATAATTTTAACACCATCAAAAGCGTGGGGTGCCTAATTATGACTTTTACAATTTCTTCTTAGAGAGCTTACCTTTACCAATATCTGTTTATTATCCAATATATTAATTGATATAGAGCACACCACGCTTAAAACTATTATTTATTAGTGATTACATGACATCTTTCTTGAGTTATGTGGAAAAGAGTAAACGCAAACCTATGTTATCTCACGGCTCGTTGTTCTAATGATCCCACCTCAGGCCTTCGCAAGGACATTGTAATGAAGATGACCTTCTAGTTAACAGTCGTAACGGCAGCCATTACACACATAGTGCTAGCGTTACTCATTTAAGTTGCAGGCTGCATTGACACTAAGGCCGCGATGCAAAGGAAGGTTTACACCAGTTTCAAGAATTCTCACATAAACGGGAATTGAAACCGCGACAATCTAGATTGTATACATATTCCTAAAAACTGTTTATGCAAACCCGTTGCCACTGTTTTCGCATACAATAGTTCGTTTTGTCATATTTCGCATAATATTGGGAACTCTACTTAAAACACAAATTTAGCATATAACTTTTTTTTCTGTTACGTTGTATTGAAGTGGATGGAATTAGCAGAAAATGTTGAAGTAGTATATATATATAGTTCTCAGTTAATAGTTTAGAAATTCAGTAAATAGTTTATTTTATGTTTCAATTTCATGGCACCTGCCAATTATTTGTGGTCCTAAACATTAAAATTTCATAGTTATACCATCTGCCAGGGAATTCTCCTTTGCCAGTTTTCCCGTAATCTTCGGTTTGGTTTTAAAACACCTGCTTTTACAAGCTGTATAAATGTTACATAATTATAAGGCTGGTTTTGTAATGTTTCTGAACAGGCAGAACATCTAGACTAACCACACATTGAGCAGGAAAGCTTTGTTGTTCATCATCAGGAGATGCCGACCACGTGGCAATTTAGATTTACTTTTGACGTTAAAAGTGTTGAATAAATTAGTGAGAGTAAATTATTATCATCATCACCGTCAGAATCCATTCTTGAATTTGGGTAATTTTGTTGACCTGTATCGGCCTCAATAAAAACAGCATTCGAAAGTACTTTTAGTGAATGATCTGGGTCCTATTATTGCTGCAGGTTGATCTGATTGGGTATCCTGTGATCCTCCAATTCGACGGATTATCTTGACTTATAATCTGAAATTTATGTTTTCTCGAGGTCGCATGTGCAATTCTTCTAAAATATCTTCGTTTTTTTAGATCTAGTAGTGTGTATCCAGCAGTCCTTTGAAGAGTAATCAGATTTCAGCAGATCTAAGTCTCTGTGTTTCTTTTCTGTTTCAATATCCATACTTCGCTACCACTTCTAGTCTTGAATGTTTGTGAACTAAACTGTGAATAGAAGAAGATAGAATGTATTCGATGCAGAATCCTTTTTAAATATTATATTTTTTATTTGCATCCTTTTAAATTCCCATCGAACGGAACCATATTCAGAATTTCCGACCTGAAATGCTCGTAGAACGCGACAAGGGTTGAATACGCGAACTTTGATAAAAGAACCCCACAATGCCTTATCAATATCGACTTCCGGGGGTTGTAAACAAAAATGAGGAGGACACGTAGAAGGAAAATGAGTATTATCTCTTATAATGTGGCCATTACGTGCCCAAATGTCAAATTATATAACATTGTAAAATTAATGATTTTTAAGATAAAACAGTTGCTTATGAATATTAAAACAGTAGATTCCTCGCGAAAATGCGTAATTAATTGACTAGTGAAATCGATATGAGGCTTTTACCTTACATTAAATTAGTCCCTAATGTGTTTATTAAGGAAAACATATTTTCCATTGAAAAACGTTCGTAAAAAAATATTTCTTGTTGCATAACGACAACCAGGAAATTATGACGTAATAACTTATCTAACGTTACGGAGCAACGCTAAAAAATGTTTCATCCAATCCAATATCTACAGCATGAGAGATGTTGTTAACTCTTTCTGCATCAGGGTAAATATTAAATACATTTTCAAATACCAATATTTAAATAATTTTTAATATGATCACACGTGATTCAATATACATGCTTATTGGTCATGAGAACAAATATAACTATAAATTGAAAAAAATCTGGTTTACATCCACGTAGATAACATTGTTCTATTCTGCATTAAATTTATGTCCGCCTGTTCTATAACTAAGTTAAAATACACGGCATAACAGGAGCAAACCAGGCTGTTGTATACTTGTGTCAGTTTACTGATGTAGACGATATTCAAGAGAGGGAATGTTTGTGGACATGTGGTCAGACTGTGGAGGCCAGCCGCTATTACCTACAGCTTCATAACATTCCTATTGTTTCTGTGCAGACTAAGAAAACTTTTTTTTTATAATTAACAGCAAGAATAAGATTTTTGAAAAGCCCAAATAGAGCGGGACTGGTTCAAATTCCACGAGTTAAATGAGGGGTGAATGATTGTGGTGCGCATTAATTCCTAAAGTTCTTAATATCAGGCGAATATGAAAAATGATGTGATGTTTATTGTTGGCCACATTGTTTTTGGGGACCATTTGAGGAACCTTAAGGTTTCCTGATATTAGTCTTACAGGTGAGGGAAAACCTAAAAAAATCGTCACCGAGGAAACTTGTTCCGACCGGGGATCGAACCCGGTCCAGCTGCATGACAAGACAACCCGTTATATCGAGACCCACAGCGATTGTACCACTTAACAAGTATTACTATAAATAATATAATTATCCCTTATTCTTCTTAAGTAATAGATCTTGGACTACATCTAGACGCAAATTTAACCTGGCAAACCACAAGTGAAACACAAATGTTAAAAACACTTTCTCCATCTTACATTATCTTAGACATTAAAGAAAAAAAATGTTCTCCCAGTTTCGTTAAAACAAATCCTTGTGCCCGAATCTTGTGTTACCACACTTCATTTATTGTGAAGTTATATATAATGATCTAAAACATGACTTGTCGCAGAGACTGCAGCGTGTTCATAAGGCTTTGCGTTAGATTCATTTTCAATATTCCGCCGTTATGACCATATTTCCGAAAACACTTTAATGACCTCTCTTGGCTCCGGTCTTAATGACAGACGTAAATTGCACTCTCTTTCCACTACTTTGCAAAGCTTCTGAATTCCTACATCCCTACTTACCTGGCGTCCAGAGTTGAGAAGTTATCCTCTTACTAAAATATCTGGACACTAGGTCACAAGGATAGCCGTCTGCCTAACAATTCCCTCTTCATAGCACTTCCTCCTATTCTACTTCCTTCACAGTAGCCTCCCGCCCGCTTCCTGGAATCTCCTTCCTCCAAGATATCAGGGGTTGCCGCACACTTGGTGACCTTTAAGTCACGCTTTTACAGGTACCTGTTGTCTAATAATTAATTTTTCTCTATTTAGTTAATTTGATACTATGTCATTAATCCTGTTCCTCGTTTCTTATATACATATAGATATATTGTTACATATTATATATTTAATACGTTAACTTTAGAGTAAATCAAACTACATTTATAAAAGCTTAATTGGATTGTATTCATAACTTGATAATCGTTTATGATATATATATATATATAGATATTATTATATATATATATATATATATTTAATTTAGATTTAAGACTATTTTTTTGTTTGTATTTTTTTTAACCTGGTTGAGTGGTAGCCCAAGGCCTTAAGGCCTTAACTCTGCCATATAAAATAAAGCTACTTATTATTATTATTATTATTATTATTATTATTATTATGTACCCGGCCCCCATAGTACATTCGATACCTTAATTTTAAATATTCTCTAAATGATGATAAAAAATACATTAAAATCGTGTGTGAAGTAGTTTTTGAGTCCGACTCACAGACACTCAACTGTGAGATTTTAAAAAGTGTGTTATATAATTATTTTATATTGTGTTGTTATCGTTGTATCTATTATGAAGCGATCGCTTGTCTTTTCTAAACGCTACACAAGCTTCTCCGCGTGGCTTTTGTTGTTTGTTCAGTGTGTGCAACACAGATGGCGTACGTTTGTATAAAACCAGTGCGGTGCATGTCTGCCAAACTTAATAACAAAAGTTTGTAATAATTGTAATAGTTGTTTAAGCGTGTTTGTACAGTGTTTTAGCAATGTCTCACGCGTGTTTTGATGATGTGTGGAATGGAAACGGGACGCTAGGCAGAACTGGGATTGTCTTGAATTCGCACGCAGCACACGGTTCGTAGATTTGTGTTATAGTTGTAATTGATGTTATCAATAAATCTCTCTGTTTTAACTTTAGTTGGACCTTCACCTTAAAGGTACCTTGGCTCAAGTTTCCAACACAATTCGGAGATGGTGTAAAACCTTACAATGTATTCTATTCTATTTTACTTCCACGTATTAATTTTATTCAACACCCGGAGTGCGCTGCTACGCCTGAAAATATGAAAATGAATGTGCTTGTATGTTTAGCCTAGTTGAATAAGTAAACATGAAAAAACAATTATAAATTTATATCGTAATTATCTTAAGATATTTCGTGCTGATTAACCGGTTTTTCCGGGAATGTACTTTTCCCGGTCTTTCATGGCGTCTATAAAAGACAAAAATGGTTTATGTTTAGAGTTATCCGCTGTCGCGGACTTTTGGTACAAGTTTTTGAGATATTGAGTTTTGTATATATTAATATTTGTTATGGTTCAGGCAAGAATAAGCCATTCAAAGGTTCCAAAACGCGGCTTCATTCACGATTTTAGCTACAAATGGTAATTTTAAGGGTGTAGGAGTTGATTGTTACCACTCTCTTATAGCCTATGTTCATCCCGGGAACATTGGGCAAGAAGCCCCAATACGATGGAATGAACGGGTTTTATATGCAGCAGAATCGTAGGTTGCTATTCTGACAACAAGATTATATTTAAGATGTTTATTTTTTATAAATCTCTTCCAAAAGATTGATTGAAAAAACACTTTACGGGAGTTTTAATGGTCCCATGTAAACAATTTTATAAGAGTTCAGGATCCGAAATAGCTTGGGAATAATAAAAATGCTTGATTATCAGTGTTACTTTTTCTGAAGGACTAATCTTATTGTCACATCCTTTTTTTCTACTTTTCTGCATTATTTGTTATTTTAACCAAGTACTACCACAAAGAACATTTTTAGGTTTGTTGTCCATTAGTGGAACCAGATTAGCAGACGGAGCATGTATTAGACTGAAGATTATCGATTTAGGAAGTTGAGAATCTGCATTGCAGTGGTGGTATGGTTAATGCCTCTTAAATGTCTACGTGGCTTCTTACTTCAGCAATTATGATTTCCCATCTTTCAGAACATAAGCCTCATGATGCACTACAAGCGGCTTCAGTCTTCCCTCAACAGTGGGTTAATGCTTTCACGTTTTTTGATTACGTGATCAGCTCTAACTCGCCACTTTGAATACACTTGACTCACCATCTGCCAAATATCTGAATCTAATTCTATAACTCTTATACTGTTTTATTGAACGAGTTAGAAGATCTTTTGTCATTAATTAGGGTTCTATACCCCCTGGAGCCAGAACAATTTCTGCTGCGGATCTTGGAACGCTTCTGTAGCATTTTTTATTGTTTTAAGGCTGATGCAAGGCACAAACAGGCATCACTTGCACAACAGTAATCCATTATCGTTCTCTTCCAACATGAACATTGGTAGGCTCATTTTCACAGGAGGAAACTGATACATCTATGACACACATAATCTTCATGATCTGAAATAACTTGTTTGGCTGTATCTCTCACAACACTTGTTCCAATTTATTGTTTGCTGCTGAGAATACTGATGGCCGTTCTCCCTTCCCATCTCTGTCTGAACTTATATTTAATGGAATTTTGGATGTTTGTTCGTACACTTTATGTGTGCAATTCGCAGGTTACTCACTACTCTTTCTTCCATTCCTCAAACAAAGATTGTTGGCCGTTTCTCTCCTAACACTCAACATTGATATGTAGAAATGTATTTCATCAGACAATAATGCGGAAACTTATTATAATAAATCCACTGCTGCTTTATTTTGCAACAATTTCTGAGTCTACACCTTAAACTAAGTCTTCACTTGGATGCAATATGTTATTTGTGTTCCTGACCAAATTGAACATTTAAGCTATCATTTTTTATAAATTTTTGTTCAGTATTTTAGTTTTTTTATTTACTTGAATATTCCTTGTGATTTTCACATTATTATTTACCAATTACAGACAGGGAAAAAACAGCAATTTTACTCTTCATTCAAAACTATAAAACACTTAAAACTTAAACATTACATCTGTGAAGGAAGTTGTGCCATTATCCCGCTGGAGGTCGGAATTGTTAAAAGGTTTGATTTATTAGAATGTGTCTAAATTTATACGAAGAATGATGGTGCAGGTAGGCAAACTTGTTTTAAGTCATCTTCAAATTCACCAAAGGGTTTAAAGTCACAAATGGCGCTGTTCCCGACTATAAATTTGTGTACTAGTGCATGCCATCAAATTTATAGCGCTTAGAAAGAAAACAGTACACCTGGATGATAATTAAAAAGCTATTGGTATACTCTGAATATACCGGGATAGCATGGAAATACGACTACCAACACGAAGACTCTAAGAAAATTGGGGCTAGAAGTTAACATTATTAATAAAATTAATTATCTGGGTCATATAAAGATATTATACAATGGCAAAATTGACACTTAATGACAAGTGTTAGACATTTTGAAGAATTGGCTGAATTCTAATTCATAACTATGATTTGAGGGAGGTTTCACACAGGATGATGATTGGAAGGGAACTTACTCCATGATAGAGATGTATATGGATAGTTTTAGTTTATGTCTGCGCTACCATGAAACTATGGGTTTCGATATGCAGTGAGTTAGTTAGCCTAAATATTTTGGATCGAATTATAGCCTCTAACTAAAATGCAGACAAACGACGTTAGTTCTTTTTGTAAAGGGCGGAAAACTGGGAAAACGGGTGATATATTTATCCGACATAAATAGGAAAGTGCGAGCTGCTGTATCAAAGATATCGAAAAAGGCCTCTGAAGTAGTAGATTATACCATTTTAAAATAAGTAGCCATTAAGATTACTTGCGGCTCAACGTGTGATAATTCGAGAAACAGTTTAGGCCGTTACGGTGCACAATTTTTAAAGAATGTTTCTGGACGATGTTTGAAACTCTGATTATTTTGTTACTTATGTATGTGAATGATATTGTCGATCAATCTAAACTTGCCTTCAAGTATACTTTTAATGTATGAGTAGATTAAATAAATTTACAGAATTGACTTCTCACTATGATCAACAAGGTTTCCATAAGAGAGGAAAAATCAGAAATGATGTTATAATAGAAAATACTAAATGTACAACTCTTTACCTAATAGAAACTATCCAAATAACACATATTATTTTATATTAATATAAGAATACTAAACGGAAGACATCGCTGAAAACCATACACATATAGAACCTGACCAGGAAGGAAGAAGAAACAGACGTAATACTCATAAAAATGGAAGAGAGAGGCCTTGGTTGTAAGGAGCATAGGAAAATAGAGAAGAGTGGAGATTGGCTACATAATTCTTGTAACAAGTAACGGGTGATATCAAACACATTATTAAACCTAAACACTAAATAACTTAAATAAAATAAATGAATAAACAAAATTAATGAATATTAGAAAAGAGAAAAGAATTCGATATTTTACAAAGTTAAACGGAACTGAAGGACATAGCAAGTAACAGAACGATGGAAGTCGTGGTTGAAAACCTTTCCATATAAGCAAAATATAATAAGTGCAGAATGCAGCGATCTAAGACTTCATTATTTGACGTCTCTGTTGGGGTTCCGCATGATGCAGCAATAATCGCATGGCATTCCTCCAGTATGTCGACACTTTCACATCGATTTATGCATATGCATTAAATAGAGGGACAATAAGCTGGGAAATCTAAAGGGGCGACCACATGTCATGTACCACGTGACATGCATTTAAACTATTATAAACATAGTGTTTAAAAATGTAATATTTAACCTCTTAGAGGAAACTTAATCCTTTGGTCTCTCTGCAAATTTCAGCTGTTTTAAATTTAATACATGAACACACTTTTGAATGTAATCTATGAAATATTAGTACGGAATATTATTAATGTCGTATCAAAATATACTTCATTTTCACATTCGTAACATAACAGTATTGTCATTTCCATGCAACAACAGGCTCAATCTCATATTCTTAATGAATTATGTTACTTTTTTTATACAAATAATTATTGAACGTAAACGTAACGTAATAATTCACACTATGTGAATCCGAGTTCCATAGCCTCGCTGTCAAATCTTTTCCATACGTCCCTTTTTCTAAGCAAACCCTTTCCAAACATCCCCCTGTATAATTTACCTCGCACTGTTATTCTCACCACTCGTTCTGGTCTCACTTGGGCGCTTTCGCTCTGGTTTTCCTAAAAGGAGTTCCCATGCCTCTCTTTAATTCCCATATTGCCACAATATCCAGCTATCGCAATTTTAGGGGACATACCTGTTCTATATTTATTTAAAACACTCCGTTCACCAAAACATTAACATTAACAGGTGAACGTTGTTATCAAGACTGTTGGAATGCACCTACATCACAGCAAAAAACATAGATAAAACATCTATCACCCTCCATTTTTCTTGCATTGATTAATTAAAAAAAAGAGGGCTGTTAAGAGATAGCATCCAAGTCGTTGTTCATAATAATTGTATTTCTTTTTTTTATATATATTTTCCGTACTTTCCAAAAGCGTCTAGAAATTTAAAATTCTTAACCGCTCTTAACGGTCTAAGTTAATTATATATCCGATGTTTAGAAACATGTCGGGCAATCGCCGATTTTTCATTTCTAACCCGGCGGATATGCCCTCCATGGTATCTTTCCCTTGTCGTGGGTGTAGTGGCTTGCGTGCTTAATGACCTGAGAGCTATGCCGGCGGTAGCATTGCTTGCCGATAGGGTTCCCCATGCCGGAGTTGTCGAAGGTGATAAGCGCAGACCAAAAAAGTACCTTGGTCGACAGAGTGACGATTCTTTCACCCCGTAAAAAATGCAACCGTCAATAAATGCGGACATGGGTTCAACTGGGGTAACTTTTTCCGGAGGGTCAAATAGTCCCCCATTCGGTTCTCCGCGGCGGGGACTACTTCATGGAACCCATTCCAAAGGCTCCCACACTGGACATGTTCCTAGGAACATGGGAATGTTAGGACTTTATACAATAGCGGGGTGCACTAGAGATAATTACGCGCGGAATTGATAAATCGCCCTTGTATATAGTCGCTTTACAGGAAGTTAGGTGGCCAGGAGAAGGTAGGTCAGGGATCAGGAAGCTTTGCATTATATACTACGGGGGTGCAGAAAGACCCTGCATTTGCAACGGGTTTTTTAGTCAGACGAGGGGATCCTATCCGCTATCCGAGACGTTAGGTTTGTTAGTGAGTATGATAGTCATACATAATTCTAAAGGGTAACCGATATAATTTTATAATTGTAAATGTACATTGCCCCCACAGAAGATAAAGATGACAAGATCAAGGATGATATTCTATGAAGAATTAGAATGCTTTATTTGATAGCCTTTCCCGATATCATATGAAAATTGTCTCTTATGAGAGTTTTTAATGCAAAAGTGGGGCATGAAGATATATTCAAACCAACAATAGGCAGATTCAGTCTTCATGAAGATGAGTAACGACAACGGGGTTTAGAGGTTAGTCACCTTTTGCCACATCAAAGAATCTCATTATTTTAATCTTCATTGCAATTCCCTCCCGTACGACTTCTTTTACCTCATAGATGAAATTAATGACCACCAGCAGTCACATTAAAAACTATTGGTCATCAATGATATTGAAGTGATGAATATTCAGACATTTTAGCATAAGGACTATTCATAAATACATCTTGGACATCCCCAGACGGAGATGGGAAACTCGGAACCAGACAGATCATTGTATTATGTGGACAAACGCTTGGCAGAGCGTGCATCATCGATGTTAGATCAGTTTAGAGGGACAGACTTTGCAATTCGGAATCATTATCTGGTCAGATGTGTAAAATCAGACAAACGGCTACTCACTTATGAGAGAAACAAACGCTCAAAATGATTTCTGTAAAATTAGATTTGATTTAAAAACTTCAAAATGATGAAATGCGGCAAGAATATCAAATCAAAATTGCTAATAGATTTTGACGGTACTGGAATCTTCAGATGGACAATGTGGCAAAAGAAAGAATGAAACTGATATAAATAAAGAATGGGAGGCTATTAAAGATACTATTAAATTGGCAGCGGATCAGAAAGCATTGGTTTTGTTTAAAAAAGAGGCAAAACAAGAAATTGTTTGATGAGGAATGTGTCGACATTGTTAAAGAAAAGAAAGGCTAGCAAAAATGAAATGGTTACAACGAGCCAAATGAGGTAAATTTAGAGCAAGTGGGTAGTATTAGACGGGAAACCACTAAGTTACTTAAAGAGTATAAAGAGGAGGAAAAATATTAGAGAGAAGATTAATGATCTTTGAAATAAATGCACAAAATCTAGGAACATTAGAGGAATTATATCAGAGGAATTAGTCTAGAGAAGTAAAAAGGGTTTCAGGCCAGACCCAACATAATTCTGAATGAAACTGGGGATATGATTTCAGATTCCAGGAGTTATATTAAATAGATGGAAAAGTTTACTTTAAATCCGTTATTAAATGTACATATAGAACAGGACATTGAGGAGGATAATTTACAGACTAGCCAGAAATGCTAGTCGCAGCAGAACCCAAGTGCATTAGAGGTTTGAAATGGCAATTGGCAAAATTGAAGATGTGTATAAAGCAATCAGGTTTTGATGAGATCCCAGCAGGAACGGATAAAATCAGGGGGGAAGAGAAAATTTGATGGCCAAAATTACGTTGGTTGCTTAGTTATGAATTTTGGGAAAGGAAACTGAATTCTCTTCCCGTTGAATGGAGAGGAATTAATTATCGTACCAATTTTAATAGAAAGGATATAAAACTGATTGCAACAACTACAGGGGCATCTCAATTACTTTCAACTTCGTACATAATTCTAACAAATATATTAGTAAGCAGACTTTACTCCCTACATTGATGACCTTCTAGGAGATCATCAATGTGGATTTAGAAGAAAACAGGTCTACAAACAGATCACGATTTTTAGTATAAGACAGATTTTAGAAAAATGGGAATAGAATGGTTACAGTTACATCAACTATATGTAGACTTCAAAAAAGCATAATGATTTAAATTAGAGGGATGAAGTTATACAGTATCCTGCTGGCGTTCGGAATTCCTAAAAAGTTAGTTGGAGATTATACGATGGTTGTCTCGAAAGGCACAACGAGTATGGTGCGTGTAGGCAAACAGTTTTCGGACATTTTTGAAATTCCAGAATGGCTATTTAATTTTGTATTAGAGCATGTTCATTAAATCTTTCGAGAATGAGAAAGGCTTACAACTCAATGTGTATTAATAAGCTGTTAGTTTATGCTGACGATGTAGTATTATTCGGCTCTGATAGCGAGGATGATACTAAGGGCCAACACGCACACAATAGTGAGTCTCACTATAAGAAATTAGGACCTGGAAGTAAATATCAATAAAACTAAATCTATGGCCACACACGTAGACAATACATTATTATAATGGAAATGGACATCTAATGACAAATGAGGGAAATGTTGAGGAAGTGGCTGAATTCAACTACCTAGGAACAATAATCACAAATAGGAGAGATTTTTCAATAATCACTTGCCTTGTATATAAGACCGGCAGCACGGAATTCTATTGTTTGCAGATTTGTCTTATTGATAACACTAAAGCTCAATGGTTACAGAAATAATCGGTTGACAAATGAGGAGAAAAATAATAGTTTAAAATACTAAAACACTCACGCTTTATTAAAAAAACTAACTAAACCATGAAAAATAATTTTATTTAATTTCCAACCTGCTGGGATATAAATTTAAAGTGGTCAACAACAAAAAATCATTTGGTGCAACACATATAGAAATAAAACTAGAGTTATCTACAAAAAAATGACCATCAAAAGCGTGGGTGTTTCTATCAATTCATTCTTATTTGATAATAAAACAGATTATTGGCACAAGTAAGAAATCTCTAAGAAGAAAATGTAAAAAACCCATAAAAGCACCCCACGCTTTTGATGGTAAAATTATTTTGTTGACTATTTACATCATGTCGCAAAGTGGTTAGTCCAATGACCAATCACGTTTCAATGAATTCTGTTTTACCACCAATGACAGTCGTGTTTCACCTCTCTTTTTAATCGATTTCTCTTTATCCAGGTCCTGCTTTTTGTGATAAAGAAAGCTCCTCCTTTTTTTAATATTCTGAACAGTTAGGACCATTATTTTTGCTCCAACAAATCACATTGAATGATAGCAAATAATGAATAGATTCAGTGATTTTACTGAGTTGTTTTATTCAAAATATAAATGATATTTACTATAATGTTTGATTGATAATATTTTTTTATTATTGATTTCGTACCTCTCAATGATGGGATAAATCATATTTGAAGAGAAAAATTATACGCTCAGACATGGGCTTGAACCCGGGACCCGTGGTTCTCTAGACCAAGTTGTTCTATCAACTGAGCTACCCTGAGCAAGTACCGCCGATCTAAAACGCCAAATTATTTCTCTATATAAATTGTAATTCCCATCCCACCAAATGCTGTGTGTGTATTGCTTCTATCTTGCAATGGCGGCTCCTTTATTAAGAAGACATATTTGGGAATTATACATGCAGCCATTACGGCTTTTTCCAAGTTTTTATTATTGATTTCGTACATCTCAATGATGGATATATTCATAAGTCCCGGTTCTGAGCGTAATAATTTTTCTCTTTCAAAATTGATTATAATAGTTTGATGTGTGTTTCATTATTTCTCCAGTAGCGTAGCGTGGCATTCTTTTACATATTGCGATCCTATTTGTCAACAAATAATATTGATCGAGTTGCGAGTTGAAAATACATAACCTCACATTTCTATTTTGTTTTCAAACATCGCCGTTTATATTAACCTATATTAAATATTTAAACACACCGATAAACTATATTCAAATAATTAATTTTTTAGTAAAGAGCTTAATTTTTATTCGTTAATTAGTCCTAACAAATGTCCACTCTTGATTTCCAATATTCTCTAGATTAAATTGGAAATCACTCGTGGCATTACTTTTGATAATTCTAGTTTTATACTATATGTGTTGGATATGATTTTTTTTCTGTTGACCACTTTAATTTTAACCCAAGCGTGTTGGAAACTTATTAAATGATTTTTTTTCATTTTTTAGTTCGTTTTTCTAATAAAGCGTTGTTTGTTTTAGTTTTTTTAAACTATTATTTATTTTTTAGTTTTAATATCTTACAGAATAAGATAAAAAATGCAAATTTCCTTGAATTTCCGATGCTATTGTAATATGAGCTCAAAGTAATTATTCTACTACACATATCCTCCCAGCCGGATTTGAACCAGCGACCTATGGATTACTGAAATTTATATACCACGTACAATTCACCGTTTTCTACCAACTGAGGCTCTTACTACGATTGAGTAAGAAGTTGGTAAGTCCTACAACCTCTATTATACCGGTTTTTTTTATTATTTTGATTTTTCTGCTGATTCTGGTCAGCGATTTTAGAAACATTTTATGGAATTCATGTATTTTATGTCTTTCGGGCTAAATGGCCGTGGTCTGGTTTTATTAAAACTCGACGTTTCGTCTACACTACTGCGGTAGACATCCTCAGGAGATTTCTGCGTGTTCTTAAGTTCTACAGAAGTCTTCCTTCTTTTTTCTTCTCTAATTCTTCAAATCTTGGAATAGATAGATATAACGTCCCTTCCTCATAGAGGTTGTTTATGTAAAATTTGTAGACTTTCACGGCAGGTATTTTGATTAATGTATTTTATGCCTTAAAATTAAGAAAGAAAAAAAGGAAGACTTCTGTGCAACTTAAGAAACACAGCAGAATCTCCTGAGGATGTCCACCGCAATAGTAGACGAAACGTCGAGTTTTATTAAAACCAGACCACGCCCATTTAGCCCGAAGACATAAAGTACATGAATCAAAATACCTACCGTGAAAGTCTAACAATTTTACATTTATGAAATTCTTTGTTGTGGGTCCTTTACAAGTTATACAAAGTTTCAAGGTCGATCCAATGATTTTTAAGTGGGTGAAATCGCGCGTTGAAAGATTTCCGTTACATAGATAGGTACAGGTCACAGGTCAAGCTAATATAAAGCGTGTAGAAAATGGTACTTAACTGCTATGTACACTTAGCGACAAAAAGAATGAGCCGCTTCAAAAAGCAAGAGTCCCTGTTATGGGCCCACTTGCGCATACATCGAAAAGCTAAAGCTGTGATTCACCAAGTAACGCACTGTTAAATGTTTTAAAATACGCTGTATTCGTTTCTAATCGTCTTAAATAGTTAAAGAACAGCGAGTGGAGACATGTTTTCTAGATATTTACGAGTGTTCGACAAATGCAATAATAACTCAAATTGCTACATTTTAAATAAAGTTAAACTCTCGTTCATAGTGCAAAAGTTACAAGACAATCAATATTTAAACAACTAGTATCCGACCGTTCCAGTAGCGTAGATCGTTAAACCACTTACAAGAAGATGAAATATGTATGAAAGCCAGGATTCGAATCCTTCAACATTTTTTTTTTTTTTTTCGCAAATACCATCCTATACGTGCTATAACATTTAATTCCTCCCACGTAATCTACGTCAACTTTACCACTATATTAAGTAAGTCTTCCTGCCTTGGTAAATTCTTGTAACACAATTTAGCTAACCGCTATAAATTTAATTGTATGTGCAGTGCCACATTTTCATAATAATGATTAAATTTACGTAATAAAAGATAATATAGCTTTATATATTTTGTGTGTATTTATTTATTACGTATTAGTGAGGAAAATGTTTCACCCTTCAATTAAAATGTTTAGTTTATATATGACACGTCCAGCATAATAAACGCCCATTTATGAAAGACAATAAAATAATATTTTTTATTGTCCATCATCCATAATAATAATAATAATATTAATAATGGGAGGGCATTAAAGGATGTGAAGAATGTAATTAACCGGGGTCAAAATTAACTCAAAATGTATCCAAGAAAATGACATGAAATTACAAAATTCAAAAAGGCAGATGAGTGTATAACAATGTTAAACGGCGTTTTGTAGGATAAGAACCTGTGAAATGGATACCAAATTAGAATTTATAAATCCATAATTCGAAGCACGCTAACATTCGGTGCAGAATAAATATTTGACTTTTAGCAAGATGTATGTCTACTTCTAGACGCTCAACTAGACATTCTAAATTGGCAAAAATCAGAAATACAATCATCAGTCAACAAATGAAAGTCAAAAATTCCAATATTAGATTTTGTGAGATACAAAACACTAGAATTGGAATGTTAAGATAGAGAAGAATGGAGGAAAGAAGATAATTTAAAAAGCTTTGTGCACAGGGAGATGATTATTTATATTGTAAATATGTTTATAAAAAAAAAATAATAAAAATAGTAATACTTATCCAAATAGTTCGCTGTTCCTTTTAAGAATGGACAGACAGAATAAAATAGAAAGAATATAACAATTAAAAAATTTAACCTCATCGGGAACCGACCCTGTGTGACCTTCTGCATACGAGTCAAGCCACCAAGAAGCGAGCCAAGCTTTCCGCTGGCTAATTGTGCTTGAAAGAATACACTTGAACGGAAGAAGGGAAAGCTCTACTGTGCAACTATTTACTCGTGTGTGGATCGCGCGTTGGAACTCGAGACCAAGAGTCAGCCCATTCTTTTTGTCGCTAAGTGTACATATACTTACTTCTGTTATAGTTTAACATGGGAGATTTGGTGCTGGATTTTTGTGTCTTGCAGTTAAAAACGACAATTTTTTGAACATGGCATCTGTGCATTACATGCTTCTCTGGAAGAAATGCAAACTCTTGCACCATGTAGACTTTCCATAAACCATTTGCTTGCAGTTAAAAACACGGCAGAACTAACTTTTTCAAAATTTTATTTTTCTGCACTCCTTCTCTGTATGAACTTTAATGTCACATATCACCAGTCCTCGTGTGTGCAATGTGCTTAAAAAAGGTGGTACACAGTTTTTCACTTCTCATATTAAATATCATGATTTAAACAGAGTGGTGGTAGGTAGCTCTGGTAACAACACTTTCGAGTGAATATTGTGGAACATCTCCCCTATGTAAAATTAATTCCTTCATGTAGAAACAAGATAGTATGTTTTATCTAGTCCTACTTTATTCCGTATCCTTCCAAACATTATTTTTGTTGAATTTAATATTTAGGGAAGAGTCCACCGCTGTGTGTCTCGCGGTAGCGTGTGCTGCGTTTGTCACGCAGCGGGCACGGGTTCGATCCCCGGTCGGGACAGTTTTTTCTGGATGAGGTTTTTATCGGTGTTTTTCCTCACCTGTAAGACAAATGTCAGGAAACTTTAAGGCCCAAACGGTTCCCGAAATTC
>JASPKZ010002406.1:0-36449 GCA_030220185.1 Diploptera punctata
CTACTATCTATGACTGTTCCCGGATTTTTAATCAAAAAATCCGATTGTCAACCCAAGATATTCGAAATTGGGTTTCCGTGGTTTTCGTCTACAGGTGTCGGCGTAAGAGAGAAGAACCCCTTCACCGCTCTTACTGCAACCTTCCGGGATCGTTGGGTTATGACTATGCTGTACGTAGTAAACGTGTTCCTGAATATCTAAAGATTATTAATGAGAAAACATCCTGCCTCGGGCCCATAGAAGCGCGCTAACACTTCATCTTCTTTCAGTGAAACGTGCATATAATTAGTACTGATTATAAATAGCAGAGGGATGAATAAACTCGTTAGCAGGATAGAGAACAATGATTACTCTTAAATAACCACAGGGGCGTATGTAAAAGTTAAGCTTTTAATGAAAAACAAGTGTTGATTGTAAAACAAGTAATAAATAATAACAAAGAATTGAACTTCGATCAACGTCAGACATAGATAATACAAAGTAAAAGCTGAATAAATAACAGCCATACAAACGGTACCTCAGACATGTCCAAACTCATTGGAATTCCTTTTTCCATGCTGATTGGACTAACTCAAATCCGACCTCCTCGGTCACAGGTCCACTTTTTACTTATAAATCACCATGTTAACTTTGCCGATGCATGTGCACTTAAGTTTGGATTCGGATACTGAATCCCGTCTATACAACATAACGCCACTTGCTAGGGAGGCCATCGAATGATAGGTTAAGTGAATTACAAGCACAATCTAAGGTTCGCGGTAGATGGGATGTGCGCTATAAAGATGCGCGGATGGAAAGGGTGAAAGGAAGGGGTAGCCACACGGAACAAGGGACATTGGCAGGCTTCATAAATGTTCTTGAGGAGCATAAAGATAATAACTGAACCGCAAAAGGTACTTGCGTTCAATAGCTCCCCTACACCCTTCCGGGTAAAAAAGAAAAAGAGTCCATAGGCTTCGAAGTAATGTCAAGTGAAACCAATCCCACCGTTTGGGAGGGGCACATAAACCTATCGGATCACCCGCGTACAATTAAATGCAAATCTTCCATCGGTCCCCATATCAATCCAATCCCACACTCGCTTTAATGTAGACTATTTATGCGCTGGAAATAAACTTCATTTGATTCAGCCTCCATATAGTACAAGTCTGCGGTGTTTCCAGGTGAAGACCCGGGTGACATATAATAGTGGATTGCCGGATCGCCAATCCCGTCCCATCCACCGCTTCCAAGTATCCGTAGTACCAAAAGCCACGATTTGTCAGCTGGGCACTGGGGGTCGGCCGGATCCTCCAAGCGCTCGACTTGCCAAACATCACATTGCTTACCAAAACTGTCGAACTGCCAAGGTTTAGAGAAAGGTAAACTGAAACAAAGAACAGGCGAAAGCAGGAAAGGCAGAACCATAGATATACTACTTCAACATGGTCCTAATACAAAATATCAGCTAACCATACAGCGGTTTTTCCTCTACAACAGCTAAGGAGTTTTACTTCCACAGTATTCCATAATTTTAATTAGATCACATGTTGTATAGGAATTGGGTCATGACGCCGACAGCTTCTATTCACCTTGTTTTTAGATTAGTTTGCGGCTCATGAGCAAGACCTGACCTAAAATAAAGAAACTCATTCTGGTAACTCTGACAATGAAAAGATGGGACAATCAGCTCAATATGTTATATTCGACGTTAGTATACTCCATATCCCAAACAAACATATTTATATATATATATATTAAACACAAACCACGTAGACTAAGAATCGGCCATCTCTAGAGAGATGCCCATACCGCTGCCATATACCTCTGCATTCCAACATTGTAGATGCTTTCTACATTGCCAAGGAGGACGACTCGCCGAAGTATTAGATTTTACGTAAGTTGTCAATTCACTTTTCTTCTCCCTAAAGTCTCTTGTCTTTCCACAGCGTCTCTTGTCTTTCAGCGATCTCGAAATCCGCCACTTTCCTTCCTGGCCAAGCCACATTTCGGCTACATTTTGAGTCTTCGTAGCAAAAACCACATGCTGTCTATAGCCGGGGACATATGTCTGGCAGAATAAGATCAATTAACTTTTAAAAATCTTCCGAAAATAAAGGATTCAACACCAGTGAAGCGCCCGGTATGTTGGAAATAAACTCCACAAAGATTCCTTGCATTTGGAGCGTCGTGAGCAAATTTAATCCCAAAGTCTTCCATCAACAATCTAGGAGGCACCGTGAACAATTCACCTGTTCTAAAAACTCTCCAATCCAAGAGAATCCTCAACTTAACACCTTCACTCCAGACTTTCAATAGAATTCCTCCGATGCAACTCAAATCCGAGTTTACAAAAATACTCATCGGGAACTATTTCATTCAAAGAGCGAGTTAATTTTAATGAGAAAGACCACTAGCGATTCCTTATCTTCAATCACGTCGCAGGGATCAACTTTCTAATTAACTCTTCGGAAAAATCCGCTGATTATTCTCATTCCAATAAAGATGAAAGGTTGGAGACAAGTTCCACTCGAAAAATCTTTGATAGAGCTAAGTCTATGATCACTTATATTCTTATGCCTGTTTCTGGCCAAATAATCCTCTTGATTTGCACTATCTACAATAAACTATACGCTTATTAACATTTGTTTCAGGCCGGGAGAAGAGAATTCATATGATTTTTAAGGGCAGCCGCTGACGTAATTGTTTACATCACCTTCAACCTCAATACCTAGTAGGTTTAAAACTCTCGAACGCGATTGTCTTTGGGATATTACCAGCTATCCAACTAGGCATGATTACTATGTATAACTAGACCACAAGATGTAAACAATTATAGTCGAAACGTAGTTTTTATATGCATGAATCAGTCTCTGTTATAAAGAAAGATGAGTCATCATTTACGTAATGTAAAGCAAACACGTAAACTATATACGTAATACTTTACCATAAATGCCACAGCATCGAAAACAAGTAATAATCCGCAGGGTAATATCTCTGAAAGAAAGTCATATTTTTCTCATGTCTAAATTTCAGTAAGGACCCATAATACAGAGTTGTCTTGGTTGTTTGAGACCAAAAACTCCGAAACTTGAATTAAATTGGATACGACAAAGACCCACAGTTAATAACATATCAGCATAACTTTTGTAATGGTTAAAAACACAAAACAAACTCTTTTCTACCATTTGTACTTAGTGAAGCCCCAAAATTACACATCTGCGAACCATTTTGTTGCGCATTGAATCCAAAAACAATTGAACCCAAACAAAACGTTGAACGCAAAAACCCAAACCACGCTCTGCTACCATTTGTGTGTCCCGTAGAGAGAATGAACCGCTCACCTTCAACCGCTACTGCTACTTCCGGGATCGTTGGTTTATGACTATGCCCTGTACGTAGTAACCGTGTTCCTGATATCTACATAAGTTTCTTAAGGCGAAAACAGCCTGCCGCGGGCCCATAGAAGGCGGCTAACACTTCATCTTTCTTTTCCAGTTGAACGTTCATATAAATTTAAGTACTGATTATAAACAGCAATAGGATGAAATAAACCTTCGTTACAGGATAGAGAACAATGATTAACGCTTACATACCCACAAGGGGCGTAATGTAGAAGTTAGCTTTTAATGAAAAAACAAGTGTTTGATATGTAAAAACAAAGTAATACATAAATAACAAAAAAGCTTGATCTTCGATCAATCGATCAGACATAGATAATAACCAAGTAAAAGCTGAATAAATAACATACCATAACCAACTTGTCACACTCATACATGTCGCAAACTCCATTGGAATTCCGTTTTTCCTTTTTCCATGCTTGAATTGGACTACTCAAATCTAACATTCCTCGGTCACAATCCACCTTGTTTATCTTTATAAATCAACCAATGTTAACTTTGCCGATGCATGGTCACTTAGATTGGATTCGGATACTGAATCCACTTCTATACAACATACTAACGCCACTATGCTAGGGCCCGATCGAATGATAGCCTTCAATTGAGATTACCAAGCATATAAAGGTTCGCGGGTAAGGGGATGTTGCGCTACAAAAGATGCGCTGCGGAAAGGGTGAAGGGGAAAGGGTAGCCCACCGAACAAGGGACATTGGTCAGGCTTCATAAATGTTCTGGAGGAGCCTAACGATGAAATACTGAACCAACGCCAAAAAGGTACGTTCCCCGTTCACAGGTTAACAAAAAAATGTAAAAATTCCTCGATTTTAAGAAACTGCATAAGTCTTGTCTTGAGACAGTTGAAAGCGTTTATGAGATGCAAAAAATCCAGTATAAGTACATAACTTCAAAATTGTGTTGAAAATGTTATTTCTTACAGTTTTACCAGAAATTCCAAATTTTTTCGAAACTTCATAAAATGCAAAACCTACTTCCTATCTAGAGAGAGTGTCCCGGATTTTATAAAGCCAAAAATCCGGTATAAATCCAGAATTTCAAAATTGAGTTTTCCGTTTCGTCTTAGACATTAACAAAAAATGTAAAAAATTCACGATTATTACGATCCTGCATAACTAACTTTCTGGAGAAAGTGTAACGCGTTTATGATGCAAAAAATCCAGTAAAAGTACATAACTTCAAAATTTTTGTGGTGTTGAATGTTATATTCCATACAGTTTGACCTCAAATGTCAAAGTTTTCGAACTTCAAAAAGTGCCACACTTTCATCTAGAGACTGTGTCCTGGATTTAATAATGCAACAATCCGGTATAAATCCAGATTTTCAAAATTGAGTTTTTCCCGTGGTTAGCGTCTTGGGCATTAACAACAAAAGGTAAAAATTCATCCACGATTATTAACATCCAGCAACACTACTTGTCGAGAAAGGGTGTAAAGAGTTTATGATGCAAAAAATTCAGTGTAGTACAGAATTTGAAAATTGTATTCGAAAATGTTGTTATTCTTACAGTTGGACCAGAAAATGTCAAATTTTTTTCGAAACTCATAAGATTCAAAAATTCTATCTAGAGACTTTGTCCTGGACTTTATAATGCCAAAAATCCTGTATAAATCCATACTTCTCAAATTGAGTTTTTCCTTGGTTATCGTCTTAGTCATATTACAAAGAAATGTTAAAAAAATTCCCGTTTTTTAAGATACTGACATAACTGCTTTCTTTCTTGAGAAAGTGTTAAAGCGTTTAATGATGCGAAAAATCCATTGTAAGTACAGAATTACAAAATTGTGTTGGAAACGGTTATATGCATACAGTTTGACCAGAAAATGGTCAATTTTTTCGAAACTTGAAAAAATGCCAAACTAATATACTAGAGAGACTGTGTACCCGCTTTTTTATTGGCAAAAAATCCGGTGTCAAACCAGATATTCAAATTGGGGTCTCCGTGGTTATCGTTTTACAGGTTACAAAAATGAAACAAATCTCGATTATTAAGATACTGCCATAACTACTTTCTTGGACAGGAAAAGAGTTTATTGCTGCAAAAATTCCAGTACAAGTACAGAACTAAACTTCAAAATTGTGTTGGAAAATGTTATATTCTTACATTTTGACCTGTTAAATGTCACTTTTTCGAAACTTCAAAAAATGCAAAACTACTCTCTAGAGACTGTGTCCCTGGATTTATAATGCAAAAAAATCCGGTATAAATCCAGAATTTTCAAATTGTAGTTTTCCGTGGTTTATCATCTTAGACATTATCAAAAAATTGTAAAAATTCACGATATTAACGATACTGCAACACTCCTTTGTCGAGAAACGTGTAACAGCGTTATGATGCAAAAAATCCAGTGTAAGTACAGAATTTGAAAATTGTTGTTTGGAAACTGTAATTCCTTACAGTTTGACCTCAAATGTCCAAATTTTCGAAACTCTCAGAAAAATGCCAAAACTAACTATCTAGAGAGAGTGTCCCGTATTTATAAAGCAAAAAATCCGGTATAAATCCAGAATTTCAAAATTTGAGTTTTCCGTTTTCGTCTTAGACATAACAAAAATGTAAAAATTTTCACTATTATTAAGATACTACTGCATAACTACTTTCCTTGAGAAAGTTAAAAGCGTTTATGATGCAAAAAATTCCAGTACAAGAAGTACATAACGTCAAAATTGTGTTTGGAAAATGTTATATTATTTACATTTTGACCCTGAAAATGTCAAATTTTCGAAACTTCAAAAAATGCAAAACTACTATCTAGAGACTGTGGTCCTGGATTTATAATGCACAAAACTCCGGGATCAAACCAGATATTCAAATTGAGTTTCGTCCGTTGTTATCGAATTACAGGTTACAAAAAAATGTAAAAATTTCTCGTTATTAAGAAACGGCATAACGACCCTTCTTGAGACATTGTAAAACGTTTATGATGCAAAAATCCGTATAGTAATTACATAACTTCAAAATTGGTGTTGAGAAAATGTTGTATTCTTACAGTTTGACCAGAAAATGTCAAATTTTTTTCGAAACTTCAAAAAATGCAAAACTACTATCTAGAGACTGTGTCCTGGATTTATAATGCAAAAAATCCGGTATAAATCCAGAATTTCAAAATTGAGTTTTTCGTGGTTATCGTCTTAGACATTAACAAAAATATGTAAAAATTCACGATTATTACGATACTGCATAACTACTTTCTTGAGAAAGTGTAAAGCGTTTATGATGCAAAAAATCCAGTATAAGTACAGAATTTCAAAATTGTGTTGGAAAATGTTATATTCTTACAGTTTGACCAGAAAATGTCAAATTTTTCGAAACTTCAAAAAATGCAAAACTACTATCTAGAGACTGTGTCCCGGATTTATAATGCAAAAAATCCGGTGTCAATCCAGATATTCAAAATTGAGTTTTCCGTGGTTATCGTCTTAGAGATTAACAAAAAAATGTAAAAATTCACGATTATTAAGAAACTGCATAACTACTTTCTTGAGACAGTGTAAAGCGTTTATGATGCAAAAAATCCAGTATAAGTACAGAATTACAAAATTGTGTTGGAAAATGTTATATTCTTACAGTTTGACCAGAAAATGTCAAATTTTTCGAAACTTCAAAAAATGCAAAACTACTATCTAGAGACTGTGTCCCGGATTTATAATGCAAAAAATCCGGTATAAATCCAGAATTTCAAAATTGAGTTTTCCGTGGTTATCGTCTTAGAGATTAACAAAAAATGGTAAAAATTCACGATTATTAAGATACTTGCATAACTACTTTCTTGAGAAAGTGTAAAGCGTTTATGATGCAAAAAATCCAGTATAAGTACAGAATTTCAAAATTGTGTTGGAAAATGTTATATTCTTACAGTTTGACCAGAAAATGTCAAATTTTTTCGAAACTTCAAAAAATGCAAAACTACTATCTAGAGACTGTGTTCCGGATTTATAATGCAAAAAATCCGGTATAAATCCAGAATTTCAAAATTGAGTTTTCCGTGGTTATCGCCTTAGAGATTAACAAAAAAATGTAAAAATTCACGATTATTAAGATACTGCATAACTACTTTCTTTTATTGAGAAAGTGTAAAGCGTTTATGATGCAAAAAAAAATCAGTAGTGTAAGTACATAATTTGAAAATTGTGTTGAAAAATGTTATATTCTTACAGTTTGACCAGAAAATGTCAAATTTTTCGAAACTTCAAAAAATGCAAAACTACTATCTAGAGACTGTGTCCTGGATTTATAATGCAAAAAATCCGGTATAAATCCAGAATTTCAAAATTGAGTTTTCCGTGGTTATCGTCTTAGAGATTAACAAAAAAATGTAAAAAAATTCACGATTATTAAGATACTGCATAAATACTTTCTTGAGACAGAGTAAAGCGTTTATGATGCAAAAAATCCAGTATAAGTACATAATTTCAAAATTGTGTTGGAAAATGTTATATTCTTACAGTTTGACCAGAAAATGTCAAATTTTTCGAAACTTCAAAAAATGCAAAACTACTATCTAGAGACTGTGTCCCGGATTTATAATGCAAAAAATCCGGTGTCAAACCAGAATTTCAAAATTGAGTTTTCCGTGGTTATCGTCTTAGACAGGTAAAAAAAAATGTAAAAATTCTCGATTATTAAGATACTGCATAACTACTTTCTTGAGAAAGTGTAAAGCGTTTATGATGCAAAAAATCCAGTATAAGTACAGAATTTCAAAATTGTGTTGAAAATGTTATATTCTTACAGTTTGACCAGAAAATGTCAAATTTTTCGAAACTTCAAAAAATGCAAAACTACTATCTAGAGACTGTGTCCTGGATTTATAATGCAAAAAATCCGGTATAAATCCAGAATTTCAAAATTGAGTTTTCCGTGGTTATCGTCTTAGAGTTAACAAAAAAAATGTAAAAATTCACGATTATTAAGATACTGCATAACTACTTTCTTGAGAAAGTGTAAAGCGTTTATGATGCAAAAAATCCAGTATAAGTACAGAACTTTCAAAATTGTGTTGGAAAATGTTATATTCTTACAGTTTGACCAGAAAATGTCAAATTTTTCGAAACTTCAAAAAATGCAAAACTACTATCTAGAGACTGTGTCCCGGATTTATAATGCAAAAAATCCGGTATAAATCCAGAATTTCAAAATTGAGTTTTCCGTGGTTATCGTCTTAGAGGTTAACAAAAAAATGTAAAAATTCACGATTATTAAGATACTGCATAACTACTTCTTGAGAAAGTGTAAAGCGTTTATGATGCAAAAAATCCAGTATAAGTACAGAATTTGAAAATTGTGTTGGAAAATGTTATATTCTTACAGTTTGAATAGAAAATGTCAAATTTTTCGAAACTTCAAAAAATGCAAAACTACTATCTAGAGACTGTGTCCCGGATTTATAATGCAAAAAATCCGGTGTCAAACCAGATATTCAAAATTGGGTTTTCCGTGGTTATCGTCTTACAGGTTAACAAAAAATGTAAAAATTCTCGATTATTAAGATAACTGCATAACTACTTTCTTGAGACAGTGTAAAGCGTTTATGATGCAAAAAATCCAGTATAAGTACATAACTTCAAAATTGTGTTGGAAAATGTTATATTCTTACAGTTTGACCAGAAAATGTCAAATTTTTCGAAACTTCAAAAAATGCAAAACTACTATCTAGAGACTGTGTCCCGGATTTATAATGCAAAAAATCCGGTATAAATCCAGAATTTCAAAATTGAGTTTTCCGTGGTTATCGTCTTACAGGTTAACAAAAAAATGTAAAAAATTCACGATTATTAAGATACTGCATAACTACTTTCTTGAGACAGTGTAAAGCGTTTATGATGCAAAAAATCCAGTATAAGTACAGAATTTCAAAATTGTGTTGGAAAATGTTATATTCTTACAGTTTGACCAGAAAATGTCAAATTTTTCGAAACTTCAAAAAATGCAAAACTACTATCTAGAGACTGTGTCCCGGATTTATAATGCAAAAAATCCGGTGTAAATCCAGAATTTCAAAATTGAGTTTTCCGTGGTTATCGTCTTAGAGGTTAACAAAAAAATGTAAAAATTCACGATTATTAAGATACTGCATAACTACTTTCTTGAGACAGTGTAAAGCGTTTATGATGCAAAAAATCCAGTATAAGTACATAATTTCAAAATTGTGTTGGAAAATGTTATATTCTTACAGTTTGACCAGAAAATGTCAAATTTTTCGAAACTTCAAAAAATGCAAAACTACTATCTAGAGACTGTGTCCCGGATTTATAATGCAAAAAATCCGGTATAAATCCAGAATTTCAAAATTGAGTTTTCCGTGGTTATCGTCTTACAGATTAACAAAAAAATGTAAAAATTCACGATTATTAAGATACTGCATAACTACTTTCTTGAGAAAGTGTAAAGCGTTTATGATGCAAAAAATCCAGTATAAGTACAGAATTTCAAAATTGTGTTGGAAAATGTTATATTCTTACAGTTTGACCAGAAAATGTCAAATTTTTCGAAACTTCAAAAAATGCAAAACTACTATCTAGAGACTGTGTCCCGGATTTATAATGCAAAAAATCCGGTGTCAAACCAGATTTCAAAATTGAGTTTTCCGTGGTTATCGTCTTACAGGTTAACAAAAAAATGTAAAAATTCTCGATTATTAAGAAACTGCATAACTACTTTCTTGAGACAGTGTAAAGCGTTTATGATGCAAAAAATCCAGTATAAGTACATAACTTCAAAATTGTGTTGGAAAATGTTATATTCTTACAGTTTGACCAGAAAATGTCAAATTTTTCGAAACTTCAAAAAATGCAAAACTACTATCTAGAGACTGTGTCCCGGATTTATAATGCAAAAAATCCGGTATAAATCCAGATTTCAAAATTGAGTTTTCCGTGGTTATCGTCTTACAGTTTAACAAAAAAATGTAAAAATTCTACGATTATTAAGAAACTGCATAACTACTTTCTTGAGACAGTGTAAAGCGTTTATGATGCAAAAAATCCAGTATAAGTACAGAATTTCAAAATTGTGTTGGAAAATGTTATATTCTTACAGTTTGACCAGAAAATGTCAAATTTTTCGAAACTTCAAAAAATGCAAAACTACTATCTAGAGACTGTGTCCCGGACTTATAATGCAAAAAATCCGGTATAAATCCAGAATTTCAAAATTGAGTTTTCCGTGGTTATCGTCTTACAGGTTAACAAAAAAATGTAAAAATTCTCGATTATTAAGATACTGCATAACTACTTTCTTGAGACAGTGTAAAGCGTTTATGATGCAAAAAATCCAGTATAAGTACATAATTTCAAAATTGTGTTGGAAAATGTTATATTCTTACAGTTTGACCAGAAAATGTCAAATTTTTCGAAACTTCAAAAAATGCAAAACTACTATCTAGAGACTGTGTCCCGGATTTATAATGCAAAAAATCCGGTATAAATCCAGAATTTCAAAATTGAGTTTTCCGTGGTTATCGTCTTAGAGATTAACAAAAAAATGTAAAAATTCTCGATTATTAAGAAACTGCATAACTACTTTCTTGAGACAGTGTAAAGCGTTTATGATGCAAAAAATCCAGTATAAGTACAGAATTTCAAAATTGTGTTGGAAAATGTTATATTCTTACAGTTTGACCAGAAAATGTCAAATTTTTCGAAACTTCAAAAAATGCAAAACTACTATCTAGAGACTGTGTCCCGGATTTATAATGCAAAAAATCCGGTATAAAACCAGATATTCAAAATTGAGTTTTCCGTGGTTATCGTCTTACAGGTTAACAAAAAAATGGTAAAAATTCTCGATTATTAAGAAACTGCATAACTACTTTCTTGAGACAGTGTAAAGCGTTTATGATGCAAAAAATCCAGTATAAGTACATAACTTCAAAATTGTGTTGGAAAATGTTATATTCTTACAGTTTGACCAGAAAATGTCAAATTTTTCGAAACTTCAAAAAATGCAAAACTACTATCTAGAGACTGTGTCCCGGATTTATAATGCAAAAAATCCGGTATAAATCCAGAATTTCAAAATTGAGTTTTCCGTGGTTATCGTCTTAGAGATTAACAAAAAAATGTAAAAATTCACGATTATTAAGATACTGCATAACTACTTTCTTGAGAAAGTGTAAAGCGTTTATGATGCAAAAAATCCAGTATAAGTACAGAATTTCAAAATTGTGTTGGAAAATGTTATATTCTTACAGTTTGACCAGAAAATGTCAAATTTTTCGAAACTTCAAAAAATGCAAAACTACTATCTAGAGACTGTGTCCCGGATTTATAATGCAAAAAATCCGGTATAAATCCAGAATTTCAAAATTGAGTTTTCCGTGGTTATCGTCTTAGAGGTTAACAAAAAAATGTAAAAATTCTCGATTATTAAGATACTGCATAACTACTTTCTTGAGAAAGTGTAAAGCGTTTATGATGCAAAAAATCCAGTATAAGTACAGAATTTCAAAATTGTGTTGGAAAATGTTATATTCTTACAGTTTGACCAGAAAATGTCAAATTTTTCGAAACTTCAAAAAATGCAAAACTACTATCTAGAGACTGTGTCCCGGATTTATAATGCAAAAAATCCGGTGTAAAACCAGAATTTCAAAATTGAGTTTTCCGTGGTTATCGTCTTACAGGTTAACAAAAAAATGTAAAAATTCTCGATTATTAAGAAACTGCATAACTACTTTCTTGAGACAGTGTAAAGCGTTTATGATGCAAAAAATCCAGTATAAGTACAGAATTTCAAAATTGTGTTGGAAAATGTTATATTCTTACAGTTTGACCAGAAAATGTCAAATTTTTCGAAACTTCAAAAAATGCAAAACTACTATCTAGAGACTGTGTCCCGGATTTATAATGCAAAAAATCCGGTATAAATCCAGAATTTCAAAATTGAGTTTTCCGTGGTTATCGTCTTACAGGTTAACAAAAAAATGTAAAAATTCTCGATTATTAAGAAACTGCATAACTACTTTCTTGAGAAAGTGTAAAGCGTTTATGATGCAAAAAATCCAGTATAAGTACAGAATTTCAAAATTGTGTTGGAAAATGTTATATTCTTACAGTTTGACCAGAAAATGTCAAATTTTTCGAAACTTCAAAAAATGCAAAACTACTATCTAGAGACTGTGTCCCGGATTTATAATGCAAAAAATCCGGTATAAATCCAGATATTCAAAATTGAGTTTTCCGTGGTTATCGTCTTACAGGTTAACAAAAAAATGTAAAAATTCACGATTATTAAGATACTGCATAACTACTTTCTTGAGACAGTGTAAAGCGTTTATGATGCAAAAAATCCAGTATAAGTACATAATTTCAAAATTGTGTTGGAAAATGTTATATTCTTACAGTTTGACCAGAAAATGTCAAATTTTTCGAAACTTCAAAAAATGCAAAACTACTATCTAGAGACTGTGTCCCGGATTTATAATGCAAAAAATCCGGTATAAATCCAGAATTTCAAAATTGAGTTTTCCGTGGTTATCGTCTTACAGGTTAACAAAAAAATGTAAAAATTCACGATTATTAAGATACTGCATAACTACTTTCTTGAGAAAGTGTAAAGCGTTTATGATGCAAAAAATCCAGTATAAGTACAGAATTTGAAAATTGTGTTGGAAAATGTTATATTCTTACAGTTTGACCAGAAAATGTCAAATTTTTCGAAACTTCAAAAAGTGCAAAACTACTATCTAGAGACTGTGTCCCGGATTTATAATGCAAAAAATCCGGTATAAATCCAGAATTTCAAAATTGAGTTTTCCGTGGTTATCGTCTTAGAGATTAACAAAAAAATGTAAAAATTCACGATTATTAACATACTGCATAACTACTTTCTTGAGAAAGTGTAAAGCGTTTATGATGCAAAAAATCCAGTATAAGTACAGAATTTCAAAATTGTGTTGGAAAATGTTATATTCTTACAGTTTGACCAGAAAATGTCAAATTTTTCGAAACTTCAAAAAATGCAAAACTACTATCTAGAGACTGTGTCCCGGATTTATAATGCAAAAAATCCGGTATAAATCCAGAATTTCAAAATTGAGTTTTCCGTGGTTATCGTCTTACAGGTTAACAAAAAATGTAAAAATTCTCGATTATTAAGAAACTGCATAACTACTTTCTTGAGAAAGTGTAAAGCGTTTATGATGCAAAAAATCCAGTATAAGTACAGAATTTGAAAATTGTGTTGGAAAATGTTATATTCTTACAGTTTGACCAGAAAATGTCAAATTTTTCGAAACTTCAAAAAATGCAAAACTACTATCTAGAGACTGTGTCCTGGATTTATAATGCAAAAAATCCGGTATAAATCCAGAATTTCAAAATTGAGTTTTCCGTGGTTATCGTCTTAGAGGTTAACAAAAAAATGTAAAAATTCACGATTATTAAGATACTGCATAACTACTTTTTTGAGAAAGTGTAAAGCGTTTATGATGCAAAAAATCCAGTATATAAGTACTTCTAGCGGAGAATGAAGATGATTTGCAGAGATCAGTGTTTAAATTGCAGAATACCCTAGAAAAATACAACATGAAAATATCTGAAAATAAAACCAAATCCATGGCAATCACTGGAAAGGAACTTTCGAGAGTAAAAATAATAATAAATAATAAACCAATAGAACAAGTAACACACTTTAATTATTTAGGTAATAATATATCACAGTTTCATAATCAAAAAGATGTGGAAACAAATTTAGAAAAATATAACAGATTAAATGGTATAATTAGGAGAAATTTTGGAAAACAAATGAGGAAAGAAATCCAATTGAGATTTCATAATGCCATAGCCAAACCTGCTCTACTATACGGAAGTGAATGCTGGACACTTCGAGCAAAAGATAAATCCCGCATTAATAGTTCACAAATGAGATTCCTCCGATCACTAACTGGAGTAACATTAAGGGATAGAATGAAAAGTGATGAGATAAGGATGCAGTGGAATAGTATGGAAATGGTTGAACATATACAAAATTATCAGATTAAATGGTTCCAACACGTCCAGAGAATGTCAAATTCCCGTTTACCAAAGATGATTTACCACCTCAACCCTAATGGCAAAAGAGACCTCGGAAGGCCCTTCAACCGATGGAAGGATCAGTTTTTGTAGTCGCAGAACGGGCATCATCACCCAATACTGCATTCGGAAGAAGAAGAAAAGAAGAAGAAGAAGAATCTAGTATAAGTACAGAATTACAAAATTGTGTTAGAAAATGTTATATTCTTACAATTTGACCAGAAACTGTCAAATTTTTCGAAACTTCAAAAAAATGGAAAACTACTAGAGACTGAGTCCCGGATTTACAATGCAAAAAATCCGGTGTCAAACCAGATATTCAAAATTGAATTTTCCGTGGTTATCGAATTACAGGTTAACAAAAAAAATGTAAAAATTCTCGATTATTAACAAACTGCATAACTACTTTCTTCAGACAGTGTAAAGCGTTTATGATGCAAAAAATCCAGTATAAGTACATAACTTCAAAATTGTGTTGAAAAATATTATATTCTTACAGTTTGACCACAAAATGTCAAATTTTTCGAAACTTCATAAGAATGCAAAAATTCTATCTAGAGACTGTGTCCTGGATTTATAATGCCAAAAATCCGGTATAAATCCATAATTTCAAAATTGAGTTTTCCGTGGTTATCGTCTCAGACATTAACAAACAAATGAAAAAATTCACGATTATTAAGATCCTGCAACCCTACTTTGTTGAGAAAGTGTAAAGCGTTTATGATGAAAAAAATCCAGTGCAAGTACAGAATTTGAAAATTGTGTTGGAAAATGTTATATTCATACAGTTTGACCAGAAAATGTCAAACTTTTCTAAACTTCAAAAAATGCAAAGCTACTATCTAGAGACTGTGTCTCGGATTTGTAATGCAAAAAATCCGGTTTAAGTCCATAATTTCAAAATTGAGTTTTCCGCGGTTATCGTCTTAGATATTAACAAAGAAAAGTAAAAATTCACGATTATTAAGATACTGCATAAGTACTTTCTTGAGAAAGTGTAAAGCGTTTATGATGCAAAAAATCCAGTGTAAGTACAGAATTACAAAATTGTGTTGGAAAATGTTATATTCTTACAGTTTCACTAGAAAATGTCAAATTTTTCGAAACTTGAAAAAATGCAAAACTACTATCTAGAGACTGTGTCCCGGATTTATAATGCAAAAAATCCGGTGTCAAACCAGATATTCAAATTTAGTTTTCCGTTGTTATCGAGTTACAGGTTAACAAAAAATGTAAAAATTCTCGATTATTAAGAAACTGCATAACTACTTTCTTGAGACAGTGTAAAGCGTTTATGATGCAAAAAATCCAGTATAAGTACATAACTTCAAAATTGTGTTGAAAAATGTTACATTCTTACAGTTTGACCAGAAAATGTCAAATTTTTCGAAACTTCAAAAAATGCAAAACTACTATCTAGAGACTGTGTCCCGGATTTATAATGCAAAAAATCCGGTATAAATCCAGAATTTCAAAATTGAGTTTTCCGTGGTTATCGTCTTAGAGATTAACAAAAAAATGTAAACATTCACGATTATCAACATACTGCAACACTACTTTGTCGAGAAAGAGTAAAGCGTTTATGATGCAAAAAATCCAGTGTAAGTACAGAATTTGAAAATTGTGTTGGAAAATGTTGTATTCTTACAGTTTGACCAAAAAATGTCAAATTTTTCGAAACTTCAAAAATTGCAAAACTACTATCTAGAGACTGTGTCCTGGATTTATAATGCAAAAAATCCGGTGTCAAACCAGATATTCAAAATTGAGTTTTCCGTGGTTATCGAATTACAGGTTAACAAAAAAATGTAAAAAATTCCCGATTATTCAGATACTGCATAAGTACTTTCTTGAGATAGAGTAAAGCGTTTATGATGAATAGAATCCACTAGAAGTACAGAATTACAAAATTGTGTTGGAAAATTTTATATTCTTACAATTTGACCCGAAAATGTCAAATTTTTCGAAACTTCAAAAAATGCAAAACTACTATCTAGAGACTGTGTCCTGGATTTATAATGCCAAAAATCCGGTATAAATCCATAATTTCAAAATTGAGTTTTCCGTGGTTATCGTCTTAGTCATTAACAAAGAAATGTAAAAATTCACGATTATTAAGATACTGCATAAGTACTTTCTTCAGAAAGTGTAAAGCGTTTATGATGCAAAAAATCCAGTGTAAGTACAGAATTTGAAAATTGTGTTGGAAAATGTTGTATTCTTACAGTTTGACCAGAAAATGTCAAATTTTTCGAAACTTCAAAAAGTGCAAAACTACTATCTAGAGACTGTGTCCCGGATTTATAATGCAAAAAATCCGGTGTCAAACCAGATATTCAAAATTGAGTTTTCCGTGGTTATCGAATTACAGGTTAACAAAAAATGTAAAAATTCTCGATTATTAAGAAACTGCATAACTACTTTCTTGAGACTGTGTAAAGCGTTTATGATGCAAAAAATCCAGTGTAAGTACAGAATTTGAAAATTGTGTTGGAAAATGTTGTATTCTTACAGTTTGACCAAAAAATGTCAAATTTTTCGAAACTTCAAAAAGTGCAAAACTACTATCTAGAGACTGTGTCCTGGATTTATAATGCCAAATATCCGGTATAAATCCATAATTTCAAAATTGAGTTTTCGGTGGTTATCGTCTTACAGATTAACAAAAAATGTAAAAAATTCACGATTATTAAGATACTGCATAAGTACTTTCTTGAGATAGAGTAAAGTGTTTATGATGCATAGAATCCACTATAAGTACAGAATTACAAAATTGTGTTGGAAAATGTTATATTCTTACAATTTGACACGAAAATGTCAATTTTTCGAAACTTCAAAAAATGCAAAACTACTATCTAGAGACTGTGTCCCGGATTTGTAATGCAAAAAATCCAGTTTAAGTCCATAATTTCAAAATTGAGTTTTCCGTGGTTATCGTCTTAGATATTAATAAAAAAAAGTAAAAATTCACGATTTTTAAGATACTGCAAAAGTACTTTCTTGAGAAAGTGTAAAGCGTTTGTGATGCAAAAAATCCAGTGTAAGTACAGAATTACAAAATTGTGTTGGAAAATGTTATATTCTTACAGTTTCACTAGAAAATGTCAAATTTTTCGAAACTTCAAAAAATGCAAAACTACTATCTAGAGACTGTGTCCCGGATTTGTAATGCAAAAAATCCGGTGTCAAACCAGATATTCAAAAATGGGTTTCCGTGGTTTTCGTCTTACAGGTTAACAAAAAAATTTAAAAATTCTCGATTATTAAGAAACTGCATAACTACTTTCTTGAGACAGTGTAAAGCGTATATGATGCAAAAAATCCAGTATAAGTACATAACTTCAAAATTGTGTTGAAAAATGTTATATTCTTACAGTTTGACCAGAAAATGTCAAATTTTTCGAAACTTCAAAAAATGCAAAACTGCTATCTAGAGGCTGTGTCCCGGATTTATAATGCAAAAAATCCGGTATAAATCCAGAATTTCAAAATTGAGTTTTCCGTATATTCTTAGACATTAACAAAAAAATTAAAAATTCACGATTATTAAGATACTGCATAACTACTTTCTTGAGAACGTGTAAAGCGTTTATGATGCAAAAAAATCCAGTGTAAGTACAGAATTTGAAAATTGTGTTGGAAAAAGTTATATTCATACAGTTTGACCTCAAAATGTCAAAGTTTTCGAAACTTCAAAAAGTTCAAAACTACTATCTAGAGACTGTGTCCTGGATTTATAATGCAAAAATCCGGTATATATCCAGAATTTCAAAAATGAGTTTTCCTTGGTTATCGTCTTAGAGATTAACAAAAAAATGTAAAAAATTCACGATTATTAAGATACTGCATAACTACTTTCTTGAGATAGAGTAAAGCGTTTATGACGCATAGAATCCAGTATAAGTACAGAATTACAAAATTGTGTTAGAAAATGTTATATTCTTACAATTTGACCAGAAACTGTCAAATTTTTCGAAACTTCAAAAAATGGAAAACTACTAGAGACTGAGTCCCGGATTTACAATGCAAAAATCCGGTGTCAAACCAGATATTCAAAATTGAGTTTTCCGTGGTTATCGAATTACAGGTTAACAAAAAATATGTAAAGATTCTCGATTATTAACAAACTGCATAACTACTTTCTTCAGACAGTGTAAAGCTTTTATGATGCAAAAAATGCAGTATAAGTACATAACTTCAAAATTGTGTTGAAAAATATTATATTCTTACAGTGTGACCAGAAAATGTCAAATTTTTCGAAACTTCAAAAAATACAAAACTACTATCTAGAGACTGTGTCCCGGATTTATAATGCAAAAAATCCGGTATAAATCCAGAATTTCAAAATTGAGTTTTCCGTGGTTATCGTCTTAGACATTAACAAAGAAATGTAAAAATTCACGATTATTAAGACACTGCATAACTGCTTTCTTGTGAAAGTGTAAAGCGTTTATGATGCGAAAAATCTAGTGTAAGTACAGAATTTGAAAATTGTGTTGGAAAATGTTATATTCATACAGTTTGACCAGAAAATGTCAAATTTTTCGAAACTTCAAAAATGCAATACTAATATCTAGAGACTGTGTCCCGATTTTTATAGCAAAAAATCCGGTGTCAAACAAGATATTCAAAATTGGGTTTTCCGTGGTTATCGTCTTACAGGTTAAAAAAATGAAAAAATCTCGATTATTAAGATACTGCATAACTACTTTCTTGAGACAGTGGAAACCGTTTATGATGCAAAAAATCCAGTAAAAGTACATAACTTCAAAATTGTGTTGGGAAATGTTATATTCTTACATTTTTACCTGAAAATGGCAAATTTATCGAAACTTCAAAAAATGCAAAACTGCTATCTAGAAACTGTGTCCTGGATTTATAATGCAAAAAATCCGGTATAAATCCAGAATTTCAAAATTGAGTTTTCCGTGGTTATCGTCTTAGACATTAACAAAAAAATGTAAAAATTCACGATTGCAACACTACTTTGTCGAGAAAGTGTAAAGCGTTTATGACGCAAAAAATCCAGTGTAAGTACAGAATTTGAAAATTGTGTTGGAAAATGTTGTATTCTTACAGTTTGACCAAAAAATGTCAAATTTTTCGAAACTTCAAAAAGTGCAAAACTACTATCTAGAGACTGTGTCCTGGATTTATAATGCAAAAAATCCGGTATAAATCCAGAATTTCAAAATTGAGTTTTCCGTGGTTATCGTCTTAGGCATTAACAAAAAAATGTAAAAATTCACGATTATTAACATACTGCAACACTACTTTGTCGAGAAAGTGTAAAGCGTTTATGATGCAAAAAATCCAGTGTAAGTACAGAATTTGAAAATTGTGTTGGAAAATGTTGTATTCTTACAGTTTGACCAAAAAATGTCAAATTTTTCGAAACTTCAAAAAAATGCAAAACTACTATCTAGAGACTGTGTCCCGGATTTATAATGCAAAAATCCGGTATAAATCCAGAATTTCAAAATTGAGTTTTCGCGTTATCGTCTTAGACATTAACAAAAAATGTAAAAATTCACGATTATTAAGATACTGCAAACTACTTTCTTAAGAAAGTGTAAAGCGTTTATGATGCAAAAAATCCAGTGTAAGTACAGAATTAAAAATTGTGTTGGAAAATGTTGTATTCTTACAGTTTGACCAAAAAATGTCAAATTTTTCGAAACTTCAAAAATTGCAAAACTACTATCTAGAGACTGTGTCCTGGATTTATAATGCAAAAAGTCTGGTATATATCCAGAATTTCAAAATTGAGTTTTCCTTGGTTATCGTCTTAGAGATTAACAAAAAAATGTAAAAAATTCACGATTATTAAGATACTGCATAACTACTTTCTTGAGATAGAGTAAAGCGTTTATGACGCATAGAATCCAGTATATAAGTACTTCTAGCGGAGAATGAAGATGATTTGCAGAGATCAGTGTTTAAATTGCAGAATACCCTAGAAAAATACAACATGAAAATATCTGAAAATAAAACCAAATCCATGGCAATCACTGGAAAGGAACTTTCGAGAGTAAAAATAATAATAAATAATAAACCAATAGAACAAGTAACACACTTTAATTATTTAGGTAATAATATATCACAGTTTCATAATCAAAAAGATGTGGAAACAAATTTAGAAAAATATAACAGATTAAATGGTATAATAGGAGAAATTTTGGAAAACAAATGAGGAAAGAAATCCAATTGAGATTTCATAATGCCATAGCCAAACCTGCTCTACTATACGGAAGTGAATGCTGGACACTTCGAGCAAAAGATAAATCCCGCATTAATAGTTCACAAATGAGATTCCTCCGATCACTAACTGGAGTAACATTAAGGGATAGAATGAAAAGTGATGAGATAAGGATGCAGTGGAATAGTATGGAAATGGTTGAACATATACAAAATTATCAGATTAAATGGTTCCAACACGTCCAGAGAATGTCAAATTCCCGTTTACCAAAGATGATTTACCACCTCAACCCTAATGGCAAAAAGAGACCTCGGAAGGCCCTTCAACCGATGGAAGGATCAGTTTTGTAGTCGCAGAACGGGCATCATCACCCAATACTGCATTCGGAAGAAGAGAAGAAGAAGAAGAAGAAGAGAATCTAGTATAAGTACAGAATTTCCAAATTATGTTAGAAATGGTTATAATTCTTACCGACTTGACCAGAACAATGTCAAATTTTTCGAAACTTTCGAAGAATGAATACACTACTATCTAGAAACTGTGTTCCGGAAATTTTAATGTCAAAAATTCCGGTGTCAAACCAGATATTCAAAATTGGGTTTTCCGTGTTTATCGTCTTACAAGTTAACCAAAGAAATGTAAAAATTCTCGATTATTAAGAAACTGCATAACTACTTTCTTGAGACAGTGTAAAGCGTTTATGATGCAAAAATTCAGTATAAGTACATAACTTCAAAATTGTGTTGGAAAATATTATATTCTTACAGTTTGACCAGAAAATGTCAAATTTTTCGAAACTTCAAAAAATGCAAAACTACTATCTAGAGACTGTGTCCCGGATTTATAATGCCAAAAAATCCGGTATAAATCCAGAATTTCAAAATTGGGTTTTCCGTGGTTATCGTCTTAGAGGTTAACAAAAAAATGAAAAAATTCTCGATTATTAAGATACTGCATAACTACTTTCTTGAGACAGTGTAAAGCGTTTATGATGCAAAAAATCCAGTATAAGTACAGAACTTCAAAATTGTGTTGGAAAATGTTATATTCTTACAGTTTGACCAGAAAATGTCAAATTTTTTTCTCGAACTTCAAAAAATGCAAAACTACTATCTAGAGACTGTGTCCCTGGATTTGTAATGCAAAAAATCCGGTTATAAATCCAGAATTCAAAATTGAGTTTTCCGTGGTTATCGTCTTACAGGTTAACAAAAACTGGTAAAAATTCACGATTATTAAGATACTGCATAACTACTTTCTTGAGACAGTGTAAAGCGTTTATGATGCAAAAAATCCAGTATAAGTAAGTACAGAACTTCAAAATTGTGTTGGAAAATGTTATATTCTTACAGTTTGACCAGAAAATGTCAAATTTTTCGAAACTTCAAAAATGCAAAACTACTATCTAGAGACTGTGTCCCGGATTTATAATGCAAAAAATCCGGTATAAATCCAGAATTTCAAATTGAGTTTTCCGTGGTTATCGTCTTACAGGTTAACAAAAAAATGTAAAAATTCTCGATTATTAAGATACTGCATAACTACTTTCTTGAGACAGTGTAAAGCGTTTATGATGCAAAAAATCCAGTATAAGTACAGAATTTCAAAATTGTGTTGGAAAATGTTATATTCTTACAGTTTGACCAGAAAATGTCAAATTTTTCGAAACTTCAAAAAATGCAAAACTACTATCTAGAGACTGTGTCCCGGATTTATAATGCAAAAAATCCGGTGTCAAACCAGATATTCAAAATTGGGTTTTCCGTGGTTATCGTCTTACAGGTTAACAAAAAAATGTAAAAATTCTCGATTATTAAGAAACTGCATAACTACTTTCTTGAGACAGTGTAAAGCGTTTATGATGCAAAAAATCCAGTATAAGTACATAATTTCAAAATTGTGTTGGAAAATGTTATATTCTTACAGTTTGACCAGAAAATGTCAAATTTTTCGAAACTTCAAAAAATGCAAAACTACTATCTAGAGACTGTGTCCCGGATTTATAATGCAAAAAATCCGGTATAAATCCAGAATTTCAAAATTGAGTTTTTCCGTGGTTATCGTCTTAGAGGTTAACAAAAAAATGTAAAAATTCACGATTATTAAGATACTGCATAACTACTTTCTTGAGACAGTGTAAAGCGTTTATGATGCAAGAAATCCAGTATAAGTACAGAATTTTCAAAATTGTGTTGGAAAATGTTATATTCTTACAGTTTGACCAGAAAATGTCAAATTTTTCGAAACTTCAAAAATGCAAAACTACTATCTAGAGACTGTGTCCCGGATTTATAATGCAAAAAATCCGGTATCCAATCCAGAATTTCAAAATTGAGTTTTCCGTGGTTATCGTCTTACAGTTATTAACAAAAAAATGTAAAAATTCACGATTATTAAGATACTGCATAACTACTTTCTTGAGACAGTGTAAAGCGTTTATGATGCAAAAAATCCAGTATAAGTACATAATTTCAAAATTGTGTTGGAAAATGTTATATTCTTACAGTTTGACCAGAAAATGTCAAATTTTTCGAAACTTCAAAAAATGCAAAACTACTATCTAGAGACTGTGTCCCGGATTTATAATGCAAAAAATCCGGTATAAATCCAGAATATTCAAAATTGAGTTTTCCGTGGTTATCGAATTACAGGTTAACAAAAAAATGTAAAAATTCTCGATTATTAAGATACTGCATAACTACTTTCTTGAGACAGTGTAAAGCGTTTATGATGCAAAAAATCCAGTATAAGTACATAACTTCAAAATTGTGTTGGAAAATGTTATATTCTTACAGTTTGACCAGAAAATGTCAAATTTTTCGAAACTTCAAAAAATGCAAAACTACTATCTAGAGACTGTGTCCCGGATTTATAATGCAAAAAATCCGGTATAAATCCAGAATTTCAAAATTGAGTTTTCCGTGGTTATCGTCTTAGACATTAACAAAAAAATGTAAAAATTCACGATTATTAAGATACTGCATAACTACTTTGTCGAGAAAGTGTAAAGCGTTTATGATGCAAAAAATCCAGTATAAGTACATAATTTCAAAATTGTGTTGGAAAATGTTATATTCTTACAGTTTGACCAGAAAATGTCAAATTTTTCGAAACTTCAAAAAATGCAAAACTACTATCTAGAGACTGTGTCCTGGATTTATAATGCAAAAAATCCGGTATAAATCCATAATTTCAAAATTGAGTTTTCCGTGGTTATCGTCTTAGAGATTAACAAAAAAATGTAAAAAATTCACGATTATTAAGATACTGCATAACTACTTTCTTGAGATAGAGTAAAGCGTTTATGATGCATAGAATCCAGTATAAGTACAGAATTACAAAATTGTGTTGGAAAATGTTATATTCTTACAGTTTGACCAGAAAATGTCAAATTTTTCGAAACTTCAAAAAATGCAAAACTACTATCTAGAGACTGTGTCCCGGATTTATAATGCAAAAAATCCGGTATAAATCCAGAATTTCAAAATTGAGTTTTCCGTGGTTATCGTCTTACAGATTAACAAAAAAATGTAAAATTCACGATTATTAAGATACTGCATAACTACTTTCTTGAGAAAGTGTAAAGCGTTTATGATGCAAAAAATCCAGTATAAGTACAGAATTTCAAAATTGTGTTGGAAAATGTTATATTCTTACAGTTTGACCAGAAAATGTCAAATTTTTCGAAACTTCAAAAAATGCAAAACTACTATCTAGAGACTGTGTCCCGGATTTGTAATGCAAAAAATCCGGTGTAAAACCAGATATTCAAAATTGGTTTTCCGTGGTTATCGTCTTACAGGTTAACAAAAAATTTAAAAATTCTCGATTATTAAGAAACTGCATAACTACTTTCTTGAGACAGTGTAAAGCGTTTATGATGCAAAAAATCCAGTATAAGTACATAACTTCAAAATTGTGTTGGAAAATGTTATATTCTTACAGTTTGACCAGAAAATGTCAAATTTTTCGAAACTTCAAAAAATGCAAAACTACTATCTAGAGACTGTGTCCTGGATTTATAATGCAAAAAATCCGGTATAAATCCAGAATTTCAAAATTGAGTTTTCCGTGGTTATCGTCTTAGACATTAACAAAAAATGTAAAAATTCACGATTATTAAGATACTGCATAACTACTTTCTTGAGAAAGTGTAAAGCGTTTATGATGCAAAAAATCCAGTGTAAGTACAGAATTTGAAAATTGTGTTGGAAAATGTTATATTCTTACAGTTTGACCAGAAAATGTCAAATTTTTCGAAACTTCAAAAAATGCAAAACTACTATCTAGAGACTGTGTCCTGGATTTATAATGCAAAAAATCCGGTATAAATCCAGAATTTCAAAATTGAGTTTTCCGTGGTTATCGTCTTAGAGATTAACAAAAAAATGTAAAAAATTCACGATTATTAAGATACTGCATAACTACTTTCTTGAGATAGTGTAAAGCGTTTATGATGCAAAAAATCCAGTATAAGTACAGAATTTGAAAATTGTGTTGGAAAATGTTATATTCTTACAGTTTGACCAGAAAATGTCAAATTTTTCGAAACTTCAAAAAATGGAAAACTACTATCTAGAGACTGTGTCCCGGATTTATAATGCAAAAATCCGGTGTCAAACCAGATATTCAAAATTGAGTTTTCCGTGGTTATCGTCTTACAGGTTAACAAAAAAATGTAAAAATTCTCGATTATTAAGAAACTGCATAACTACTTTCTTGAGAAAGTGTAAAGCGTTTATGATGCAAAAAATCCAGTATAAGTACATAACTTCAAAATTGTGTTGGAAAATGTTATATTCTTACAATTTGACCAGAAAATGTCAAATTTTTCGAAACTTCAAAAAATGCAAAACTACTATCTAGAGACTGTGTCCCGGATTTATAATGCAAAAAATCCGGTATAAATCCAGAATTTCAAAATTGAGTTTTCCGTGGTTATCGTCTTAGACATTAACAAAGAAATGTAAAAATTCACGATTATTAAGATACTGCATAACTACTTTGTTGAGAAAGTGTAAAGCGTTTATGATGCAAAAAATCCAGTATAAGTACAGAATTTCAAAATTGTGTTGGAAAATGTTATATTCTTACAGTTTGACCAAAAATGTCAAATTTTTCGAAACTTCAAAAAATGCAAAACTACTATCTAGAGACTGTGTCCTGGATTTATAATGCAAAAATCCGGTATAAATCCAGAATTTCAAAATTGAGTTTTCCGTGGTTATCGTCTTAGTCATTAACAAAGAAATGTAAAAATTCACGATTATTAAGATACTGCATAACTACTTTCTTGAGAAAGTGTAAAGCGTTTATGATGCAAAAAATCCAGTGTAAGTACAGAATTTCAAAATTGTGTTGGAAAATGTTATATTCTTACAGTTTGACCAGAAAATGTCAAATTTTTCGAAACTTCAAAAAATGCAAAACTACTATCTAGAGACTGTGTCCCGGATTTATAATGCAAAAAATCCGGTATAAATCCAGAATTTCAAAATTGAGTTTTCCGTGGTTATCGTCTTACAGATTAACAAAAAAATGTAAAAATTCACGATTATTAAGATACTGCATAACTACTTTCTTGAGAAAGTGTAAAGCGTTTATGATGCAAAAAATCCAGTGTAAGTACAGAATTTCAAAATTGTGTTGGAAAATGTTATATTCTTACAGTTTGACCAAAAAATGTCAAATTTTTCGAAACTTCAAAAATTGCAAAACTACTATCTAGAGACTGTGTCCTGGATTTATAATGCAAAAAGTCTGGTATATATCCAGAATTTCAAAAATGAGTTTTCCTTGGTTATCGTCTTAGAGATTAACAAAAAAATGTAAAAAATTCACGATTATTAAGATACTGCATAACTACTTTCTTGAGATAGAGTAAAGCGTTTATGACGCATAGAATCCAGTATATAAGTACTTCTAGCGGAGAATGAAGATGATTTGCAGAGATCAGTGTTTAAATTGCAGAATACCCTAGAAAAATACAACATGAAAATATCTGAAAATAAAACCAAATCCATGGCAATCACTGGAAAGGAACTTTCGAGAGGTAAAAATAATAATAAATAATAAACCAATAGAACAAGTAACACACTTTAATTATTTAGGTAATAATATATCACAGTTTCATAATCAAAAAGATGTGGAAACAAATTTAGAAAAATATAACAGATTAAATGGTATAATTAGGAGAAATTTTGGAAAACAAATGAGGAAAGAAATCCAATTGAGATTTCATAATGCCATAGCCAAACCTGCTCTACTATACGGAAGTGAATGCTGGACACTTCGAGCAAAAGATAAATCCCGCATTAATAGTTCACAAATGAGATATTCCTCCGATCACTAACTGGAGTAACATTAAGGGATAGAATGAAAAGTGATGAGATAAGGATGCAGTGGAATAGTATGGAAATGGTTGAACATATACAAAATTATCAGATTAAATGGTTCCAACACGTCCAGAGAATGTCAAATTCCCGTTTACCAAAGATGATTTACCACCTCAACCCTAATGGCAAAAGAGACCTCGGAAGGCCCTTCAACCGATGGAAGGATCAGTTTTTGTAGTCGCAGAACGGGCATCATCACCCAATACTGCATTCGGAAGAAGAAGAAGAAGAAGAAGAAGAAGAAGAATCTAGTATAAGTACAGAATTACAAAATTGTGTTAGAAAATGTTATATTCTTACAATTTGACCAGAAACTGTCAAATTTTTCGAAACTTCAAAAAAATGGAAAACTACCTAGTAGTCCCGGATTTACAATGCAAAAAATCCGGTGTCAAACCAGATATTCAAAATTGAATTTTCCGTGGTTATCGAATTACAGGTTAACAAAAAAAATGTAAAAATTCTCGATTATTAACAAACTGCATAACTACTTTCTTCAGACAGTGTAAAGCGTTTATGATGCAAAAATCCAGTATAAGTACATAACTTCAAAATTGTGTTGAAAAATATTATATTCTTACAGTTTGACCAGAAAATGTCAAATTTTTCGAAACTTCATAAGAATGCAAAAATTCTATCTAGAGACTGTGTCCTGGATTTATAATGCCAAAAATCCGGTATAAATCCATAATTTCAAAATTGAGTTTTCCGTGGTTATCGTCTCAGACATTAACAAAGAAATGAAAAAATTCACGATTATTAAGATACTGCAACCCTACTTTGTTGAGAAAGTGTAAAGCGTTTATGATGCAAAAAATCCAGTGTAAGTACAGAATTTGAAAATTGTGTTGGAAAATGTTATATTCATACAGTTTGACCAGAAAATGTCAAATTTTTCTAAACTTCAAAAAATGCAAAACTACTATCTAGAGACTGTGTCCCGGATTTGTAATGCAAAAAATCCGGTTTAAGTCCATAATTTCAAAATTGAGTTTTCCGTGGTTATCGTCTTAGATATTAACAAAGAAAAGTAAAAATTCACGATTATTAAGATACTGCATAAGTACTTTCTTGAGAAAGTGTAAAGCGTTTATGATGCAAAAAATCCAGTGTAAGTACAGAATTACAAAATTGTGTTGGAAAATGTTATATTCTTACAGTTTCACTAGAAAATGTCAAATTTTTCGAAACTTGAAAAAATGCAAAAACTACTATCTAGAGACTGTGTCCCGGATTTATAATGCAAAAAATCCGGTTGTCAAACCAGATATTCAAATTTAGTTTCCGTTGTTATCGAGTTACAGGTTAACAAAAAAAATGTAAAAATTCTCGATTATTAAGAAACTGCATAACTACTTTCTTGAGACAGTGTAAAGCGTTTATGATGCAAAAAATCCAGTATAAGTACATAACTTCAAAATTGTGTTGAAAAATGTTACATTCTTACAGTTTGACCAGAAAATGTCAAATTTTTCGAAACTTCAAAAATTGCAAAACTACTATCTAGAGACTGTGTCCCGGATTTATAATGCAAAAAATCCGGTATAAATCCAGAATTTCAAAATTGAGTTTTCCGTGGTTATCGTCTTAGAGATTAACAAAAAATGTAAACATTCACGATTATCAACATACTGCAACACTACTTTGTCGAGAAAGTGTAAAGCGTTTATGATGCAAAAAATCCAGTGTAAGTACAGAATTTGAAAATTGTGTTGGAAAATGTTGTATTCTTACAGTTTGACCAAAAAATGTCAAATTTTTCGAAACTTAAAAAAATGCAAAACTACTATCTAGAGACTGTGTCCCGGATTTATAATGCAAAAAATCCGGTGTCAAACCAGATATTCAAAATTGAGTTTTCCGTGGTTATCGAATTACAGGTTAACAAAAAAATGTAAAAATTCTCGATTATTAAGATACTGCATAACTACTTTCTTGAGACAGTGTAAAGCGTTTATGATGAATAAAATCCAGTATAAGTACATAACTTCAAAATTGTGTTGGAAAATGTTATATACTTACAATTTGACCTGAAAATGTCAAATTTTTCGAAACTTCAAAAAATGCAAAACTACTATCTAGAGACTGTGTCCTGGATTTATAATGCCAAAAATCCGGTATAAATCCAGAATTTCAAAATTGAGTTTTCCGTGGTTATCGTCTTAGACATTAACAAAGAAATGTAAAAATTCACGATTATTAAGATACTGCATAAGTACTTTCTTCAGAAAGTGTAAAGCGTTTATGATGCAAAAAATCCAGTGTAAGTACAGAATTTGAAAATTGTGTTGGAAAATGTTATATTCTTACAGTTTGACCAGAAAATGTCAAATTTTTCGAAACTTCAAAAAATGCAAAACTACTATCTAGAGACTGTGTCCCGGATTTATAATGCAAAAAATCCGGTGTCAAACCAGAATATTCAAAAAATTGAGTTTTCCGTGGGTTATCGTCTAATACAGGTTTAACAAAAAACATGTAAAAAATTCTCGATTATTAAGAAACTGCATAAGTACTTTCTTGAGACAGTGTAAAGCGTTTATGATGCAAAAAATCCAGTATAAGTACATAACTTCAAAATTGTGTTGAAAAATGTTATATTCTTACAGTTTGACCAGAAAATGTCAAATTTTTCGAAACTTCAAAAGTGCAAAACTACTATCTAGAGACTGTGTCCTGGATTTATAAAGCAAAAAATCCGGTATAAATCCAGAATTTCAAAATTGAGTTTTCCGTGGTTATCGTCTTAGACAATAACAAAAAAATGTAAAAATTCACGATTATTAAGATACTGCATAGCTACTTTGTCGAGAAAAGTGTTAAAGCGTTTATGATGCAAAAAATCCGGTGTAAGTACAGAATTTGAAAATTGTGTTGGAATATGTTGTTTCTTACAGTTTGAAAAAAATATGTCAATTTTTTCGAAACTTCAAAAAATGCAAAACAACTATCTACAGACTGTGTCCTGGATTTATAATGCAAAAAATCTGGTATAATTGAAGAATTTCAAAATTGAGTTTTCCACCGTGGTTATCGTCTTACAGATTAACAAAAAAATGTAAAAATTCACGATTATTAAGATACTGCATAAGTACTTTCTTGAGAAAGTGGTAAGCGTGTTTATGATGCAAAAGATCCAGTTATAAGTACAGAATTACAAAATTGTTTTGGAAAAATGTTATATCTGAAGAGTTGACCAGAAAATGTCAAATTTTTCGAAAACTCAAAAAAAATGGCAAACTACTATCTAGAGACTGTGTCCCGGATTTATAATGCAAAAAATCCGGTGTCAAACCAGATGTTCAAAATTGAGTTTTCCGTGGTTATCGAATTACAGGTTAACAAAAAAATGTAAAAATTATCGATTATTAAGAAACTGCATAAGTACATTCTTGAGACAGTGTAAAGCGTTTATGATGCAAAAAATCCAGTAATAAGTTCATAACTTCAAAATTGTGTTGAGAAAATATTATATTCTTACAGTTTGACCAGAAAATGTCAAATTTTTCTGGAAAAACTTTAATAATAATGCAAAATGCTATCTAGATACTGTGTCCTGGATTTATAATGCAAAAATCCGGTATCCAATCCAGAATTTCAAAATTGAGTTTTCCCTGTATCGTCTTAGAGATTAACAAAAAAATGTAAAAATTCACGATTATTAAGATACTGCATAACTCTTTCTTGAGAAAGAGTAAAGCGTTTTGATGGATAAAATCCACTATAAGTACATAATTACAAAATTGTGTTGGAAAATGTTATATTCTTACAAATTTGACCCGACAATGTCAAATTTTTCGAAACTTCCAAAAAATGCAAAACTACTATCTAGACAGTTGTCCTGGATTTATAATGCCAAAATCCGGTTTTTAAATCCATAATTTCAAAATTGAGTTTTCCGTGGTTATCGTCATAGTCATTAACAAGAAATGTAAAAATTCTCGATTATTAAGATACTGCATACACTACTTTCTTGAGAAAGTGAAAAGCGTTTATGAGGCAAAAAAAATCCAGTGTAGGTACAGAATTACAAAATTGTGTTGGAAAATGTTTATTCTTACAGTTTCACCAGGAAATCTCAAATTTTTTCGAAACTTCAAAAAAATGCAAAACTACTATCTAGAGACTTAGTCCCGGATTTACAATGCAAAATCCGGTGGGTCAACCGATATTCAAAATTGAGTTTTCCGGGTTATCGAATTACAGTTAACAAAAATGTAAAGACATCACGATTATAAGATACTGCTAACTACAATTCTTGAGAAAGTGTAAAGCGTTTATGATGCAAAAAAATCCAGTGTAAGTACAGAATTGAAAAATTGTGTTTGGAAAATGTTAGATTCATACAGTTTGATCCTCAAAATGTCAAAGTTTTCGAAACTTCAAAAAGTGCAAAACTTTCATCTAGAGACTGTGTCCTGGATTTCTAATGCAAAAATCCGGTATAAATCCAGAATTTTTCAAATTTGAGTTTTCCCGTGGTTATCGTCTTAGACATTAACAAAGAATGTAAAAATTCACGATTATTAACATACTGCAAACACGACTTTGTCGAGAAAGTGTAAAGCGTTTTGATGCAAAAAATCCAGTGTAAGTACCGAATTTGAAAATTGTGTTGGAAAAGTTTTGGTATTCTTACAGTTTTGAACAAAAAATGTCAATTTTTTCGAAACTTCAAAAGTGCAAAACTACTATCTAGAGACTGTTCCGTGATTTATAATGCAAAAATTCCGGTGGTCAAACCAGATATTCAAAAAATGAGTTTCCGTGGTTATCCGAATCAACAGGTTAACAAAAAAATGTAAAAATTCTCGATTAGTAAGAAACTGCATAACCCTTTCTTGAGACTGTGTAAAGCGTTTATGATGGCAAAAAATCCAGTGTAGTACAGAATTTTGAAAATGTGTTGGAAAATGTTTGTATTCTTACAGTTTGACCAAAAAATGTCAAATTTTCGAAAACTTCAAAAGTGCACACCTACTATCTAGAGACTGTGTCCTGGATTTATAATTCCAAATCTCCGGTATAATCCATAATTTTTCAAAATTGAGTTTTTCGTGGTTATCGTCCTTACAGATTAACAAATAATGTAAAAAATTCACGTACAACATACTTTGTCGAGAAAGGTAAAGCGTTTATGACGCACAAATCCACTATAGTAAGAATTACAAATGGTGTTGGAAAATGTTATATTCTACAATTTGACACGAAAATGTCAATTTTTCGAAACTTCCAAAATGCAAACTACTAATCGACGACGTGTCCGGATTTGTAAGCAAAAAATCCCGTATAAATCCAGAATTTCCAAAATGAGTTTTCGCGGTTATCGTCTAGACATTACAAAAAAAGTAAAAATTCACCGATATTAAGAACACTGCAAAAGTACTTTCTTGAAAAGTGTAAAGCGTTGTGATGCAAAAAATCCAGTTAAGTACAGAATTACAAATTGGTTGAAAATGTAATATTCTTAAGATTCACTAGAAAATGTCAAATTTTCGTACTTCAAAAATGCAAAACCGATCGAGAGCTGTGTCCCGGATTGTAATGAAAAAATCCCGGTATAAAACCAAATTCAAATTGGGTTTCCGCGGTTACGTCTTAGGTTTACAAAAAAAGTAAAAATTCACGATATAAGAAACATGCCTAACGACTTTCTTGAGACAGTGTAAAGCGTTTATGATGCAAAAATCCGTTATAAGTACATAACGTCAAATTGTGTAAAAAATGGTTAGTTCTTACAGTTTGACCAGAAAATGTCAAATTTTTCGAAACTTCATAAAAATGCAAAAACTGCTTATCTAGAGACTGTGTCCGCATTTATAATGCAAAAAATCCGGTATAATCCAGAATTTATCAAAATATGAGTTTTCCGTATAGTCCTAGACATTAACAAAAAAACCTAAAAATTCACGATTATTAAGATACTGCAATAACACTTCTCTCCAGAACGTGTAAAGCGTTTATGATGCACAAAAATCCAGTGTAAGGTACACAATTTGAAAATTGTGTTGGAAAAAGTTATATTCATACAGTTTTGACCTCAAAATGTCAAAGTTTTCGAAACTTCAAAAAAATACAAAACTACTATCTAGAGACTGTGTCCTGGATTTATAATGCAAAAAATCCGGTATAATCCAGAAGAATGGCAAAAATGAGTTTTCCTGGTATCGTCTTAGAGATTAACAAAAAAATGTAAAAAAATTCCGATTATTAAGATACTGCATAACTACTTTCTTGGATAAGTAAGCGTTTATGACGATAGAACCAGTATAGTACAGAATTACAAATTGGTAGAAAACATTATATTCTTACAATTTGACCAGAAACTTTCAAATTTTTCGAAACTTCAAAAAATGGAAAAACTACTAAGAGACTGAGTCCCGGATTTACAATGCAAAAAATCCGGTGTCAAACCAGATATTCAAAATTGAGTTTTCCGTGGTTATCGAATTACAGGTTAACAAAAAAAATGTAAAAATTCTCGATTATTAACAAACTGCATAACTACTTTCTTCAGACAGTGTAAGCTTTTATGATGCAAAAAATGCAGTATAAGTACATAACTTCAAAATTGTGTTGAAAAATATTATATTCTTACAGTTTGACCAGAAAATGTCAAATTTTTCGAAACTTCAAAAAATGCAAAACTACTATCTAGAGACTGTGTCCCGGATTATAATGCAAAAAATCCGGTATAAATCCAGAATTTCAAAATTGAGTTTTCCGTGGTTATCGTCCTTAGTCAATTAACAAAGAAATGTTAAAAATTCACGATTATTTAAAGACCTGCATACTGCTTTCTTGTGAAAGTGTAAAGCGTTTATGATGAGCAAAAAATCCAGTAAAGTACATAACTTCAAAATTGTGTTTGGAAAATGTTATATTCTATACATTGGACCAGAAAATGTCAAATTTTTTCGAAAACTTCAAAAATGCCAATACTAATATCTAGAGACTGTGTCCCGATTTTATATAGCAAAAAATCCGGTGTCAAATCAAGAATTTCAAAATTGGGTTTTCCGTGGTTATCGTTTACAGGTTAAAAAAATGAAAAAATCTCAATTATTAAGATACTGCATAACTACTTTTCTGAGACAGTTGAAAACCGTTTATGACGCAAAAATACCAGTAAAGTACAGAACTTCAAAATTGTGTTGGGAAAATGTTGTATTCTTACAGTTTGACCTGAAAAAATGGCAAATTTATCGAAACTTCAAAAAGTTCAAAAACTACTATCTAGAGACTGGGTCCTGGATTTATAATGCAAAAAATCCGGTATAAATCCAGAATTTCAAAATTGAGTTTTCCGTGGTTATCGTCTTAGGCATTAACAAAAAAAATGTAAAAATTCACGATTATTAACATACTGCAACACTACTTTGTCGAGAAAGTGTAAAGCGTTTATGATGCAAAAAATCAAGTGTAAGTACAGAATTTGAAAATTGTGTTGGAAAATGTTGTATTTACTTACAGTTTGACCAAAAAATGTCAAATTTTTCGAAACTTCAAAAAAGTGCAAAACTACTATCTAGAGACTGTGTCCTGGATTTATAGTGCAAAAAATCCGGTATAAATCCATAATTTCAAAATTGAGTTTTCCGCGGTTATCGTCTTAGTCATTAACAAAGAAATGTAAAAATTCACGATTATTAAGATACTGCATAAGTACTTTCTTGAGAAAGTGTAAAGCGTTTATGATGCAAAAAATCCAGTGTAAGTACAGAATTAAAAAATTGTGTTGGAAAATGTTATATTCTTACAGTTTGACCAGAAAATGTCAAATTTTTCGAAACTTCAAAAAAATGCAAAACTACTATCTAGAGACTGTGTCCCGGATTTATAAAGCAAAAAATCCGGTATAAATCCAGAATTTCAAAATTGAGTTTTTCGTATAGTCTTAGACATTAACAAAAAATGTAAAAATTCACGATTATTAAGATACTGCAACACTACTTTGTCGAGAAAGTGTAAAGCGTTTATGATGCAAAAAATCCAGTGTAAGTACAGAATTTGAAAATTGTGTTGGAAAATGTTGTATTCTTACAGTTTGACCAAAAATGTCAAATTTTTCGAAACTTCAAAAATTGCAAAACTACTATCTAGAGACTGTGTCCTGGATTTATAATGCAAAAAGTCTGGTATATATCCAGAATTTCAAAAATGAGTTTTCCTTGGTTATCGTCTTAGAGATTAACAAAAAAATGTAAAAAATTCACGATTATTAAGATACTGCATAACTACTTTCTTGAGATAGAGTAAAGCGTTTTATGACGCATAGAATCCAGTATATAAGTACTTCTAGCGGAGAATGAAGATGATTTGCAGAGATCAGTGTTTAAATTGCAGAATACCCTAGAAAAATACAACATGAAAATATCTGAAAATAAAACCAAATCCATGGCAATCACTGGAAAGGAACTTTCGAGAGTAAAAAATAATAATAAATAATAAACCATAGAACAAGTAACACACTTTAATTATTAGGTAATAATATATCACAGTTTCATAATCAAAAAGATGTGGAAACAAATTTAGAAAAAATATAACAGATTAAATGGTATAATTAGGAGAAATTTTGGAAAACAAATGAGGAAAGAAATCCAATTGAGATTTCATAATGCCATAGCAAAAACCTGCTCTACTATACGGAAGTGAATGCTGGACACTTCGAGCAAAAGATAAATCCCGCATTAATAGTTCACAAATGAGATTCCTCCGATCACTAACTGGAGTAACATTAAGGGATAGAATGAAAAGTGATGAGATAAGGATGCAGTGGAATAGTATGGAAATGGTTGAACATATACAAAATTATCAGATTAAATGGTTCCAACACGTCCAGAGAATGTCAAATTCCCGTTTACACCAAAGATGATTTACCACCTCAACCCTAATGGCAAAAGAGACCTCGGAAGGCCCTTCACCGATGGAAGGATCAGTTTTGTAGTCGCAGAACGGGCATCATCACCCAATACTGCATTAGGAAGAAGAAGAAGAAGAAGAAGAAGAAGAAGAATCCAGTATAAGTACAGAATTACAAAAATTGTGTTTAGAAAATGTTATATTCTTACAATTTGACCAGAAACTGTCAAATTTTTCGAACTTCAAAAAAATGGAAAAACTACCTAGTAGTGCCCGGATTTACAATGCAAAAAATCCGGTGTCAAAACCAGATATTCAAAATTGAATTTTCCGTGGTTTATCGAATTACAGGTTACAAAAAAAATGTAAAAATTCTCGATTATTAACAAACTGCATAACTACTTTCTTCAGACAGTGTAAAGCGTTTATGATGCAAAAAATCCAGTATAAGTACATAACTTCAAAATTGTGTTGAAAAATATTATATTCTTACAGTTTGACCAGAAAATGTCAAATTTTTCGAAACTTCAAAGAATGCAAAAATTCTATCTAGAGACTGTGTCCTGGATTTAAATGCCAAAACA
>JASPKZ010002407.1:0-43569 GCA_030220185.1 Diploptera punctata
AAAAATCGGAATTCATTCCTCCCTTAAAGTAAGAGTTCCATGTTCACCCCATATAATATAAAACGGTAGATAATAGTTTTATATATTTTCAGCGTAAAGGTTTTTTAAAGGAGTGGGGACATTCAAAAGACTCTGCAATGCATAATAGCACGCATTTCAGATTGGGCTACCATGTTAATTTCTTTGTGCATCTCATTCATATTTGTGCTTATATGTCCTAGGTATTGAATTCCAGCCACTTCTCAAAATTCCCTCATTTCATTAGCTGTCCATTTCCATTATCTAAGGATTTCTACGTCTGACCATAGATTTAGTTTGTATTGAGAATGTACCTCCAGTCCTAATTCCTTATGTTACTCAAGTAGTGGGGACGTGTGTTTCCTTTAGTATCTCCTCGCTATAGCCCCATAGTACTCATCATCGAATTAAACTAACAGCTTATTAATACCAAAATGAGTTGTTGGCCTCCTCTCCTCTAAAATTTGATGGAATGCTCTAATACAAAACTAATAGTTAAGGAGATAGCTGCAGTCCTTGGTTCAACCCATTCTGGATTTCAAAGTTTCCGAAAATGTTTGCCTACACGCACCCACTCTTTGTGCCATTAGGAACATTCGTTATAAGTTTAACTAACTTTTTAGGAAATTCCCGACCCAGCGGATACTATAACTTCTCCCTCTAATGAATCATATGCTTTTGTTGAAGTCTACATACAGTTGATGTTACAGTACCATTATCATTTCCCATTTCTTTTCTAAAATTGTCTCTTTACTTAAAAATCTTATCTGTTGTAGACCTGGTTCATTCAAATCCACATTGATGATCTCTCGAATGTAATCAATATAGGGTAGTAGCTGCTTACATATATTGTAAGAATTTTGTACGAAGTTGAAAGTAATGAGATGCCCCGGTAGGTGTTGCAATCATTTTTATATCCATTTTTAAAATTGTAAAAGATAATCGATTCTTTAATAATATCTATAAAATCAAATGAATTGTGAATTTTGTTCCTCATCCATCTATTTATTTCCACAGAACTGCAGTATCAGGAAACATATCATTCCCATCTCGCTGTTTCAGACGCCATTTTCATTAGCCAGTATTTTTCAAACTGCATCTGTGTACTTTTGAAAACCTTGTATCAATTTGGTTGTCTGGAAACTAAATTTTATGGTTCTAGTAGTTTTTTTTAAATGTCCGTATGTCTCGGCAGAAAATGAGTTATGATTTTTGTCAAAGTTTATAGTTTAGGATTATCTGCTATAAGACGACCCCGAACTATCAACGGTCTATGAATTTATTTTAGATCAGCGATATACTAGCTCCTGTATATCGTATCAAAATACCGTTTCTCCTTTTTCAAATTAACTTTTTGTATACATGTTAATTTTTAACCCCTCCTTATGATCAATAAATCATTTTATTTCATCACCGCAACACGCTAACTTTCTTATTTTACTAATACACGAGATTGAGCTGTCGCATGGAAGGTGGTATAGGGGAAGGAGATTGTTATGCTATGGTTGAAGACTGCCCGTGAGAAATTCTTGTTACCTACTATCAACCCAAGAATAAGTTATATTTAATGTTATTACCGTGCCCTTATAATAATTACACTATATAAATAATTAAAAGAAACACGCAATAATGTGCAGTTTATTTACACACAAACGACTGCAATATAATTGATACTGGAATTTTTAGGGCTGGTTGATATTACTGTACTCATGGGATTCCCTCAATCTCTAACGTTCTGCCCCCCACATGTCACCTGATCGGTTTGTGAGGATTTTAAATACTTGGTGGATTATTTGTTTTTTCATTTTATATGGTTTAATTTTGCTAAATTGCAATCTAATTTTTTTGTCTGTCCTATAAGACGACCCTGGATTTTGGGGTTTTTTTTATGGTTCCACTTTCGTCTTATCTGCCGAGATATACTATATATTTTCCCAAACTGTTACTTTCTAAAGGTTTAGATGATGTTTCAAAAGTTTAGCTTCTTTTTTAATTTCTATGATTCTCTAATAAACTATGTGCTGCTATAGCTAATTTTTCAATTTCACCATTTTTATGTTTCTGAAGTGTTCTTTTTTTGCGGAGTGTGTAAATGCCATTTTGTTTTTCCTATATATTATATACTTTTTATTGCAATCTTTGCAATTAATTTGATAATTGTCTATTTTTTATCATTGGGGGTGTTACAATTTGCTTATTCAGCTGAATTTGTTAATCCTAGTTTTCTTCTTCATATAGTTTGTTTCTTTAAGACCTATATTTGAAAGCATGTTTGCTCTCATCTTCAGTTGGTACAGACTGATTTTTCCCAATTGTCATTCCTGTATCTCGGACTCCTGCTCACTCTTTTGTGTGTCAAATCAATTTGCTACTCAATTCCTCTCCCTGGAATTTCCAAATTCATAATTCTCTCCTTGTTCTTCTGTTTGTATTTGATGATTTTGTTTATGTTTTTATGTTTTAATATTTTGGTTTAAATCTGTTTATGTTTTTCTGACCAAACCTGAGCAGCTACTGTAAATTCTTTCTTTCTCCTCTTCTTTTCCTCTTCTTTTTTTTTCTTTCCTCTTCTTCTTCTTCCTCTTTTTTCTTCTTCCTCTTTCCTCTTCTTTCAATGGTGCTACAGTCCATAGTGGGCCTGGACCTTCTTGATGCGAGGCCTCCAATCTTCTCTATCCAGTCTCTCGTTGCCAGTTCATACAGTTCAGTGTTTGATGACAATCTTTCTTCACTGAGTCACCGGCTTTTCTTAGGTTCTTCCTACTGGTCACTTTCCCAAACTTTCCTTTCCGTCATCACTTTCTTACATATGCACTCCTTTGTTGATTCATTGAATGTGTCCGGCCCCCTGTTTTTTTTTAAATTTACAAAAGTTGTAAATCAGGTTCCTTGGAAATGGTAATAGATTTCCTTATTGTACCTCATTTTCTTTTACTGGTCCATGTTGTCCTTCTCAAAATGTTAATTAATTCTTAGTGTTCTTTGTCATAGTTCAGTTTTCACTTCCATATACCAATCCCCTTTTTTTTTTTTTTCATTTCTTATGTGTTCTTTGGTTCTAATGGTTAAATTTGTCTTTATTTTCCATATTTCTTATCACATTGTCTTTGTATATTCCTGATTTTTCACTATCATTTATCTTTACTTTTTTGTTGGTTTTTATTAGCCTAAGTATTTAAATTAACGTTTTTTATTACCTCACCTCATATCCTTTTTCTTCTAGACTGCAGTTTCAGAGCTTATCTATATCCTCATAGCCTCTGGTTGACCGATGTTATTTCATTCCTTGGCGGTTTTTTTCTTTCCTTCTTATCGGTGACCGATGAACCACTGGATCAGGTCAAGATTTGCGGGAGTTTCGAATTCGTCATTTTATCTTGTTTTTTTGGATGTTAAGAACTCACAGTCTGGGAAGAATCCACATAAAAAAAACAAAGGTAACACTCATAAATTTCGAATCTCCTGCAAATTTTGACATGATCCAGAGGTCATCGGTCCACTGATAGAAGTAAGAAGAAAACCGCCAAGAAATGACGTAACATCGGTTTTGAGCAGAGGTACTGATGATGGAGATAAGCTCCGAAACTGCAAGTCCTAGAAGAAAAAGGATATGAGGTGAGGTAATAACCATTAATTAATTCTTAAATTAAACCTCGGGGTTTTGTTTTTTTCCTGTGAAAGTTCAGTAAATTTTAGGCTATAATCATTCTTTGGTGGTAATTTGATATTTTTTGAAAACTATTTAGAATTGATTGTGTGCCCAAGGGTGGACATGTGAATTCAGTTCCTTGGTTTTATCTATTGAAGAGTCCTATGTTTTGTTTTTACGAAAGCAGAGCAAACTTTGTTACCTCATAATGTCAGTTTGCTATTGTATTCTGAAATCATCATCAGTTATTTCACGACCTATTGAGCACTGCTTCTTACTCCATCTGTTGGTTTACCGATGAACTCAAAATCAAATTCTCAGGAATTCCAAAATTCATTACTTTTACTTTCTTGTTTTTTTATGTGGATTTTTTTTCCCAACCATTAGTTCCTTTTGTGTTTTCTATTTGTTTAATTAGGACTGGCTTTTGATTCAATTAGTTATTTTTCAGACAGAACGATGAGCAGCTACTGCTGGACTCTTCCACTTCTCCATTTTGACATTTTTAAGATGTTCTTTCACCCTTGTTTTCAAATTTCTTTCTTGTTATTCCTATGTAATTTGGTCACAGTCCCTGCATTTAATCTGATAAATTCCTGATTTGTTTTCTTCTTCAATATTATAATTTATGTTGGTTTTAATTATTGTTGTCGAGGTTATATATCATTCTTCAGTGCCAATCTTATGTTAAACTTTACGTTTTTTATATTGAAGGACCTTTTGCCACTCTACGTAATGCTCCTACCAAACTGAGCTACCTGAGAAACTCCAGTCTAAACAGTAAATGTTTCTCTTATATAAGCTGTTAATTCCCACGCACCAAAATGCTATGAAATCTTTGCTTCTGTCTTTCAAATGGTTTGACTTCTTATCGAGAAGCCTTTTAATTGGGAATTTTACATTACATTATTAAAGCTAGTACGGCTTTGATAATTAATTTCATACATCTCAGTGATGCATAAATTATATTTGAAAAGAAAGATAAATGCTCAGACTGGCGTTTGAACCTAGAACCATTTTTATATAAGAATTAGGCATGAAAAAATCCAAAAAAATAGGTGAAAATAGGTTCCAAATGTTATGGCAGTGAAAAAGAAAAGAAAAAATCAATCGTACAGGAACTGCATAAATAAGCAATTGTTCAGCGAGTTCAATTTACTACATGTAATGTCCAACCTTGAATTTGAAAAAAAACTGCAGTGAAAACAATTATAATTATTATCTATTGCATATTCTTGTACAATTTTACATAAATTTAAATAATTTCTACCGATTTATTTTTCCATAATCCTCTTATCGTGTCCTCCTTTTTTGAAGGTCGATTCCAAATATGCATCTCTGTCTTCCCTGCTTTGGCTTCTTTTTAGTTCCTTCGAAGTCGTATCCTCTCTCTTGTAGCCTTTCTTTCACTGGTTACTCCATCTTTGTCTACCTCCTTGTATCTTGAGATTTAACAATATTTCCTTTTACTTTTCTTTAAATGTCCAAAACCATTACTTTCTAAAAGACATTAAATAAATTGAACTAATGTATCTTGTAGGACCACTGTTAATTAAATTGTATGGTATATATTGTGACAAAACAACCATGGCGGTTGTTAGAGTGATTGGCTTTGAGAAAAAAGCACAGTTGTATTGCTGATGTTTGAGAGAATGTCGTCATTTTATTTCAATAGGGTATGCTGAGTTTTGTTGCGAAAAATTGAAAATGGCGACCGCTAGACCACTTTTCAATTTTTCATTTGAAGGTGAACTACTATAATTAATGGCCTAATTTTGCTCGTTAATGAGCTCGACCGTAATTTTTAAAAAATTAATTGCACGTATGTCGAGTTTTGTTCCAATAACACAAAAATTACAAGCTGCTAGATTGTTAATAGCACGCACCTATATATACATAAGTGAGTGAGTGTAAAGAAAGATGTGTTCTCAAAATTGGGAAAAAATGATTGTTCTTGCTAGAAAGAGTGGACACTTTTTTTTTCTGTACCATAAAAAAGAAAATATTGCCAACAGAGCCGTAACTTATAGTGACAATGTATATTTCATGGAAACTCATACTCTTACGTTCATTCTGTGTAAAAATATAAAATGGAATAGAGATATCTCTCTTTACACACTGACCCAACATACATACCTTTATATAATATATAATTTCACTCTGAAATTGGAGGGTGTCACCAACATTGTTCAAGATTGCCTAATCCTTTTGTTATATGAAATTCTGAGGATATTCTATTTCCACCTTAATACTTGCTTTACAATCATACATTCTTTTATAAAATGTATGAGAGATTTAGATATTCCAAACTTCTCCATTGCCACCCAAAGCTTGTTGATGGGTACAGAGTCATATGCCTTTTCCAGGTCTATAAATGCCATATGAACTTCTTTTCCTTTAGCCAACATCTTTTTTGTAATCTGCCTGATCACAAATATATTATCAAGGCACGATTTACCTGCTGTGAAACCTGTTTGTTCTTCTGATATTCTATTTTATATTAGTTCCTGCAATCTGATTTTAATAATTGTACTTAACGTTCTACTAATTGCTGCCATAACACTGATGTCTCTATAGTTTGATGGATCTCTTTTATTCCCTTTTTTTTTTATTTTTATTGCACTAATATATGATAATTTCCACTCATCTGGAATAGGATCTCCTTCTATCACCTGGTTAAAAAGTTTAGTTAAAATTCTTATAATTCCTGAACCACCATATTTAATTAGTTCCATGGTTATTCCTCCTGGATCTGCCGCTTTTCTATTTTTTGCCGTTCTCAACACGTTTCTTACCTCCTCTTCTGTTATAGGTTCTATTAAGTCACCCTTTCCATTATCCAGTGTAGGATAGTCTATAAATTCTCTCCTAGTTTCTGTTAAAAGCATTTTAAAACATTCCTGAAAGGTTTTCATTGGTACTAAATTAAAACTCTTTGCCATATTATCATTTCGCATGTTTGTAATTGTCCTCCATGCTTGGGCTGACTTTGAATAGCCTACTGTATGCTCGATTTCCCCACATACCCTATTCCACATTTCTTTTTTATGTTTCCTGACTTCTGCTTTAACCTTTCTTTTAAGTATGTTATAACTTTGATAATCTTCATCTTTCTTGGAAATCTTAACTGATGATGGAACACCAAATCAACTGATTCAAACAATTTTTAAATATGTATAAAAATAAACATCATAGCAGTACAAATAGGAACAGAATTGTCAGATTGGAAACCATAAATTGCGGAGTCAGACAAGGATGCCTCTATCACCACTTCTATTTATGTATACATTAATGCTATCATCAGACACTGGAGATTGACAGTTTATGGTAATATTCCTCTCTCGAGACACACAATTTTAGACACACTCTTATATGCAGATGATCAGGCTCTTTTCGGCAATAATGAAGATGAATTACAATATTCCACTCATCATCTTAATATAATAGCCCAACGATTTAACATGGAAATATCAACAACAAAATCTAAAGTTATGGCCTTTCAAGGGAAATTCCCAGTAAGAAGTAAAATTTGTATTCAGAATTCAATATTAGAGCAAGATTGTATCTCTATAGTGTAACAAATACTTTCTTAGTGTTTGAAATAATGCTATTGATTTGTGGATAGTTACTTCGCACTTCTTCGGCAACACGTTGCAGTCCATATGCAAGACAGATGAAATGGATCATATTTTGGTAAAAAACACGTAGAGCAGTTCCTGCCTTTAGCATGTACGCCGCAGCATCACAATAAGAGGACAAAGACTTTATCTTCTTCAACACTTTAAGTCCATCGTTCACAAAACGAGCCACTGTTGCTTGATTTGCATGCTCCAACGTTTTCGAAGAAATCAGGAGGGTGTGGGGGATTCTTTTCCATCCAGCTTACCAATCACAAGATTGGCAATATGGCGACCTTTTCCATCCGTTGTTCCATCGACAGCAATCCATATATAGTTGTTGCCTATATCACTTCGCATATATGTCATTGCCTTCATCGTAACACAAATGCATGTAGTTTTTTCGGAGCGTAGAATCGTTAGGAATCTGCCTCCCATTAATACTTCTCTAAAAATGCACGATATTTAGGTACCTGGAGTTTGTACCAAGGAATATTTGCGGCAACCATAGCATTACACATGTCATGGAAGAATTCACTCCTTACATTTGAAGACTGTTGCATTTGAGATAGAAGGATAGAAGCACTTGGTTTTTAGATGTTTGTAATCCTTTGTTTTTAGCATGCAGAGCACTGCGAACATGTTGTTCAAGTTGAGATATCATTGAACAACCTATCTGGTTATTACCAAGCCTGGCACAGAACCCACATCTCCATCAGTAGTGAACGAATCATCTATTTTAACCCATGATTTTTAACTTAGACGATAATTTTAATGCTACAGGAGCCATCACACGAAATTCAATGAAACACTGGTGACAGTCAAAATAATACTGATGAAGACACTGGAACTAAAAGTCTTGTGGAAGAAAAATAGAAAGCATCGCAATGTTACTTTTTATTATGAGAGGGGAAAAGAGGTAGGAACAGAAAAGGACGGAAATGTTTGAATGGATGTATAAGAAGTTTAAGAAGTTTCACAACTTTCAGTACTTGTTAGAGATCAAACAGCTATGGTGTAAAATCTAATTAATTAAATAAATAAAATATATGTTAAGCCTGATATGATAATATTTAGAATATCCCATTGTATCTTAACAACAAATTATAGTGCATAATTTCAATTTTAAGAAATGTTGACTACCTCTTGTTTTTATTTTATGATAATTTGTTATGGGGATATCAGTAAATGAAAAGAATATGTTTAGATGAGTGGGATAGCAAATGCAAGTGGCCTAAATTACCCGATATTTATATTAGAATTGGGAGGGACGCAGATAAAACCCTATCCAGAAAATTAACTTGAATCGATCCTGGATTCGATGGGTGAGAGACAATGACAATTACTCCTGTGCTATTTTTCTACATGGACTCAATCTCTATTCCATTAACAAACAATTTTATAAATACAGTACAAAATTATAATTTTTATACTCATATTACAACGAAACAAATATTTTTAAAACAGAAGAGCAGAGATGAGGGAAGGATACGCAATTGTTAACACATGGTGAGTGAGAAACTGTTATGTTTCTACTATTTCATTCATAAAACAGATGGGTCTGTGGTAATTTAAAAGAGATCTTCAATGTGGTATCCTACCCAAGTCACAGTGTCTTTGTGTAGCTAAATTTATGGTGTCAATAATTGAATGGAAATCTTTCTTGACCTCTTTTTTGTAGCTTTTGGATAACTTGCAAAATTCGTTTCAGTGTACATGTACCTGAGTTTGTAGTGTGAATAAAATACTGTCATACAGATAGTTTAAAATTTTATTCGGCTTTTGGAAAAAAAAATAAATAAATAAATTAACAGACAATATGTAGTTTTACATAAAAAAATATTAAAATATGTAAAAATATGTAATTATAATGAAATATGTAAAATATGTAATGATAACTTTTGATATTTGATAAGAAAGTTCCTAATTCGTGGACATTTATAATTTTTAGCTGCGTATGAGCAAAGAGAAAGAATATGTAATTACATACAAATCCTAGCTTTACTTATAACCCACTTCTGAAGTTGGGGGGCCTGGAAGGTTGGGTTACGTTGCCCCGGCGATATGATGGGTGATGATGATAGTGGTGCGCCAGGAGAGTCCCTAAGCTTAATCTAAGATGAATATGAATGATGATTGCGATGGCCATATGAAGTTCGGGGACCGTTTGGGCCTTAAACGTTTTCCTGACATTCGTCTTACAATTGAGGAAAAATCCCGATAAAAACCTCATCCAGAAAAACTGTCCCGACCGGGGATCGAACCCGGGCCCGCTGCGTGACAATGCAGCACGCTACCTCGAGACCACAGCGGTGGACTCAATTATTAATATTCCGTTCATTATTTTAGGAATTTCGAAATGACCGAAAACGCTCGAACCCAAACCAAATAAGTTCATACATTAAAAAATGTACAGAAAAGACATAACAGCAGTGAAACACGAGAAATGCCTATAAAAAGATGTAATACATCATCATTACGTTGTGATGATGAAATCATAATTGTAATACTTTTTTCAGCTTCTTTCAATGTAGTTGGACTTAACGATAATCTGAATATGAACATTGGAGAGTCAACTAGCAATGAAAACCAAAATACGTCTGTATTGGAATCGACTAGCAGTAACAGTATTTTCGTCAACGATATAGGGATTTTTGTAAATAAAAAAAAACAATGAATATACAAAGTGTCAATTATTGGAACGACCTTGGGAACCACCAAAGTCATATTCCCACATCCACTTTACAAAAAAGGTGGGAAGGAGTTGAAATGTTATTTGGGTCATCAGCACTTGGAACAAAGGAATTGGCTAGCTCTTTCCCACACGAAACAGGGGTTGTTTTGTGAGTTCTGTGTGCTGTTTGCTGATGAAAAGTGTGGCCAAGGAATGAGAGCGCAAGACCTTGTAACCCAACCGTTGACATCATTCGCCAAGCTTTTAGTGAAAAATGGACACAATCACTTCTTACCACAAAGTATGTGTTCAAGCAAACGTCCTGCAAAACTACGTAACCCACAAAAGGATGTTGAAAATCAGGTAAATACTCAACGACTGCAACAAATAAGAAAGAGAGACTTCTACCGAGGTGATGGCCGTCTTGATGAAGTGACTAGGCCCCGTAATGAGGTTAATTTTACAGAATTGTTAGGATTTATAGCGTCTGCAGGAGACGGAAATCTTAAGCGGCGACGCTTGTCAACAGCCTCTTCAAGAACTGCATACGTAGGCAATACACCACAAAACCAATTTATAACATCCTGTGATGAAGAAATAACAGATACAATACTTCATTAAATAAGAAATGCTAAGTATTATTCTGTTATATTTAACGAAACAACAGACTTTCTAATACAGAACAGTTTTCTTTGAACTTGAAATATTTTTATAAAAATGGGATTCGTGAAGATTTCGTCAAATTTATTGACGCTTATGAGAGGATTACAAATGTCAATCCAGATCAAGACCCAAATAGTGAACGACGCCTAACTGGAGAGGCTTTGGGAAAGATTATTGTAAACGTACTGCAATAACTGTCCCTAGACTTAAACAACTGTAGGAATTGGTAACGACAGATGTACTGTAATGACTTCTGAAGCTGTCGGTGCAGTCACTGAAATACAGAAAGCTGCGAAGGAAGCATACGCTTAGTTTATTGTTTGGTCTTAAGACTTACAATATAAGAGTTGTGATATTATGTTTAATGACTATAAATACTGTTTAAAAACTGCTCAGAATAGTTTTAAAACATGTTATTAGCACGCTAAAATTTACAAATTCATTTATTTGTTAATTCACATAGACCCATGCACCCCCGAAAATCTGTTCTGGAAGCGCCCTTGGGAAGGGGTTCGCGAATCGAAAAATGTTGGAAACCGCTGAGATTGAACGTGGATCAGTAGATAAAAGCTGCCACAATATCATCATCGACGTTAGATCAGTTATAGGGACAGATTGAAACTCGGATCATCGTCTGATCTGGATGATAATAGAAGAATTGTTAACGCTTTATTTTGAGAGAAATAACCACTAAAGAATACTCTGGGAAATACGAATTAAAAAATGTATCTATCTATAATGGCGTAGACCAAATAGTGGACATTTCCAAATATTTAAGAATCGTACGGAATGTTTATAGAATCGTTCAAACATGTTTAAAATATACAAAACGTTACCTGACCTTATCACAAATGTTGAAAGTGTGTAGTGCAACAGTGGCATAAGAATGTTGTATGGAAAATCGTAATCGACAAATTATAGATCTCAGCACAAATTGTAACAGTACTAACCTATTGCGCAAATAAATATAAAACCAACAAATATTCGCGTAATTTATAAATATTTAAAAATCGTAAGAAATGTTGGAAAAAGTCGGTTTTATGTCTCTCAGGAATTCTTCCAAGTTCCACAGAATCGCAGCGCGCATGCGCGAGTTGCTGTAATGGTTAATATAGACTCCGGCAGATGGCTCTGCAGTCGGCGTTACCAACTTTGGGAATAAATTTCCAAATGCAAAAAAAAAAAAAATGGACGTTAACTAACTTGCCATTTTCTAACTAAAGAAAACATTTTACATGCATATTATTTCTTCCCAAATGCTTAAAAATGGACGTAAACCAACTTCCCATTTCCGAACGTAACATAGCAATTTACATGCGTACTATTTAATGAACTATAAACTAATTTTACGTACACTAACACTAAATATGGTTTGAAATTATTTTCAAATGGTGGTAACGTTGGAACAACATGGGAAAGTAGCAAGTATCCACGATCATGTTTTACGTAAATATATAAATATAAAATATTATGAAGAAAGCTTGAAGATCGTTGCAAAATGTTTAAAACAGTACAAAACGTGTTTACAAGTGATTAATGCATCAGTGGCATAAGAATGTAAGTGTAGAAATGTGAGAGACATAAAACCGACCACATCCGAAATGTTTGTAAAATGTTTAAAATAGTACGAAAAGTTATTATAAACGGTTGAAAAGTTTTTAGTGCATCAGTGGCATAAGAATGTTAGATGGAAAATTGTGTTGGGTCTTAAAGCCAATCTCAGCCCCAACCATGGAGGTTTTTAATTTGAACTGGAATAAGTGATCGACAAATAGTGGACTTTGGCCGGGTGGGAGTACACAAGCTTTTTTTCTACCCACTTTAAGAGTATCTAATTACAATAAATATTAATAAAACACTATATTAAACGTATTTAGCTAAGAGATGTAATTATCACTTCATTATTTTACTTGTAAATAGAAAATAAAGTGGAACTATTTCCTGTCATGACCACATAGGTTATAAGAGTCCTTACTTCTAACCAGCGATAAACTTACATTTATCAAACTTTTAACCAGCGATATACCACAAATAAGCACAATGTGTAAATCACAAATGATAAAAAACTAATGAATTTAACTCCTTCGTACATTAGTGCGCTTTCCAAGTATTATTAAATGAGCACTATGTGTACATTTAATCAAGGGATTCATATCTATGTATCATCTATGGTTTCAACAAATCAGGTTCCGGACTTATCCTTTACTTATTTAACCGCGTAACTTCTTCTAAAAGAAAAGAAAACGGAGTTCTTAGAGCAAGAAGCCAAGAAAATAGCAGAAGAAGCTAAACAGAATCCCTTCTTGGCATTTAAGAAATAGAAAACCTGTGGCACAACCAAGACAGATACCCATAACAACATGGGAAAAACACTTCAGCAGTATCCTGAATAAAATGAACACCCAGGAAGCCTATACCACCAACACCCAAGATCACAGAAATGAATACACTCTTCAAATAACATCAGAGGAAATCCAGAAGGCAGTGATCTCAATGAAAAACAAGAAAGCCCCAGGGCCTGACAACATACAAGCCGAACACTTGAAAGTCGCACAAGACCTATTATTACCCTTCTGGACCCTACTGCTTAATGAATGTATACACACAGGGATGATCCCAAATAGTTGGAGAACAGCAAAAATCAAACTGCTGTACAAAGGCAAAGGAGACAGGGAAGACCTAGACTCCTACCGAGGTATCGCATTAGAAAACGACTTATTCAAAATCTTCACAAGGATCTTGGCTCACAGACTAGAGGTAGAACTTGCTGGATACATACCAGAATGCCAGTTCGGCTTTATGAGAGGAAGGAGCACTCAACATGCAATTAAGTGCCTGATGGATGAGATAGAAACAGCATTACGGAGACCAAAAGGCAAATTCCATGCAGTCTTCATAGACTACAAAAGGCTTTCGACCTGATGGACCGATGCAAACTAATCACCAAGCTCAAGCATATGATAGGGGAAACTCATCCGCTCAGTAACATAATAGAAAACATCCTGGCATACAACCTCGTCGAAATCGATGATGGAATAGACACATCAAACGCAATCCATCAGAGCAATGGTGTCCTACAAGGGGATCCTATGAGCCCACTTCTTTTCAATGCAGTAACGTCCGATATCACCGACATACTGAAAAATATGCAGGAAACGACATTGATCATGTACGCGGATGATATGATACTAGGAAGTCCAAACAAAACAGAATTGCAAGCGGCACTACAGGAACTAGAACAATGGGTTGACAAAAACAAACTCACCATAACCCAGAAAAGATAGTCCAACTAACATTTAGAAGAGGAGGAAGAGCCACACAAGAAGATATCCTAATGCTGAATGACGAACCACTAAAGACAGTCAACAAATTCACATACCTAGTCATGACACTCCAAACAACATTACGATCATTCAACCAACATATACAAGAGAAAACAGCAGCAGCCACAATAGCAATCTACAGCATAAAAAAATCTAGCCCGACTGTCTCTACCCACGGCCATGTCATTATTCGATACAACGATATCTCCAATCATAACATACAGCATAGACATTATATGGGAGAAACTGTCACTTAGCGATCTCGAAAGGATAGAGAAGGTTAAGGCACGTTTCCTTAAAGTGGTTCTAAGGGTGGGGAAAAACAACCCCGTCGAGACTTGTATATGAACTTGCAAGAGAGTCGTTCTATGCAGAAGATCTGAGGATGAAAACACCTTCTACCTAATACCGGCCCCTACACAGAACTCGTACACCGAAGCAAATTGAAGAAGAGGGAGATAGACCTTGATTTCTATGCTACGGGAGCCATGATAGAGAGGAATTGGACAAAAGCTAACCAGGACCAGCGACATGTTGTGACACGTTATGCAGTGCACGGTTTTCATCACAAAGTGTGTGAAAATAAGAAGTACCACGACCCAAGTGAAAAATGTATATGTGCTTTGTGTGGTCACAGATGCGAACGGTACCACATACAGAAGTGCCCAAAGAACACAAAAACACTGAACGAATATAGCAAAGATTAAATATAATCAATGCCCACTCGGGCGAACCTTTTACTTATTATTATTTAACCGCATAAAAATAATAAAAAGGACGTTCCCTGGATTTCACCTACGTTAGAGTAATTGATTTGTGTTACAGTAATTGATTTAGGTTTGGTTAGCTTTTAGGTTTCTTGCTTTTTAAATGTGATTTGATACGTAAAATAAATTACCTCTTCATTTTTGTTATTCTATGAAAAATTCAAAATGTCGGACGGTTACCATGTAAAATCATATTTCCACTAGTTCATTTCGTGTTAATTATACATATTTAGGCGCGGCGGTTACATCTCTTAGGAATATTGATTCATTAACACTTTACAATACTTTAAATTACATCAAAATTGGCATAAGTCGCGTAAGTAAAAAGCTTGTCTTGTACAACCCCACCTGGACTTTTTCCAATGTTGACATATTAATTAATAAATGTGGTAACATAGTTATTTCACTGCATACCGAATCATTAGCGTGGTCACGGCCTCCATTGACGCCACAATATTCTGTTTTAATCGGTGTTCATTTATTGGAATATCGGCGTCTTGTTCATCATCGATAAGGTATTGTATGAAATCTGTTCCTAGCTATCTTCCAGTTTCATTAATCTGTGGAAATAAGTGATATGTACACATGCTACGTCCTTTAATATGCGATTATGTTTTGTTATTTCTTTTACTTGCTAGTCGTATTTTTGTGTAAGAGCATGTATATAAAAACAATTCGAGAAAAAAAGTATCATGATGAACTGGTTGGTTAATCTCAAATTGGAACAGCCACTGTTAAAGGTGATTTCAGCTTATCTTTGTTCTATGAAATTCAGTTATGTAATTATTTTAACTTGACTCTCAATTCCATAACCTATCAACATAGGCCTACCAGTAGACATGTGCTTCAATAATGGCATAAATATATTTTATAATGGCATTTTGTCTATTTTAATGATTCCTCATACACTGCATTTTTTTTTGTGTAGATTGATCTTTCATCATATATTTATTTATATATGTAATGGCATACAACGTTGACAAAATGTTATTTGTTCATCTGATTCATCGTAATGATTCTGGCTTCCGAATATTATCCGGTCTCAGATATACTGCAAAGAGTCGGGCAGCACATTAGGTATGCTAGGAAAAACTGCACTTAAACTAGCGTGAAATATTTTCAAAGTCCTATAGCAAAAACAGTGCGCATGCACCAGAGTTTTAAAGAGCCAGCGATAACCCACAATCGAACCACTTATCGATTATCATCCTTGATTACTATCTGATGCTATGAAAATTTAAATGACCAATATTTGCAATAAATCCCCAAATCTATGTTTAAAAAATGTATTAATAACATTAAAATTATCAAATGTTTATTAAAAATGGGTGTACACTTACTTATTACTCCCTAATGCTGATCCAACCAGCGATAACCCAAAACAGCGATAGAAAAATCATAGACTAAGTAATATACTCTGTGGAGAAAATAACAATTAGCATCACAATATTGTCTAACAGTGTCATAATATTGTGATTTGCATATTTAAATAAATACTTCAGAATTGTCTAATAATGTTTATAAAAATTGTTTGAAAAAGTTTAAAATATTAAATAATGTTACTAAATACAGAAGAACAGCTATAGTTTACAACAATATAACTGAAAAATCAAGCGCTAGTAGAAGTGCAGTTGAGCCGGTATTCTATATCTTAATCCAGGTTTCAGAGTTTGCAGGTGGTTCCAAAGTGAGACAGTTTTTTGGGAAGAATGCCATGTCCAGTTTGGAGCCGGAATTTCACAATAGCTTCTTGTCTTGGCCAGTCAGGTGTGTCATGTATGGAGGTCTTGCAGGTTATTGTTGTGTTTATTTCTAAGCTCATGAGATATTGTTCCTTCATGTGCTTCTTTATATAGGGTGAGTCAGAAGGAAAGGTACATGCTTTGAGGGGTGATAGTATTGGTGATTCTGAACAAAAATCTTCTAATATACATATGGCCTTTTCTTAACCATTTCAGGATAATTTAATGAAAACAACCAGGAACCGAAGAGAAAGTGCAGGTGACAGTATATCAAGATATTGTTATCTTAAGTTTTGTTTAATTTTGCACGTTTCCTCACAAAAGATGTTCAAAACACTCCACCACTAACTGCAATGCATTTTGTTGCTCTTGTAGACAGCTGTTGTGTTGCTGATCTGAGCTCATTCGTACATTCCTTTACTTGAGCACAAGCGTGTAAAATACAAGTGAGAAGTTCGACTCTGTGCTTGTAGACTTCACTCTTAAGCCAACCCCACAAACAGTGAATAATGGGGTAAGATTGGGTGATCTTGGTAGACAAGCAATGATTCCATTGTATCTCAGCTGTCTACAAGAGCAGCAAAATCCATTCAAGTTGGCGATGGAGTGTTTGTACATCTTTTGTGAGGAAATGTACACAATTAGATTAAATTAGATTAGATTTATTTAGCCTGGTGGAGTTAAGGCCATTGGCCTTCTCTTCCACTCACTAGGACAAACATATATTACATCATAATATAACAATCACAATGAACTCTAATATTAAATACTAAATAAAAATTTGATTGAAAAGATCTAAATCTATATTTGCTCTAAACTCGACTTCATTATTATCCAGTGTAAGATATATATATTAATTGGTGTTTCCCGTATAATGCACTCATATTTATTATTTATTATTATTATTATTATTATTATCGTATCATTATTGTTATTACCCTATAAAATGTTGTTTGTACATGACATTTACATTGCTACATTTATTGTATCTTTAACTGTTTATAATTAGTATAGTGTATATCTATATTTGTCAAATATTTATTTGTATTGGTTGAGTGGAAGAGAGGGCCTTATGGCCTTAACTTTGCCAGAATAAATAAAGTATTATTTATTATTATTATTATTATTATTATAATATCTATTATATTACAATCTATAATGCAACCAGTTAATGTTAGTTAAAATTAAGACTAAAACTAATTATAAAGTGTATACAAGCAAGACATATTAAATTGTCCCTGTCTAATGTTTATAAAAAACAAAGAAAAATAATGAGATATAGAAAACTAATTTTACGTTTGTAAAATATTTAAAACAAAACAAAGAAAATATTTGTTAATCTTAATATTATTTTCATAGATAATTAAATTTATTAATTGTTAAAAGAATACTATCAGTGAGGTGTATAAGTTAGTTTGTTATTAATTAATTCTTTAATTTGTTTTTGAAGGATATTATAGTTTGACAGTCTCTGACATAGGTCGGAAGGGAATTCCATGTTTTGGTAAGTGAGACTGTAAAAGATAATGAATAATATACAGTGTGATGAGGAGGGATATAAAGGACAATGTGCTGATGGGATCGAGTGTCAAGATTGTGTGTGTCGGATAGTCTGATGAAGCGGTGTGATAAATAATTAGGCAATGATGTGTGAAGTATTTTATAGAGAAGGGATAGGGAATGGACAGTTCTACGATCTCTTAGATGAAGCCACGATAATTGTTCCAGGGATGGTGTAACATGGTCAAATTTGCGAATACCACAAATAAAACGTGTGCAAGAATTATGAACATGTTGAAGTCTTTGAGTGAAAATAATATTTAAGTCTGTAAAAAGAGAGTCACAATAATCAAAATGGGGCATTGTAAGTGTTTCTGCTAACATTTTCCTAAGAGCGAATGGCAGACAATTTCTTATGCGATTTAATGAATGTGTTATTGAGAACACTGTTTTGCATGTATGGTTTATTTGTGTATTCCAATTTAAGTTGTTGTCAATAAATACTCCTAGAATTTTTACTGTCTCACTATAAGGGATTTGAACTCCATTTAGTGATACATGTGAGACTGTGTTTAGGTTAATTGTAGATAATAGTCTGGTGACCCATAATGATTGATTGTGACTTTCTAGGATTTAATTGCAGTCCATATTTAATTGTCCGAGTCATTAGTGAGTCAAGGTCCTCATTAATTTTGACAACAGCGTCAGTTAGAGAATATTTGTCTGTGTGGATGTAGATTAGCATGTTGTCTGCAAATAAATTATATTTGCAATGCTTTAGTGAGTTAGATATGTCATTTATGTAGATTGAAAAAAGTAAAGGTCCAAGCACCGAACCCTGTGGAACCCCAGCTTTACAGAAGGACCAAGAAGAACATAATGCATGATTTCCTACAACAGATTGCTGGCGCTCATGAAGGTAGGAATTGAACCATTGCGTGGCACTATCAGAGAGTAAGAGGTTTTTAAGTTTATGCAACAATAAGTCCAAGTCTACCGTGTCGAATGCTTTACTAAAGTCCAGTAATGTAAGAATGGTAAGTTTTCGATTATCAGCAGCTTTGCGTATGTCTTCGCAAATATTTAGTAGAGCAGTATTTGTATTGTGTCCTGTCCTGAAGCCTGACTGAAATTGATGGTAGGTTGTGTTCATTTAGGTAGTCAGTCAGTTGTTTATGGACTAATCGTTCCAGAGTCTTTGAAAGGGTAGGTAAAATGCTAATGGGTCGAAAGTCGTTCGGAGTTGAGGGCGTTTTAACTTTAGGCAGTGGGCGTACGAGGGCTTGTTTCCACAATGAGGGATATGTAGAAGTTTGTAGTGAGGAGTTATAGTAGGTAGTATAGCGTCGATTATTTTATTCAGTAAAGTAATATTTATACGGTCAGTTCCTTATGCTTTGGTTTTTATTCGCATGATGGCTTTCTTTACGTCGTAATCTGTAACATATGAGAAGTGGAAATGTTCTCTGTCGGGTTGATTTGTCAGTGATAATTCATTTATTGTTTGTTCTTTATCCTTTGGAGTAGTAGTTATGCCTGTGAAGTGATTATTGAGTGTGTCCAGGGAAACAGGTAATTTGTCTACCTGCGTGTCTTTTCTCCCAATTCCCATTCTATTCAAGTTTTTCCATATTTCTGAAGTATTAGTCTGTTAGGCTGTATAAATGTCTAAGTTTGGCGCTTCTTATAGCTTGATTTGTCTTGTTACGCAATTGTTTATATTGATTGAGATTTATGTCTGTTTTGTCGAGTCTATATTTCTTATGTGCTGCGTCTCTATCAGCCATCAAGTTACGAATTGGAAGAGTCATCCAGGGTGCAGGACGTCGTTTCACGAGTTTAGTTTTTAGTGGGGCGTGTCTGTTGTATAACTGTAGTATAAAGTCATTTAGTGCCTCAACTTTTTCATCTACAGAATGCAGCGTCCATGTTGAATGCCACGGCATCTGCATAGCTTCTTCAATTAGGGCTGCATTATCTATATGTTTTAAGTCTCTATACGTAATAGTCTTTCGAGTCGGTTTAGGGCACTGCAGGCGAATATGCTAAGAATATGATATCATGTGCTGATATTCGCGGGGCTGACAGTTGCCCATGAGTAAGTACTCTGTCTGGATTATTAGTTGCAATTAAGTCAAGTAACGTCTCAGAGTGACGAGTGTGATGTGTAGGCCGTAGGGGTAGGAGAGTCATATCATAAGCCTGGAACGTAGCCATCAGTTGTTGTAGTTGTTGTGTATGTCTGTTATCAGTGTCTAGTATATTTATATTAAAGTCGCCCATAACGATAACGTGTTCATATTGTATTCGCACGTTTTGTAAAGTGGACTCTATTTCAGCTAAAGCTTTTATTTTATGATGTTGGTATACTACACTGAGAAGACATTTTTTGAAACTGACAAATATTTCTATAAACATAATTTCAGCAGATGGTTCGTTATTAGATAAATACACAATTTTAGGAGTAAGGTCCATTCTGACAAAGGCTCCAATACCGCCCCCGCGACTGTAAACACGATCATGTCTAAGAAAAGTATAACCATCCATGTTAATTAAAGAAGAGGTAATTAAAAAACTTAAGATAACAGTATCTTGATTTACTGTCACCTGCACTTTTCTAGTTCCTCATTGTTTTCATTAAATTACACTGAAACTGTTAAGTAAACACCATATGCCTATTAGAAGTTTTTTGTTCAGAATAACCAGTACTAACACTCCTCAAAGCATGTACCTTTCCTTCTGACTCACCCTGTATAGAGTTTAGAGGAATGGTATGATGTATCTGTTTTGAAGCAGTTAAGGAGCATGGCAGCTTTCTTTGCTAATGTGTCTACCTGTTAATTGCCAAAAATCTGTCATTGCCGAGGGGTCAAGAAATACAACTTTCTTTTGTGCATTTGGAACTTTTTTGATCATGTTATAGTGTGAAGTTTCTATTAGGTCACTGAATTTTTAAAATTCTGGTAACAACTTTTATTGGGTTGAGGTTCTTTTTACTAACATTTCTTGGGAAAGTCCACTTTAACTTACCTGATATTATTTTTGAAGTCCTATAGAACAACAGTGGGCATGCACCAGAGTTCATAGAGCCAGCGATAACCCACCATCGAACCACATATAAATTATTATTGTTGTTTTGATTATTATCGTTTTTCTTTTGTTTTATGTATTTTGACACATTTAAAATGTAATGAACCTAAAAGCTAACTCACACTTAACCTAATTCAATTACTCTAACCTCGGGTGGATCCCATGAAACACTTTTTTCACTCCTTAATAATTGCAACCATCGATAACTCACTGCTTCCAACTGTATAATATACTCTCTGGAAAAAAAATTGCAAGTCACCATCACAATATGTGTATTTGAATAAATACTTAAAAATTCTAAAATAAAGTTATAAAAATTGTTTGAAATATTTAAAAATGTTACTAAATACAGAAAAAGAGTTATATTTCAGAACAACAAACAGAAAAATCAACGGTAAGTGTTTCTAGACATTTCCTGTTATCCTAAAGGTTTTGTAAAATATGCTTCATAGAACTTTGTTTACAGTTCTTGAATAATAGAAAATGTGGGGATTCTAGCCCACCATGCCACCACCATAAGTTTAAATTATGAATCCGAAAACACACTTTTATTGCTGCATATTTGAATAATTATCTGACATATACATATATATGTTGATTTTTTTCCCAAATAATCATAGAAATGCCTTGAAATGAGGTAAGAAATTGAGCTCAGCAAAACAGCAGTTTAGCTTTCCCAATACATTTTCTATGTCCTACAGAATAACTGTGGATATGTGCATGAGTTTATAGAGTTGTCGCTAGGTGGAACCACATATCTTTGAAGTCCTACAGAAAGTTTATGTATCTGTTGCTAGATGGCAGCACATGACTTTGAAATCGGTATGACCAACTTTCGAAATAAATTCCCAGTCATTAGAAATGGTTGTACACTAACTTCTTCACCAGCATACTGCTAGTCTCACGTCCACATGTTTCAATCACAGATATGGACAATGATCCAGCCAATATAGGGGTGATTGTTGGATCCCCTCCTGTTATGAACCCGGAGCTGCTATTTATTGTAGTTACCCAAGTTCCTCACAATTCTGGGTGGGCAGCAGTTCCATACTGACCGTAATTCCATGAGGAAATATCTTCTGCATGGAGACTCATAGCAGCACGAGTCCCATATCGCTGCACCAAGGCATCATGCCTTAAACATCATGGCTTTTTCATTACCTTACATTGAGAAAAATTGATTGTATTTTAATGATGTAATTGACATTTTCAGATAAACTGATTACACTGAATTACGAGTTAGCTATTGAACACCAGGATCTGTGAAACATGGAACCAGGACTGCAAGTAAGTTACTTTGTAAAATTATTCTTAAATATGTCTTAATACACAGACCAGCTATCCATAACCAATGTTAATACAGCTAAAGAGAAAACTGTTTGTCTGTGCTGAGATCTGAATCTCATGACATTTACTTTTGCAATTAAACAAAGATAAGTTTGTTTTTACCCTGCAAATTACCTGAAGAGTGCCACCACATAAAGTTGCAGGTTATATATTCAAAGCCTAGTTGATGCAGAAATTTGTCTCCGTAGGTGTGTTTTATTTAATTTCATATAATAAAGGTGTCTCAACACAGACCTTAGAATTTAATTTTTTTTTTCTGCAGCACAAGTTTCGTCAAGTCTCAAAACCTAATATTGGTGAGCTAAATTCGAATACGTTAACAGTTTTTTTTTTGTATCACATAAGGTTTTTTATGCCATGTTGAAATAAAATATTTATTACTTTTTACGTTATATGTAATATCCATTATCCTTTAAATTCTTGTATAACCTACAGAGCCTTGATACAATATCAATTGTACAGTTAAAACAGTTTAAAATAAATAAACTAGTAATATACCTTAAGATCTAAATGAATGGTGAATTGACTGGTGTTTGTGCTACTGCCGAGGATTTTCTCTTACCAATCACCAACGAAAATAGTATGCAATCTTGAAGGCATCCCATCAACCCTGGTATCTCGTTTCCATCTCTTTTATGTCTTTATGACAAGATTCTTCACTTAGTGCTGTGTGAAATATTGAAGATGAGAGAGAAGGAAGTGTAACTTCAAGTTTGTATTACATCCCAGTGCCCTGAACTTTTCAAGCATGGTTTTACACTTTTCTCACATTGGTCAACTTTAGCATTACATCAGACAATTCTCGACGGTGTCCGTGTATGTTTCCAAAGTTTGTAGTTCCATGTCAGACATGCAGTTTTTAGAAGTAACAAGTTTGTGAATCTGTGACCATGAAAAGTCTTCCTTCACTTTTGCCTCAGACAGTAACAGAATTTTTTTAGCAATATATTGGTAACAAGGGGCATTTTTGTCCAAAATTTAAAAAAAACTGCTTCATTTATCCTAGTTTTGTGTGCAAAGGAGGTAGCAATATTTTTTTCAGAATAAACTAATGTGTGATTTATTACATTTTTTGTTCCTGGCACCAGTTGTTTTCTTCTCAGCCAATTTGTAACTTTCCAGCACCTTTCCCTGGCCCCAGAGTCTCAATCACATGAAAAACACAGAAATTTCATGTATCCTCTTTGTTATCCCAAGAAAATACCACACACTTCAAGATCACAGCACATGTACCACTTGTTACATTATATTTTATTTCTTCTAGAATAGTACACTTGTTTGTATGTGTATACTGAATGAACTACTGGCTAATTTGATGATCTTGCAGAAGATTTCCAGGCTGTTGGCCGTGGTCTTGAGGCTTGTAGTTCCCCAACGTTTCGCCAGAGACTGCGTCCGGCATCCTCAAGGGTTGTATTGAGACTGGCAATTTTGTCGACTACCTGCTCTATTTATACATGTATCCGCAACGTGTTCTCTGCGCGGTCCGTACTTCGTAAATTGTATCTGCCTTCTGGTTCGTTAGCATTAGGGTCTTCCATTGCACCAATGAGGTTGCTGTCTGCTGTTCTAGTAGATTGTTCTCGTAAGGGTTTACATTTGGCTTTTGTTAAGACTGGTATCCATGCTTTGTTCTTTTCTATTTTGATGTTTGAATATTTCAATGGCTTCTCGTTGCAGACGGGTAAAATAGTGTGTGCAGTTAGATAATATATCTGTGTTGTTGTGTGTATTGTACTGTATGACCTTCAAGTAGAGAGTGTTCTGCTACTGCCGACTTTTTCACTTGTTTAAGATGGCTGTACCTTTCGTGTTCTTTAAGTCTGGTTGTGATGCTGCGTTTAGTGGTGCCTCTATACACTTGGCCGCAACTGCACGGTATTCTGTATGTGCCTACTGATTGATGAGGATGAAGTTGATCCTTAATAGGCCTGAGGAGGTTTTTGATTTTCCTGGTAGGCCTATATACTGTTTTTATGTCTTCTTTCTTTAGCAGTTTAAATATATAAATAGAGCAGGTAGTCGAAAAAATTGCCAGTCTCATGACAACCCTTGAGGATGCCGGATGCAGTCTCTGGTGAAACATTGGGAAACTACAAGCTTCAAGACCATGGCCAACAGCCCGGAAATCTTCTGCAAGATCATCATAGTAACTCCGGCCGTGAAAGCCTAAGTCAATATATTACTGGCTAATTTATTCCCATTATCCAGAAGATCGCCCTTTAGACTTCTTTTGCTAGAGACAATAAATATTTGCCGGTTTGTAAGCTGTTCCTGAGCAACCATTCAAGCCAACAGTACACAACTTCCCTCTCTTTACAAAATACTTCTTAAATTCTTCTTCATGATTTCTATACCAATAAAAAGTTGTACCAGCAGTTAAAAGATTGTCTTCTTTAAATCTCATGATAAAAATTAACTTTTTTTTAGTAAGACCCAAATCGCTTACCAAATTGTTTAATTTTGGTTAATTGATAGGACGCGGATAGTTTTCTTATGATTGTTGGGACAAATTGAAATTATGTTCTGTGCTGGAAGAGTGCTGCTACTACTCTTTTGTAGTGTTGTTGTTGTGGTATTGGAATTGTAATATATGGCCCATGTGCTGGCAGCTTATTGCTTCTGCGGGAACTGGGTAATGTAACCAGGAGAGGGTCATAGGATGAATCTACTTCAGTTAAACACAATGACAAACTACTATGAATTAAATCAGTGATTATATTATAAAATTGTATTATATTTTAAGTGTTTACATATTTTAATACTTCACATATATACTGCATACAAGTAGTGGACTGCATGCTCTCATTTTTTATGTTAAAAATAGAATTGTGCAAAAAATGTATGTGATATGCAAAAAACTAGCAACAGATCCATTATCAGAGGATTTTACTCATTTGCATTAATATATCTCATGCTGCAAAATCTTCGAGGTCTGTGTATTTGAAGTCGATAAATTTCAAGGATTTTAAACAAATCCAGAAGAAAATGTTGAGGTAAGGCACTTGTAGTCTGCTGTGCTTAATAAGGGTGAACATTGTTACTGATACGTAAAGATGTGAATGTTTGGTAATCCATCCATAGTAATTCTGCCCGAAGGCAGGTCCTTCACTGCAATCATAGCATTTTCATGCTATGCTTGCAGCTTTACTAGGGAATTGTGTAGGTGTGGTAGCTTCCCGTTGCTTTCCAGACCAGTGAAGGATGATGATGATAATGATAATGGTAAGGATGAAATGATAAGGATGATGGCCATATGATTTCGGGGACCGTTTGGGCCTTAAAGTTTTCCTGACATTTGTCTTACAGGTGAGGAAAAACCCCGATAAAAACCTCACCCAGAAAAACTGCCCCAACCGGGGATCGAACCTGCTCCTGCTGCGTGACAAGGCAGCACGCTACCTCGAGTGTTTGGTAATAATGTTCCAAAAATCAATGTAATTGTCAAATATTACTAATCACATAAAGTGGGGCAGGAGATTGACCGATGTTTATTTACAAAATGAAAATATTTTCATGAATAACTCAATGACTTGAAATCAGTACATGTAAACCTATTTTTATGTGAAATACTCACGAAAACAATGAAAAAATCCATTTGAAATTTAATTTACTGAACTTGAAAACTACCATTTTGATGACTACATTTTGTCACTTTGGACATTTTATTTTTCATTTCTTCTCTATGTTTCCCATTGAGATGGAGGCTAAACAAAATTGAGACTCTCACAATCCATCACGAAACTGTAGATTCAACAATAATATTAGACCTTTCTGATTATTCCTATATGTCACCACATCTTACATCACTGGCAATGCTAAAGCTCATTGGAACCAAAAAAAAAAATCATCCGGCCATCATCATCATCCTTCACCGGTGTGGAAAGCAGTGGGAAGCTACCACACCTATAATCCCCTAGTAAAACTGCAAAACATGCCTTCGGGCAGAATTACTATGGATGGATAATTATTTTTAGCTTCTGACGTTGTATTATCCACTAAATAGTCACTCGAAATCCTATGTGAGGTTGAGTCTTTTATTAGACAAAATCACTCGTCATTTTTTTCAGGAAAACACCTCTTGTTGGATTACTTTTGATAATATACATACAAACATGCACACAGATTGTCTAAATCATTTTTGAAGGGAAAAAAGTCATGGGTAAGAGATTGTACGAGATAGGATAGCACAAGTGGTTATTTTCTTTTGAAAAAATGATTCTCTACATTGTGTGGAAGTATTGCATGTGAATTCTGAGAAGCTTATATTTGACCTGATGATATATTGTAAGTTTCATGTTACAGGATGTCAAAGTTGAAATAAAATCAGAAGAAGAACAGACCGACTATCTTGATATTGAACATGAAACATTTCCAGCTCCCGGCAAAATGAAACTTGAGGTAATGTTTCTGTTGGTATTTCAGAATTGGAGAGTGAAACTAATGGATCCTTGTACTAGTGACAGCTACAACAGTGCTGCTGCTCATGCATGGAGTAACTCCACACAATTTGTTATTCAAACATGATATAATTTCAGTCGGAATAGTAAAAAAATCCAGCACATAGTAACTGTTGTGAAATAAGCAAAATTCTTTAACAACATAATTTGGGGTTTGATTTTGCTAGCTTGTGGAATGTATCATTCTTTTTTTTAAATAAAATTGTATGCATCCAAATTCATTGTGAGAAGTAAACATGGTCACCATTACAGAGATTTTAAAATTTTGCCTTTTCTTTATATGCCAGAGTTTTATTAATTTTTTTCTTGAGATTGTATTTATCATTGTGTTTCATTGATATATATTATGGTTTGTTGCAAAAAAAATTAAAATTGCAGCTGCTGGAGTGAATTAGAAATTTTTTCTTCAGGTTAGCCTTCATTCTAATGGTCTGATGTTCAAACTGAACCTTTCATTTGTAAGTTTGGTAATTCCATTACAGTCGTTGGGGTAGTAGGAGGTTAGGGCTCCAACTTTTCTAGTCAATCGGCTCAAAATGTCTTCTAGGTTGTCAGCCTTGCATGATGGCCACCTTTACCTCCAAATCTTTAAAGGATGAAGAAGGCATACAATTCATTAGTGTTAATAAGCTGTTAGTTTATGCTGACGATGTAGTGTTATTACTGTATTGAGTAATTGTGGCAGAAATTTAATATCAATGAAACTAATTACATGGTCTCATATAGAAGTAGATTATACAATGTGAATGATTCAATTAATGACAGATGAGGGAAATTTTAAAGAAAAGGCTGAATTCAAATGCATAGGAACAATAACTACAAACAGGGGTCAGGTGCACTAACAAATTAAACATAAGCACAACTCTGGGAATGCATGCTATTTGTATTAGAGGGACTCTTGTCATGTCAACGTCTCTCAAAAAACATTAAACTGACAATATGTACTGTTATGTTATATGCATATGGATAATTGAATCTCGTGGTGGAGTGGCTTGCGTACTTAAATGATCCTGAGAGCTATGCCGGCAGTAGCATTGCTGCCGATAGGGTTACCGATGCCAGACTGGTCGAATGTGATAAGCCAGATGAAAAAAGTACCTTGGTCGAAAGAGTGACTATCTTTCACCATAAAAATAGAACCGTCAAGAAATGCGGACATGGGTTCAACTGGGGTAAAATTTTCTGGAGGTCAAATAGTCCCCCATTCGGTTCTCCGGGCGGGGACTACTTCAGGGAACCCATGCCAAAGGCTCAAACACAGGGACATGTTCCTAGGAACATGGAATGTTAGGACTTTATACAATAGCGGGGCACTAGAGATATTAACGCAGGAACTAGATAAATCACCCTTGGATATAGTCGCTTTACAGGAAGTTAGGTGGCCAGGAGAAGGTAGTCAGGAATCAGGAAGCTTTGCATTATACTACGGGGGTGCAGAAAGACTTGCATTTGGAACGGGTTTTTTAGTCAGAAGGAGGATCCTATCCGCTATCCGAGATATTAAGTTTGTTAGTGATAGGGTATCATACATAATTCTAAAGGGTAAACAACATGATTTTATAATTGTAAATGTACATGTCCCCACAGAAGATAAAGATGACAGGATCAAGGATGTGTTCTATGAAGAATTAAAATGCATATTTGATAGCCTTTCATGATATATGAAAATTGTCTTAGGAGATTTTAATGCAAAAGTGGGGCGGGAAGATATATTCAAACCAACAATAGGCAAATTCAGTCTGCAGTATCGGCGACCCTTTGTCGTCATCGTCAGCTGTTTTCACGACTGTCAATTTTTTCTCCTTTTTGCCGGTAATTATCTAGACTGCCATTCAATGGAAAATTTTATAGACAAATTTCAGGATTGGCAATGGGAAATCCACTTTCTCCATTTTTAGCCAATTTATTTATGGGGTATCTTGAATCACATATCACCAATGCTTATCCTTTGATTTTCAAGTGTTGGTATAGTTATGTAGATGATATTATCGCTGTGATTGATAAAAAATACATTCAAGATGCATTGAAATTGCTTAATCTTCAGGATGAGTCAGTGAAATTCACTATTGAAATGGAACAAAATAACAAGATTCCTTTTTTAGACTTATACTTAATAAGAAATGAACAACAGCAAAAAATTGAATTTAACATTTACAGAAAAGACACACATACTGACAACTACATAAAATCTTCAGGTTTTAATCATTTGACACACAAACATGCAATTTTCAATAGTCTATTACACAGATTGTTAAATATTCCACTTAATGTAGAAGATTTTGACAAGGAATATAATCATATTGTTCATGTTGCTAAAATAAATGGTTTCGATGAAGACATTATAAAGAATAAATTAAAGAAATTCAAACAACAAAAAAGGTTACAAGAATACACCACCTTACATCATGGTCCCAAGAAAGATGTAAAATTCAAGAAATTCACTTACCATCCTGAAGTTCATAATAAGTTTCAAAAAATTTTCAGAAATTTTAATATAACATTAGCTCCAATTAACAAATTCAGCCTGGGTAATCTGCTGTTAACTAATAATAAATGTAATACCCCAGACGACAAAAAATCTGGGATTTATCAAATTGATTGCAAGGATTGCAACAAGATATATATAGGAAAAACAAAAAGGAACTTGGAAACTCGTAAAAAAGAGCACTTCAGAAACATGAAGAATGGAGAAATTGAAAAATCAGCTATAGCAGCACATAGTTTATTAGAGCATCATAGGATTGAAAAAGAAGCAAAACTTTTAAAACATCTATCAAAACCTTTGGATTTAACAGTTTGGGAAAAAATATATATTCAAAAAAACCATACTAGAACTATGAACTTCGAGATTCCGGAAGAACCAAGCTTGATTACAAAGTTCTTCAAAAATACAACAGATAGCAGTTTAGGAAATGATTCATTCAAAACAACACCAGATGGCAGTTTGAAGAGGAATTCCTTCAAAAGAACACCAGATGGCAGTCTAGATAATTACCGGCAAAAAGGAGAAAAAATTGACAGTCGTGAAAACAGCTGACGATGACGACAAAGGGTCGCCGATACTGCAGTGCTGTGTTTAAAGAAACATAGATGTATGAGGTAAGAAAAAATCACGATTCATTTAATTATTATTAATTGAACCTCATAATGTTAAAAATTCCCAAATTTAATATATAAATTCAGTCTTCCTGAAGGTAGTAACGACAACGGGGTTAGATTAGTCACATTTGCCACATCAAAGAATCTCATTGTTAAGAGCACAACATTTCAGCATAAGGATATTCATAAATACACCTGGACGTCTCCAGATGGAGAAACTCGGAACCAGATAGATCATGTATTAGTGGATAAACGCTGGCACAGTAGCATCATTGATGTTAGATCAGTTAGAGGGACAGACTGCAATTCGGATCATCATCTGGTCAGAGTGAAAATCAGACAACGGCTATCGCTTATGAGAGGAACAAACACTAAAGATGATTCTGTAAAATTTGAATTAAAATACTTGAAAAATGATGAAATGCAGCAAGAATACCAAATCAAAATTGCTAATAGATTTGAAGTACTGGAATCTTCCGATGACAATGTGGCAAATGAAGAAGAAACTGATATGAATAAAGAATGGGAGGCTATAAGAGATACTATTAAATTGTCAGCATCAGAAAGCATTGGTTGTTTAAAAAAGAGGCAAAACAAGAAATGGTTTGATGAGGAATGTGCCGACATTGTAAAGAAAAGAAAGCTAGCAAAAATGAAATGGTTACACGAGCCAAATGAGGTAATTTTAGAGCAATTGGGTAGTATTAGATGGGAAACCACCAAGCTACTAAAGAGTAAAAAGAGGGAATATTTGAGAGAGAAGATTAATGATCTTGAAATGAATGCAAAAGATAGGAACATTAGAGAATTATATCAGGGAATTAGTATAGAGAAGAAAGGGTTTCAGGCTAGAACAAACATAATTCGGAATGAAAATGGGGATATGATTGCAGATTCTAGGAGTATATTAAATAGATGAAAAAGTTACTTTAATCAGCTATTAAATGTACATACAGAACAGGACATTGAGGAGGATAATTTACAGACAGCAGAAATGTTAGTCGCAGAGCCGAGTGCATTAGAGCTTGAAATGGCGATTGAAAAATTGAAGATGTATAAAGCATCAGGTTCAGATGAGATCCCAGCAGAACTGATAAAATCAGGGGGGAGAAAAATTGATGGACAAGATACACTGGTTGCTTAGTATGATTTGGGAAAAAGAAGCTCTTCCAGATGAATGGAAGGAGTCAATTATTGTGTTGATTTGTTCTTGAACATGTTTCAAAACAATTCTGTTTTATCTTCAGCTTTCCCAGACTGGTTTTATTTATGTTGCATTATGTTGCACCATCTGGATGTCGATGTCAGCTCCATCCTGTGGTTGGCCAAAGAACCTCCAAACAAGGTCACCCTCCATCGGAATATCAAAATTCATAACTCTGTTTCTGTTCTTCTGAATATAAATTTTTTCCCAAATAGTCAGCTCGTTTGTATTTTCTAACTGTTTTAATAATTAGTGTCTGAATTGATATTATGTTTTTCAGACCAAACATGAGCAGCAACTGCAGATTTTTCAATTTCTCCATTTTTAATATTTCTTATGTGTTCTTTGGTTCTAATTTTTAGGTTTCTTTTTGTTTTCCCTATATATATCTTTTCACAACCCATGCATTCAATTTGATATATTCCTGACTTTTTATTTTTATCAGTTTTTTCATTTTTGTTGGTTTTTATTAGTTTATTTAAACTGTAGTTTATTTTTTGGTGCTAATAACTACAGTTTAAATAAACTAATAAAAACCAACAAAAATGAAAAAACTGATAAAAATAAAAAGTCAGGAATATATCAAATTGAATGCATGGGTTGTGAAAAGATATATATAGGGAAAACAAAAAGAAACCTAAAAATTAGAACCAAAGAACACATAAGAAATATTAAAAATGGAGAAATTGAAAAATCTGCAGTTGCTGCTCATGTTTGGTCTGAAAAACATAATATCAATTCAGACACTAAATTATTAAAACAGTTAGAAAATACAAACGAGCTGACTATTTGGGAAAAAATTTATATTCAGAAGAACAGAAACAGAGTTATGAATTTTGATATTCCAATGGAGGGTGACCTTGTTTGGAGGTTCTTTGGCCAACCACAGGATGGAGCTGACATCGACATCCAGATGGTGCAACATAATGCAACATAAATAAAACCAGTCTGGGAAAGCTGAAGATAAAACAGAATTGTTTTGAAACATGTTCAAGAACAAATCAACATTAATATTGAGGTAAGATGTCCAGACCAAAAATAATATAATTAAAATAACCTCAAAATATAACTTCCTAAAATTAAATATCAATTATTGTACCAATTTATAAGAAAGGAGATAAAACTGATTGCAACAACTACAGGGGCATCTCATTAATTTCAACTTCGTACAAAATTCTAACAAATATATTAGTAAGCAGACTTACTCCCTATATTGATGACATTCTAGGAGATCATCAATGTGCATTTAGAAGAAACAGGTCTACAACAGATCAGATTTTTTGTATAAGACATATTTTAGAAAAGAAATGGGAATATAATGGTACTGTACATCAACTGTATGTAGACTTCAAAGAAGCATATGATTCAATTAAGAGGGAGAAGTTATATAGTATCCTGCTGGGGTTCGGAATTCCTAAAAAGTTAGTTAGACTTATACGAATGTTGTTTATTTTTTATCATTTCACTCACCTCATACTTCATAATTTATAGCAGACCCAGGGTTTCTTCACGTAATTCGTGACATTGTCAATGCTGCGTCATGTTCACAACTATATGAAATTATAAAAAATAAACAATATTAAAGAACCTCATAGTGTTATTTCCTATCTACATAACTTTATACGAATGTGTCTAAATGGCACAAAGAGTAGGGTGCGTGTAGGCAAACAGTTTTCAGACACTTTTGAAATCCAGAATGGGTTGAAGCAAGGAGATGCACTATCTCTTCTACTATTTAATTTTGTACTAGAGCATGCCGTTAAATCTTTAGAGAATGAGGAAGGCTTACAACTGAATGGTATTAATAAGCTGTTAGTTTATGCTGATGATGTAGTACTACTGGCCGATAGTGAGGAGATACTAAAGCACAAACGCACACACTATTGAGTAACACTAAGAAATTAGGACTGGAAGTAAATATCAATAAAACTAAATATATGGTCACACATAGAAATTCATTATATAATGGAAATGGACATCTAATGACAAATGAGGGGAATTTTGAGGAAGTGGCTCAATTCAAATACCTAGGAACAATGATCTCAAATAGGAATGAGATGCACAAAGAAATTAAACATAGGCTCAATTCTGGAAATGCGTGCTATTATGCATTGTGTAGACTCTTGATGTCCCAACTCGTTTAAAAAAACGTTAAACTGAAAAAATATAAAACTATTATTCTACCAGTTATATTATATGGGTGCGAAACATGGACTCTTACTTTAAGAGAGGAAAGGAGATTACAAGTATTTGAGAATAAAGTACTTAGGAAAATGTTTGGACCAAAGAGAGATGAACAGACAGGTGAATGGAGAAGACTACTTAACAATGATCTACATGGTCTTTATAGGAAGCCGGATATAATAAGAACAGTTAAGTCTCGTAGACTGCGTTGGGCAGGACATGTTGCATGTATGGGAATTGAAAGACTTGCATGGAAGCTTCTTGTAGGAAAGCCAGAGGGAAAACACCCAGTTGGTAGACCAAGAATGAGGTGGGAGAATAACATTAACTATGATTTGAGGGAAGTGGATTACACAGTGAATGATTGGAAAGCATTAGCTCAGGATAGGGATGTATGGAGAGCTTATGTCCGTGCCACCATGAACCTACAGGTTTGATAGTGCCAGTGATTAAGTAAGTTTAAAAGAGGTGAAAGATTGTGAACATAAAGTTGTAGGACCAAAGAGAAATGAAGAGACAGATGAATTGAAAGACTACTAACAGTGACATCAATTTTAAATTTGTACTTTATAAAACAGTCGTCCTCAACTATAATAACTTCTGTTATAAACGTCGTCACATTAGTTGAATGCAGGCTAGAAGCACTCGCCACTGAAGATGCCCTCCGCAGTTGAGGGCGAAACGTCTGGTATCAACACCAACTATGGACCACGGCCACAGAACCCGGAATCACTCAACATCACGTCGTCACATTATTAAAATTGTTGGCCTTTCAAAGAAATGCTTCATCCTCAGGAATACTTATGGTGTTGAAAAGATCTCTTTATTTCATACAGAGAGCTTTGGTTGATGGGCTTGTTCTCATTTAGAATATTTTTATTTTCTCCTTCCTTGATAATTTCAATCTCTTCCAGGATATTGATTTTTTGTCTATTGTTCTCTTTGTCGATTATTTGTATTGTTTTATATCTATGTTGTTGAATCTATGGCCGGTTTCTGAAGTGTGTTCAGCAAAACTTGATTTTCCTTCTCTCTTAATGAAGTTTGGGAAATGTTCATTAAATCTTATTTTAAAACTTCTTGAAGCAGAAAATAAAAATATGCTAATGAATGAGAACACGCCCAACAACTAAAGCCCTCTGTATGAAATTTACAAATAATTTCATTACCATAATTATTCCTGAGGATGAAGCATGTCATTTTAATATAGTGTGACGATGTTTATGACAGAAGTTATTATAGTTGAGGAAGACTGTTTTATAAGGTACAAATTTTAAAATTGAAATAACCTTAACCTGAACGGTGTTGAAACATGATATTAGAAGTAAAGATGCTAACAGTGAGTTACACAATGTTTGTGGGAAACCATATGTAATAAGAACAGTTAAGTCTTGTATGCTGCGATAGACAGATCATGTGGCATGAGTGGGAAATAGAAGAAGGACATCTCCCAGTAGGCGGGCCCAGAATGGGTTGTGATTGGAGGGAGGAAAATTATATGGGTATGATTGAAAAACATTAGCTCAGGGAAAGGATGTATGGAATCTTTGTTCCCCACGGCCATGAACCTATGACAGTGCCAGTGACTTAGTCAGTATAATAATAATAGTCATGATAAATATATTAATATGTGTAGGGATTGTGTTGGGCGAGCAAATGGTTGGTACGGCCTCGAGAAGGTTACAGATGCCGACTATGTACACCTTAATAAATCTTGAGTAATGCCACTGTGACTTTTTTAGTAGCTCTGCCAGCAAGTCCTAATCCTACATTCTCGTCGTGTTCCCTGACTGCAGTCGTAATAGACTGTAGCTAACAGGTTGGGACGAAAGGCGAGTTCTCAGCGCCTTAAAACTGAGACCTGTCGGCTAAGGGAGCAAACCCTAAAAAAAAAGAAACCCAGGTCCTCCATGTCTGGGGGTTAGGTGTCAGGATGGCAACCTGGCCCTGGAAAAAATTACATCGCTACATACTTCAGTAAAATATGTCAGCCAGATGGATTTAAATATGACAGACTCAAGCTACGAAAACGGACCTTTGCTATTGGCACAAGGAATGTTCAAGGCTTGAATACTAAAGAACAAGAAGTAATAGATGAGATTGCAGCAATGAATGCAGATATTATTGTGCTCTCAGAAACAAAAAAGAAATGGAAAGGACAGGAAAAATTAGGAAATTATACACATATCTGGAGTGGAGTAACAAAAACTAGTAGAGCAAAAAAAGGTATATCCATTTTGATAAAAAATAAGTTGGTAAAAAATATAGTGTCTTGGGAAGAAATTGATGAAAGAATTATTAAGTTAAATCTCAAACTTTTTGGGATAGAGCTTATAATGATAGGAGTATATGCCATAAATGAGGATGCAACAACCATAGAGAAAAATGAATTTTTTGACAAACTGTCAGAAATTTTGGACAAAATAAAAAATAATAAATATGAAAATCAAATAAAACTACGTTTTATTTTTATTTAATTAAAAAATAAAAAACATCAAGAAGTAATAATAACAGGATATTTTAATAGTCGAGCACAAAGTAGAATGACAGATGAAGTGATTGGACCATTTGGGGAAAAAGTGGAAAATGACAATGGAGATAGATTGATAAGTTTAATGTAAAACAACATGGCTATATGATAATGAATAGTTTCTTCCAACATCGGGAAATACATAAATACACACGCGAACAGCCAACAAAAAGTCTGAAATCAGTAATTGATTATATAATTGTGAAACAAAAACGTGATATAATAGTGAAAGATATTAGAGTGTATAGAAAACCAGATTGCGGAAGTGATCATTATATGCTTTTGGGAAAATTCATATTAACAAATAGGAAAAAACAAAATATTGAAGTAACGGAAGACAGAATAAATACAACCCCTTTGAATGAACCAAGGTACAAAGTAAGTGTATTCTATGATGAGAGTATAAACAATCTTTTTCAATCAAGATTAAAACAAAAACTTAATTAAATTTAAATAAATCTGCAGTGGAAATGTATGATCAACTAAAGGAAAGTATACATTCAGCAGCTTTAGAAGCACTTGGGACACAAAATTTAGCAGTAAAAAGAAATAATGAACGGTTTAATCACAATATTAAAAAATTAGTAGAAGAAAAAAGAAAGCATGGATGAAATGGTTATCAGATCACTTAAAAACGTCTCGAAATGAATATATCACTTTAAAACATAAAACAAAGGCGGAAGTGAGAAGGACAAAAAATGAGTACTGGGATAATATATGCTCGAATATAGATCATTCGATTGGATATGCTAGATCCAAAGAAGCTTGGAAGAAACATTACAAAATATCAGGAAATCAGAAAGAAAGAAGATAAATATTCAGTTGATAAGACCATCAGAATGGATGCAACATTATAAAGGTTTACTTCAAGAAAATAGAAATGAGTCCCTCAAGGGTCCTCACAAGGGGATTGTGGATAGCGATCAGAAGGTGCCCAAGCTGAGCAAAACATTTCTTCCACTTACTTGTGTTTTGCACTCTTTTATCTTTACTATCTAACCTCTCTTAGTTAACTCTTGTTTTTTTCGACCCCGATGCAATTAGGGCATCCAACGGCTAGGGAGTCTTTCCTTTCTTCCATTTCTTCTTTCCTTTATTTTCTTTTCTTCTCCAGAAAAGGCTGACCAGAGGCTATAAGATGGCAGCCCCATCACTGGTCTTGCCTTCCTTTGGCCAGCAACCAATCGGAGGGACTATTATTATGCTTTCAAGTCTTATACGAGAATTTCCCGGAAGATGCTGGAGGGAAAATTTTCTATAGGATCGTAACAGGCCTTGGCCTAATACTTGGAAGGAAGAAGAAGAAGAGAAATGAGTTTCACCTTCAAGAAATGGATGTAGAATATAAATTTGACACTCCAGAGATAACAGAAGATGAAGTAAAAAGAGGCAAAAAATAGAGAGCACCAGGACCAGGAAATATTCAGACGGAACTCCTAAAACATGGAGGAGATATTTTAGTAATATTTTTAATAAAATTGAAATTGGAGACGATATCCCAGAAGACTGGAATTTATCGTACATTACTGCTATTTTTTGAAAAGGTGATAAAAAACTGTGTTCCATTTATAGAGGTATAAGCGTTATACCTTCAACAGCTAGGATTTTTAGTAAAATTATAAATTTTAAACGTAAGGAGATAAAAGATAACTTAAGAGAAGAACAATGTGGATTCCGGAGTGGAAGATCATGTACTGATAATATTTTCTGTATTAGACAATTACAAGAGAAAATCCTAGCAAAAAATAAAGAACTACATATGACTTTATTGATTTAGAGGTGGCATATGATAGTGTACCTCGACAATTGTTATGAATGGCGATGAGAAATATGAATATCTGTGATAAATGGATTAATATTGTTAGGAGGATCTATAGTAATACAAAAGCTAAAGTAAAAATACTGAATAATTTAACAGAGGAATTCACAGTGAATTCCTTAAGCAGGGATGCAGTTTGTCACCCATTCTTTTTAACATTTATTTAGACCAGGCTCTTAACTTATGGTATAAAAAATGTTCTGAAATGGGTATTCCTATAGGAGGAAAATTACTGCATTCATTTTGTTGTTTGCAGATGATCAAATAATTTTTGGAGGGGATGAAGATGATATGAAATATATGATAAATAAACTAATGGAAGAATATAAAAAATGGGGACTGAATATAAATTTACAGAAAACAGAATATGTGTGTTTGGGAAAGGATATGGATGACCTCATACTTGAAACAGGGAAAATCAAAAAATGTGAATTTTTTAAATATCTTGGGTCAATAATTACAAGTTTAGGTACCTGTGAGAGAGATGTTTAGACTAAAATTGCAATGGCAAAAAATGCAACTAAGACATTACATGGAGTAATTTGGAACAAAAATATTTTAAAAGAAACAAAAATGAAATTTATAAGAGCATAATACAGAATATTTTGTCATATGTAAAGGCTTGGTCTTTGACGGATTACAAAAGAATAAAGTTAGAACAGTTGAATTTGATTATTTTAGAAGAAGCCTCCAAAAAACAAGACAGGATAACATAAGAAATGAATTCCTTTGGAGAGAAATGTTGTTAAGAGGATTGAAAATCAAACGCTTAAATGGTTTGGCCATGTACAAAGAATGAAAATGAAAGATGGCCAAAAAATATATCCCAATGGTCACCCCCTGGAAGAAATAAACGTGGCAGATCAAGATGGAAATGGAAAACCTACGTCAGAACAATAATGGAGGATAGGAATTTGGAAGAGGGAGATTGGAATGATAGAGATAAATGGAAACTGAAGACGGCAAACCTTTAAGTGGGGGAAAGCCGAAGATGAAGAAGAAGGGATTGTGTTGAAAATATTAGAAGACATTTTGTACATTTTCTTGGTCTGATGCACAGGTCATGCATATCTTGCTGAATATTCTGTCAGTTTACATTTCATTGCTTGACATCTAAAACAAGGACAGAAGGTAATCAATGATGTGGGTACCTCTATTGGAGCTGCAGTAGCATTTACCACATTTCACCATAGAGTAGAACAATGTCGGTGTACTCCTTATTTGTAAACATAGTAGGAACACCTCAAAATATGAAGGCCCACTGTTGTTATTATCCACTTCCACAAACAAAATAGGAACAACATATGTGGAGCAGGTTCATAACCCTTGTTCTTACCCTTTCTAGCTTTGTGGCAGTCTGTTCGAGTTCCACTGCTAATTTAAAGGAGAAATTGTTTAGGCGTCCAAACTTTCCCTGCTGACAGAGAAATATCTTAGACTATTTAACTCATGCCCCAAATGGGAGTCAATGACCAATCACATTTCAATTAATTTTTATTTACAACCAATCACAGTCGTGTTTCGCCTAAAATTTACCAACTAAAGTTTATCATAATAAAGAAAGCACCTCCTTTTTAACATTCTGAGTAGGTCATACCATTTTGCAGTGACTGACTCTCTAAGAAATACGGCTACCAGATTGTATATATAGTGCATGAATGTCAACAGAAAGCGCATAAGAGAGATATTATAAAATCATTTGTAACAATTGATTATACCAAAAAAAAAAAAAAGAAACTACTGTTTGCACTTTCTTAAACAAATTATTTTCCAAGGAAATGACGCAGAAAAATATAATTGACATATTTACATCATAGGACATCAGAAATTAATTAATACCTATAACATTGGTTATAAATCTCTCCACTGGGGTGCATTCTTACAACATTGCGATCTTTTGGCAATAAATAATATTATGATCTGGTTGCAGTGATCGAACAAATGAAGCGTACCAATCATTTCTCATTTGTTTTCAAACATTGCTGTTTACATTAAATATATAAATATTTTAAATCTAATCAATTTAAATATCTTGGCTATTATCTCTCTATCTGGGATGAAAAGGATATCCCTGAAAAAGTTACTAGTTATAATAAAAGTTTAGGAATTATTAATCAAGTTATGAAACCATCCGTTGTACAAAAAACACCAGATTACGTTTATATAACACTTTGGCTAGACCAGTGTTGACCTATGGTAGTGAAGCATGGACACTAAAAAAACAACATGAAAGCAGAATAACGGCTTGTGAAATGAGATTCATGCGCAGAACAGCGGGTTACACCAGATGGGATCGGAAAAGGAACACCGATATCTTAAAAGAATGGAAGACTACGCCAATTTTGGAATATATTAAACAGTACCAACTAAATTGGAAACACCATCTTGAAAGAATGAGTTCAAATCGGATCCCCAAAGCTGTTTATAATTATATACCAAGAGGACGAAGATCACTTGGCCGTCCTATGAAACGCTGGAGGGAAAATTTTCTATAGGATCGTAACAGGCCTTGGCCTAATACTTGGAAGGAAGAAGAAGAAGATATTTTAAAATAACTGTAGTTAAGTAATGATTTGTGAGTAAACAGCTTAATTTTATTCATTAAATAGTCCTAACAAATGCCACTCTTTATTTCCAAATTTTCTAGATAAATTGGAATTCACTCGTGGCATTACTTATGATAACACTGAATAGTGCAGATGTACCATTGTTATGTATATAGTTTGATATACTGAAACTTTGTCTGTCTGTTTGCAGGCCACATCTGATGCTGTGAAAAATGAATTAAAAACATAGATATTGAAGAAGAGATAACTCATAATTTGGTAAGTTCACTTTCTATGGAAAATATAGGCCATCAAAGTAAGAGGTTTTTTTTTTTTTTGGATTTTTCATTACAATCATTTGTTTTGGTACCTGTTTATACAACTTAATTAACACTTGGGAATGTGCGATGATCACAGCTGTCTGATGAAAATGTCTATAACCGGCATGGGGTTTGCTGCCAAAAGTTTACTTATGCTTGAAAGGTCAAAGCCAATAAGCCAGTACCCTTGATCGAAACAGTGACAGTCTTTTGCCCTAAATGCACAACCATCAAGAAATGTAGACATGGGTTCCACTCGTGTACAATTTTCCAGAGGTGAAATAATCAGCCATTGGGTTCTTGGTCAGGAACTATTTCAGGGAATCCATGGCAGTTGGAAAACACAGGTAAGGATAGGGATATATTGAGAACTTATGGCTTCATGGCCTTGAACCTGAGGGTTCATATCTGTCAGTTCGATAGTGTCAGTTGTTTTTAGAATGACAAAAAATGTGTTATAGTTAATAACAACTTCTATTCCAAATTGTTCAGTTTATATAAAGTATAATAATTTATTATTGCAAATATGTTTCTATAAATCTACCATAATGGTACAGTATATAAAAAATGAACATTTTTGAATTGATACTCATGCATGCACATACTATAAGAAACACAATGCACTTATAATGTGAACCAGACAAAAGCTGATATCTAGTTAAATTGTATACTTCGGTGTTGTTTTTGAGGCCAGTATCACTTATCACTTAGTTTTATTTTATGTTGTTTTTTTGTGTTTGGTAAAAGTATAACTATCATAAATTAAGTATTATGAATTTAAAAATATTATTTTGAAAAATTGTATTGTTAAACAGTCAGTGTTTCCCAATCAGCCAATATAATTTTTCATTTCATATTAGCCAATAACATTTTTTCATCAGAGAAATGTTTGATGAATGATAAGTAAAACTTAATTCGACCCACAGTTGTCAATCAACTTACAGAAGGTATTAATACAAGTGTTGTGCATAAGCAGCATTTAAGTGAAATAATGATCAAAATATTTTTCCATATTCTCCCGCTTAATGACGGATCATATCATCAGGCAAAGAAAGAACTAAACATGTACACATAGCGACAAAAAGAATGGGCCGACTCTTGATCTCGAATGTTTCAAGTTCTAATGCGTGATTCACACAAGTAAACTAATTGCACAGTAGAGCTACAATACGTTTTCCTTCTTCCTTTGAAAGAGTATTCTTCTAAAACGCAGCAAGGCAGTGAAAACATAGCTCAGTGCTTAGTAGCTTGATTCGTATGCAAGAGGTCGCAGGTTTGATTCCCGGGAGATGTTATATTTTTTTAATTGTTAAGCGCTTTCTATTCTGTATATTCATTCTTTTAGAAAAAAAGTACTACTATTTGGAAGTATTATTATTTTTATTATTAATATATTATTTATTTATCAACAGGTTTACAGTGTAATTAAACACATTCCTATGGCCAAAGCTTTTTAAATTTTTATCTTCTTTCTCCATTCTTCTCTATCTTCTCATTCCAATTCTTCCAGACCTAGCTCCTTATATATCTTTCTTACATCATCCTCCATTTAAATCTAGGTCCACCTCTCTTTCCTTTTTCAGGTGGAATCCATTCCAAAAGCTTTATCTGGGTAATCTTCTCTCTGGATCCTACGTATATGACAATACCATTCTAGTTGTCTGTATCTCACAGAATCTAATATTGAATTTGGGACTTTCATTTGTTGTGTGATGTTTGTTTTTTCTTAAGTTATGTAGATAGGAAATAACACTATGAGGTTCTTTAATATTGTTTATTTTTAATTATTTCACTCACCTCATACTTCATAATGCATAGCAGACCCTGGGTTTCTTCACGTAATTTGTGACATTGTCAATGCTGCGTCACGTTCACAACTGACGTCCCAACGGCCTTCTATCCTGCAGACTGACCTCCGCGCCATCTGGTGGCCGACCGAAGAATTTCCAAATCAGTCCTCTTTCTTTATAACCGGGTATTTCAAAATTCATAGTTGTATTTTCATTCTTGCATATGTAATTTTTTTCCCAAAATGTGAGTTCCTTCGGTTTTTCCAATTGTTTAAGTAATTTTGTTTTTGGTTTCTATTCTATGTTTTTTCTGACCAGGCATGTGCAGCTATTGCAGATTTTTCGGTTTCTCCATTTTTAACATTCTGAGGTGTTCTTTTAATCTTGTATTTAGATTCCTTTTGTTTTTTCCTATGTATATCTTTTCACAATCTTTACAATTAATTTGATAAATTCCCGTTTTTTTGCAGTCTTCAATTTTTTCATTTTTGTTTATTTTCATTCATAACAACAAAAATGAAAAAATTGAAGACTGCAAAAAATCGGGAATTTATCAAATTAATTGTAAAGATTGTGAAAAGATATACATAGGAAAAACAAAAAGGAATCTAAATACAAGATTAAAAGAACACCTCAGAAATGTTTAAAATGGAGAAACCGAAAAATCTGCAATAGCTGCACATGCCTGGTCAGAAAAACATAGAATAGAACCAAAACAAAATTACTTAAACAATTGGAAAAACCGAAGGAACTCACAATTGTGGGAAAAAATTTACATATGCAAGAATGAAAATACAACTATGAATTTTGAAATACCCGGTTATAAAGAAAGAGGACTGATTTGGAATTCTTCGGTCGGCCACCAGATGGCGCGGAGGTCAGTCTGCAGGATAGAAGGCCGTGTGGACGTCAGTTGTGAACGTGAACGCAGCATTGACAATGTCACAATTACTGTGAAGAAACCCAGGGTCTGCTATGCATTATGAAGTATGAGGTGGAGTGAAATAATAAAAACTACAACAATATGTTTTTTTTTTATTTTTTTTATTTTAATTTTTTTCAATTTAGAATTCTATTTGCGCGCTGAAAAAAAGCAATCCAATTTCAGTAGACATAAGCTTTAAAACTCAAAATTTTTATCAAGATGCCAAGTTTCTGACACCAAATGTTAGCGTGCTTTGATTTTATGGATTTATAAATTTCTAATTTGATATCTATTTCTTATGT
>JASPKZ010002408.1:0-82832 GCA_030220185.1 Diploptera punctata
ATTTCTCTATGGTGGATCCAACAGGTAATACTTCACAGGTTTATAGGTGTTCTTCATTAATTTCTTCGTCTTTATTGCATAGATGACAATTTGGATTCGTGTATATTCCTATTTTATATAAATGTTTGGCCAAATAGTCATGTTCTGTAAGCAGTCTAAATGTTGCTACTTCCCTCAAATCATAGTTAATGTTATTCTCCCACCTTATTCTTGGTCTACCAACTGGGCATGTTCCCTCTGGCTTTCCTACAAGGAGCTTCCATGCAAGTCTTTCATTCCCCATACGTGCAACATGTCCTGCCCATCGCAGTCTACGAGATTTAACTGTTCTTATTATATCTAGCTTCCCATAAAGACCATGTAGTTCATTGTTATGTGGTCTTCTCCATTCACCTGTCTGTTCATCTCTCTTTGGTCCAAAAATTTTCCTAAGTACTTTATTCTCAAATACTTGTAATCTCCTTTCCTCCCTTAAAGTAAGAGTCCATGTTTCGCACCCATATAATATAACTGGTAGAATAATAGTTTTATATATTTTCAGTTTAACATTTTTTGAAAGGAGTTGGAACATCAAGAGTCTCTGCAATGCATAATAGCACGCATTTCCAGAATTGAGCCTATGTTTAATTTCTTTGTGCATCTCATTCCTATTGGTGATTATTGTTCCTAGGTATTTGAATTCATCCACTTCCTCAAAATTTCCCTCATTTGTCATTAGCTGTCCATTTCCATTATTTAATGAATTTCTACGTGTGACCATATATTTAGTTTTATTGATATTTACTTCCAGTCCTAATTTCTTAGTGTTCTCAATAGTGTGTGTGTGTTGTCCTTTAGTATCTCCTCGCTATCGGCCAACAATACTACATCATCAGTATAAACTAACAGCTTATTAATACCATTGAGTTGTAAGCCTTCCTCATTCTCTAAAGATTTAATGGCATGCTCTAGTACAAAATTAAATAGTAGAGGAGATAGTGCATCTCCTTGCTTCAACCCATTCTGGATTTCAAAAGTGTCCGAAAACTGTTTGCCTACACGCACCCTACTCTTTGTGCCATTTAGACACATTCGTAGAAGTCTAACTTTTTAGGAATTCCGAACTCCAGCAGGATATTATATAACTTCTCCCTCTTAATTGAATCATATGCTTTTTTGAAGTCTACCAACATTCATATTCTATTAAATAACACTAAGAAATTAGGACTAAAATTCAATATCAATTAAACTAAATAGGCCTTATGGTCATATGAAGAAACATTATTAAATGGAAATTGGCATTTAATAACAAATGAGGGAACTTTCGAAGAAATGGCTGAAATTAAATACCTAGGAACAAAAATTACAAACAGGAATGGGTTGCAGAAAGAAATTGGCTCATTCTGGGAAAGCATGCTATATGCATTACAGGGACTCATCATTCCAACTCCTCTAAAAAATGTTAAACTAAAAGTTTAGAAAATGATAATTCTTCCAAATATACTACACGGATGCAAAACACGGCCTCCTGCTTTAAGGGAGAAGAAATCTTTACGAGCCTTTTAAAAATAAAGTACTTTAAAAATTGAACTTTTTTAGGAATAAATCACTATGGGGTGTAATTTATGATTAAATTAAAATGTTTCATGCCTCTCCTCACATCCAGTCTTCTAAGTAGATCGCAATTTCAAAGCCTTCGCGGCTTCATCTTCAGTACTATTGTCAACTGATGTTATGTTGAATAAAAAGACCTACTTCTTCTTCCCTCTGTTGGTGAACCGATAAACTTCCAGATCCAATCAGAATCCGCAGGAATTAAAGTTCATTAGTTTTTCTTTCTTGTTTTTTTTATGTGGGTTTTTCCCAAACCGCGAGTTCTTTAGTTTTTCTGTTTGTTTAATTAGACTGGGTATGAGGAGAGATATGAAACATTTAATTTAATCATGCTTTAGAAATGTTTGAAATAAAGAGAGACAAGTGAATGGAGAAAATTATATACAATGAGTTACATAATTTTTATGGTAAACCAGAAGTAATAAAGACAGTTAAGTATCATAGATTCCGTTAGGTAAGACACGTGGCATGGAAACCTCTTGTAGAAAAACTTGAGAGGATAGAACCCCAGTTAATAGGTCATGATTTGAGAGAGATAAATTATATGGAGAATGACTATGACATCAGCTCATGAGTGGGATGTATGGAGAGCTTATGTCCATGCAGCCACGAACCTTCTAAGTTTGATAATGCCAGTGAGTTAGTTATGTACTGCATGAAAACCAGATAAATGCTATCATCATAAAGAAATATATATATAGTTAAAATATGCAAACACACACACACACGCATATATATTACATCCATACTGTATCTGTAATTTTTTTTACTAAAAGAAAATCTATCTATAAACAACAGTATTAAAATTATGTACTTCTCTGTGGAGTGAGAACTGTCCAGCCTTCAGATTCAGGACTCACTTCTCGTTCTGATTGGGGTTGTTGTTCCATTTCCTTATGCCTATCCTGTTGCTTATCAATCTCCATAGCACTTTCCCCTGCAGGATTATCGCCATTCTTCTCTTTGTCATTTCCTGCTTTGTCCTTTGTTCTCACTTCAACATCAACATCAATTCCTATAAAATTGTAAATTACAAGATATAATTATGGAAAAAAAAAATTTTTTTTTTGTAACAAGAAGAAATTATATATATATATATATATATATATATATATATATTAAATAAAAAAATTAATTTCCTTATAAAGGTTAGGAAAAATATGAGGGGGAGGAGAATTCATCAACTTGAATTTAATATTATATCCCTATTTTCAGTAATTATGAATTCAGGCATAAAAATAGAGATGACAGATGTTACAAGTTCACTAATTTCCTGCTTGTTAATAGTATGCTAAAATTTTAATATGTTATAAAAGTTTTTATTATTAATTAATACTTCTAACTGAAGGACAAATTATAATTGAAGAGAAAAATAAATTAAACTAAATAGACTTTATGGTTATATGTAAAAACATATTAAATGGAAATTGACAATGTTATTGGATCCTGGGTTGAAACCCCAGTCTGAGCGTATAATTTTTCCCTTAAAATATTTGTCCTTCAGTGAGAAGTATTAAATTAATAATAAAAATATAGAAACAAGTCCTACTCGCTAATAAAGTAATGTTTAAATTCCCAATAAATATCTTCTTAAATAAGAAGCAGCCATTTGTGTGATCGAACAAAGGTTTTGTAGCATTGGTGCTCAGGAATTAACAATGTATAAGAGAAAAAAATTGCATTTAGATTGGAGTGCTCAGATAGCTCAGGGGTAAGAGCATTGGCCTAGAAATGCCAAAGATCCTGGGTTTAAAACCCCAGTCTAAGGGAATAATTTTTCTTCAAATATGATGTTATAAATTTTTGTTTCAAAACAATTTATTCAAATGTTATTTATTATCTTGTTAAATAAATTGTGGCATAAATATAATAAAATAAGATGGTAATAGCTCATTTCGTTTGGATTTCAGAACACTGACATAATTTTTTCTAAATAAATAACAGCAATGAGTGAATGAGTGTAATTGCAGCCAACCCTATTCCTCTTTCACATTTTTCAAAATTGTGATGAATACATTTCTAAAATATGAGATTTCTTCAGCAAGAAATGTTAAATATATAATAAAAACATGAAAGCTCTAGTAGCTTTATAAAGTAATGTTAAAATTCCCATTAAAAAAGTCTTCTAAATAAAATGAAACCATTTGTGTGTCGAACAACAGTTTGTAGCCTTTCGCATTCTAGGGAATTAAAATGTATAAGAGAAAATTTTGCATTTAGATTGGAGGCCTAGGGTAGTTTAGTGGCAGAGCGAAATAATGTATAAAGTTTGAACCCCGGTCTAGGCATAGTTTTCTTATCCATTTCATATATCTCAATGATGGATAAATTATATTTGAAGAGAAAAATTATATGCTCAGACTGGGGTTTGAACCTAGAATCTTTCACACTCTACACGAATGCTCTACGGAGTAACTAGGTTCAAACCCAGTCAAAGCGTACAATTTTTCTCTTCAAATATAATTTATCCATCATTGAGATGTATGAAATGAATAATAAAAACATCGAAAGAATCCGTACTGACTTTATAATGTAATGTAAAATTCCCAATTAAATGTCTTAATAAAGTAGCCACCATTTGCAAGATAGAAGCAAAGGTTTCATAGCATTTGGTGCGTGGGAATTAATAGCGTATATAAGAGAAAAATTTGCATTTAGATTTGGAGTTGCTCAGATAGCTCACTCAATAGAGCATTTACCTAGAGTGCAAAAGGTCCTGAATTCAAACCCCAGTCTGAGCGTATAATTTTTCTCTTCAAATATAATATGTCCTTCAGTGAGAAATGTTCAATTTATAATAAAAATATTAAAAAGACTTCTTAAATTAGAAGCCGCTATTCCATGTCAAACTGATTTATAGCCTTTGGTGCTCTCTGGAATTGTTATAAGAGAAAAAATTGCACTTAGATTGGAGGCTAGAATAGCTCAGTGGCAAAGCATTAGCATATAAAGCTAGAGGTCCGGTTTCTAAAACCCCACGTATTCAAAAATAGATTATTTACCACATAACACGTAAATTCTATAGCATGTACTTTGCGTTTGCTTCAGATTCTTAATATGACAGATGGTTGGAGTTATGTGGTCGTGAATATGTTTTCCATTTGTTTTATATGATATATCGATCATTGATTCGTAGGTATATAAATATAAGAGGCTTAATAACCCATGAAACAATACAGGATATCTTTATCTCATTAAAAATAAAAATAATGTTTTTGGTGTTAATGCTAGTGATTATAAATCATAAATACCCCGTTAATAGATTTTGTATTTCTAGATTAAAAAAAGTACTATCCCACATGGGACCTCAAGAACTCAGGTCTATGGATCAATAGGCAGATATGCTACCCATCTGAGCTAATAACTTGCACTCGGGCAATCTAAATATATGCAATTAAACATTGGTATACTGAGGGTTGCAATTACATTTTGTGTAGTGTTTTAAAATATCAAAAATGTTGAATGGAATGAAATGAATAAATCGGCAATTGCAGCTCATAGTTTCGCCTGATAGAGAAGCACCAACATTGGAAGAGAAACTAAAACTTTTGAAACATTTGGAGCAACCAGTGGAATTATACAGATTGGGAACAAGATATACAATCAGACATGAATAAATCTAAAGCAATGAATTTAGACATTCCCGACATGAGAATAATTTGATCTCTAAGCTTATAAAATCGACACCAGATTGGCAGTTCAGAAGCAGATGTTAACGGTGAAATTTAGACCGTGGGGATATTGACTGACCGACGTGAAGTAAGACTATAACTCTTGAAACCGGTATCATGACGACACGCAACTTTACGAGGTGAGTGATGTTTTAAAGAATTTTCTTCCAACTCATTCATTAATGTAAATACTTCATCGTGTTTCCTCCACCTGTAATTTTAATCTAAATCAGAAAACGACTTATTGTAGGAATTCTCACTAGGAGGTTATAATTCCATTAAGGTAGAATTTTTATCACTCACCTCATATTGTTCAAAATTATAAACTGTTTCTCTCTGGTGCAGCATACAAAAATAGTAGCAATTTTTTTAAAGAAATGTAATTATCCAAATGAAGCAAATTGCCCTAGATATACGATTTATGGCAGTCATTTTCGAATCAATGACAATGTATTAAACTTTTAACATAAGGAAAAGATGGTAATTTAGAATGCAGAATAACAAATTGTTAAAAATAAAATGTTGATGAAACAAAATTTTGTTTAAATTGTGTGTTGAAGTAATACTACAATTTGTTAAACTTATTAAGTTATGGGGACATGATATTATTAAAAACAAAACTAAATACTTTATCCCTTTTTTTACTAATGTTTTATTCATCTCTCTGGAGAAATTAAAAATAAAAACTAATTATTTATTGTTTTATAAATTTTTACTCTTAAAGTGTTTATTTAATTGAAATGGATTTATATGCACCTAATGCTGATAAAAAAAAAAGGTTGGAATTGTGAAAATGTACTTCTAGGAATAACTTAAAGCATAAATGCAATAACAGTAAAAGTGTGAAGCTCCCCTAATAAGTAAAGTGTAAAGTGATCCCATGACAGGCCTCAGGAGGCCCTTGGGGTAGTAGGAGGTTAAGGCTCCCATTTTTCTAGACAATCGGCACTTGATGCCAGCCGGGTTGTCAGCCCTGCATGACGGCCGCATTTACCCCCAGAACAAGTGTCTGGTACTCATTTCTGTTAGAGGCTGAGTCGACCCCAGGACCATAGTGCCGCCAGAGGGTTTGGGTCAGTTTAAAAATCCTGACCCCCACGGGGCTCGAACCCTCGACCTTCCGGCTTGTAGCGCAGTGCCTTAACCACTACACTACGGCGTTGTCCCCGAAGCTCCTCTAATACCTCGGCCAAATAATTAAAAAGATTAACAACAAATGACCAAAGAGAGATGAACAGACAGGTGAATGGAGAAGACTACATAACAATGAACTACATGGTCTTTATAGGAAGCCAGATATAATAAGAACAGTTAAGTCTCGTAGACTGCGATGGACAGGACATGTTGCGCGGTATGGGGAATGAAAGACGTGCATGGAAACTTCTTGTAGGAAAGCCAGAAGGAAAACGCCCAGTTGGTAGACCAAGAATGAGGTGGGAGAAACATTAACTATGATTTGAGGGAAGTAGATTATACAGGGAGTGATTGGAAAGCATTAGCTCAGGATAGGGATGTATGGAGAGCTTATGTCCGTGCGGCCATGAACCTACGGGTTCGATAGTGCCAGTGAGTAAGTAAGTAACAACAAATGAATGAATGAATAAATAAATACTCGCACACTGTATCATTCTCTATATTAAACATTCAGAAGAATATAAGCAAAACAACCCAGATCTAATACAAGCAAGGTTGAAAATTTTCATAAGAAAATGTTTTATCTTTGGAACAAAGAGAAGCGACAATGTAAAATTTCTAATCACTGAATTATGGACCAATGTGTGAATTAAATTCATCTGCTGTAAATGCATTGAGAAGACAGATCATACTTTAATAAATGAGTTGGAGAAAATGTTTTAACATCTCACCTCACAAAGTTGCGTGTCTTCACGATACCGGTTTCAAAAGTATAGTATTACTTCTATCTTTAGTCAAATTCCAAATTCAGTTGGAATTTGACTGAAGATGGAAGTAATACCATACTTTTGAAACCGGTATTGTGAAGACATGCAACTTTGTGAGGTGAGACGTTAAAACATTTTCTCCAACTCATTTACTAATGAAAATACCTCATAGTGTTTCCTCCCCACTGTAACTTTAATTAAAAACAGATCATACTACTGATAATAATTTGTCAGGGAGAGGGTCATTAAACATGTAAAGAGAATTACATTTATGTAAAGAGAAAATGATAAACAATTTGGGGACCCTAAATATTTGAAAACACAATTTAAAAGAACCTTACCAAGAGGATCCAAGATATTGGCAACAGTCTGGCCAATATTTTTCAGATACTGAACATGAGCTTCTTCCTTCTCATTTTTCTTCTGTTGTTTTCTGCTAGATGGTCCAGCACCTTGATTCTTTTCTTCAGAATTATCATCATCATCATCTGGGAGGCTGCATTCATTGAGATAAGCAGCAAGAGTTTCAAGCCATCCTACATATCTTCCTCCCCTATGATGTCTCCAGCCATGATGGCCACGATGACCACCTCCATGGTGTTCATCATGATTTCCACCACGACCTCCACGACGACAGAATTCACCTGTTGCCTCTCCAAATGGGCAATGTCCTTCTGCCCTTTGAGCAGCCTTGTTCAAATGATGAGCCAAGCGCTTTCCAAAGTGATGTCTCTGAAATCATAATTATGGAGCATAACACCTCATCATCAATTTCTTTAGTGTAATAGTTAATGTGTCTGACTGGCAATACTGAAGTCTGGGCTTCATTTATATATTAAGAATTAACACTGAGGTTTTTTAAGTAGTAATCATTAATAAAGAAGTAATCTTCAAGCATGGAACTGCAGTTTCTGGAGGCATCCCTCCCATCTTCAGTCATCTTTACAACTTAGTTTTTAATTTAGAAAAAAATTAACGTTCGGACAGGGATTTGAGCCCTGAATATCTGACACTATGTGTCACTGCAATACCGATTACACCATCCGAACACCCAATACAAACGTCAACAATTTTTTCCACTTATATAATTCTCTTTCATCAGAAGGCTGGCAGCTATCGCTACAATCAATGCCATCTAACAACTTCAATTTGAAGTATTTTTTAATGAGAATTTATAAGCGGTAAAGCTTCATACGTAGATGTTACATTTTAAATGACATTTTTCAGAATTTATATATTTTTTAATTTAGAAGGAAAATTAACGTTCAGACCCCGGCATTGACACAAAGTCAGAGATCATATAACATCTAAATCTTTACAACTATTGAATCCTGGTCAACACCTTAATCTTCAAAGTTGCCATCTGGTGTTGATTTGATGAACTTTGAGATCAAATCTTGTTTGCTGGGAATTTCAAAATTTATGAATCTAAATGTGTTCTTCAGAATGTACATATTTTCCCAAACTGTCAAATCCAAGGGGTTTTCCAAATGTTTAAAAAGTTAGTTACTTTTTCAATTTTATGACTCTTCAACAAACTATGAGCTGCAGTCGTAAAATTGAAAAAAAAAAAAAGCTATACTTTTGAAACATTTTGAAAATACCTTGAATTTGACAGTTTGGGAAAAGATATACATTCAGGAATAAATTTAGATCCATGAATTTGAATTCCCAGCAAACAAGATTTGATCTCGAAGTTCAACAAATCAACACCAGATGCCAACTTTGAAGATGAATGTGTAGACCAGGATTCAATAGTCATGAAGATGGTAGGGATGCCTCCAGAAACTGCAGTTCCTTGCTTGAAGATCATGGAGTATGAGGTGAGATTTGGGACAGGATTAGTCCGGGATGGTTTAATTGGTGTCCAGGAAAAGATACGAGGACTAAATTGTTGCTCGGGACTAGTTCAGGTCAGGGTTCGGTAAGAGCTGGATTCTTATCAAAGGTGACGCAAGGAAGATTAACGTGATACGTTAATAGGAAATCACTAGAGGCTGCCGTGGAGTTAACACAGTTGACTACTTTATTTACCTATATGTATACACTGGCGGCCCTCCGACTGTTTTCTAGAGCCCCAAAGCACAATGTAGGAGATGATCCAGTAATGTGCCCTGTTAGACGTAGGGCTAGCTAACACTAACTGATGTGGCCCTGTTTGAAGTAAGGCTAACAACTAACTGATGTGCGATTCTCTTCGCGAATAATTTATTTGGTTATTAGGTGTTTTATGATCCCGCCCACATATATGCTTTGGACCTCCTTACAAATTAACCAATTTTACAAGTTTTGGGGCTGGTTTACGCCCATTCTCCATTACTGAGGGATGTTCAAACTTTCCATATATTTTTTATGTTGGCAGAATTATTATATTTATTTTTCCTATAACGTCTTGCTAATGCTATATCTCCGATAAAGACGTCACCTGTCATGTCAATATCTTATTGTTTAAAATGTCATCTGTTAGCTTGGGGATTCATGTCGAGTTTGACAGGTACCTTAGCCGTGTCTTTTGTTACAAAGAGACAGTTCGGATTCCTTTACCCATTGTATTCGGCACGTAGCCGCTGGAAAACCCATGAGTTATACTCCTTTCCTCAGTAATAACTTTATGATGAATTAAATTATTAAGCTATATATAAGAATCGTATATTGTTCTAGTTATCAATTTATTTCTATTTTTATTATACTAAAAATGGTCCCCTGATTATTTTGAATATAAACTTGGTATAATTGGATTGTTATTACTCTTTTTATATTTTGGCCTATGTTATATTTGATTAGGATACCTTTTTATTATTAGATACTAGAAACAATGCCTAGACCTAATATCGGTACAGATTTAAAGACTATTTATTAGTTCATGTTATTTCCTATAATTAATTTATGATATAAGTAATCATTAAATGAATATAATAAATTTGGGAATTTTTACATTATGTTTTCTTAATAAGAATCAAATGAATCATGAATTCTTCTTACCTCATACATCTATGTTTTTTTTAACACAGAACTGCAGTATTGGGAAATACATCATTCCCATCTTCAGTGTTTCATGACTGTCAATTTTTTATTATGCCAGTAATTTTCTAAACTGCCATCTGATCTACTTTTGAAGAATTTGTAATCAAATAGAACCATGAACTTCGTGGTTCCGGCCAACCAAGTTTGATTACAAAATTCTTCAAAAGTACACAGATGGCAGTTTAGAAAATTACCAGCATAATAAAAAATTGACAGTCGTGAAAACAGCTGAAGATGGGAATGATGTATTTCTGTGTTAAAAAAAACATAGATGTATGAGGTAAGATGAATTCTCGATTGATAATCATTAAATGAATCCAATTTTACCACCTCACCTTATATATTTTGGATAAGCCATCATTAAAGTAAAAAATAGATTTAAAGAGAAAGAACAATATTCAATACAATGGTGGAAAAATTTCAATATTGTCTGTTAATAACCAAAGTTACAAGAATTGAAATATAACATGTACCCATTTTTTTTACCAGCTGTGATAGTCTGCTTCCACATGGTGTTCCAGGATAATGCAAATTATAAGTCAATCAAAAATGTAAAACATAAAAAAATGAATTACACAGTCATGATTTTTCCTTATTTGTTATCAGCCCATAACTTATATTAAATTAATGTTGGGAAGTAAACATTATGAGGGTATAATCATTCAAATTCATCGGAGAACATATTGTTTAAACAACTCACCTCATAGGATTCATGCTTCCATGATATCGCGATTTCAAACATAGTCATGTTCATCTTCAGCCAGAGTATGGCTGAAGATGAACATGACTATGTTTGAATCGCGATATCATGGAAGCATGAATCCTATGAGGTGAGTTGTTTAAACAATATGTTCTCCGATGAATTTTAACCCATAACTTACCCAAGGAGTTGGAACAGGCATCCGAATCATGTAATGCTCAGGCATGCAGTCCTTTCCCCTCGCAAGTAGCACACAAATCAAAATCAGGGCACTGGATACACTTATAGCGGAATCCTTCCACACCTTTGTTGCACCCATCGCATGTCACTCCAAAATGTTGTTGACGTCCTGCATTAAAGAGATAAAGGAAATTGTTGAAGAACACACTCATATATAGTGTAATGTCATGACATTTTCTTCAGTATCCATATTTACCAGAATATAAGGTAATGCCCCAATTTAAAAATAAAAAAAAACATTTTAATACTAATTTCTCATACATACTCAATAAATTTTCATTCCAACTCATGATATCTGCCACTAAATAATTTTTAGAATGAATTAGTGTTTCTCAGTTTTTCCTTAATTTGTGGTCACTTACAAATGTTAATTTCTGAGATGACCAATTTTCTCCCTGTTACACAGTTCTGCATCAACTTGAAATTGGGAACACCTTAGCAAACCAGTGGGAATCTGTTCAACTCATACAACTATATTTTTTTTAATGGAATCTGACTTTTTATTGGCATTCATTTTAACATGTGCAAGATGATTTTTCTCTCAACTTCACTATTATGTTACAATTTGCAAATGTCATTGTTGAGACTCTATTTACTGCAGTGTTTTTCCTGGCTTTCCTGTCATATATGCAATGTCAGTCACGTATTGTTTGATCATTGTTGGGTTGTATCTGTGATCCTTTCCAAATTAGCAACTATATACCATGCAATAAGCTTGTAATCTACTATGCAATGTATAAACATTCACCTTAACTGCCTTTATTTCCTAGTTGCTGAGTTTAAAATGAGTCAATTTTTTAAACTCAGATTTCAGGAAAAAAGTTGTCTAAAAGTCAAGTAATATGGTGCTTGTAGCAACACCACAGAACTCGTAATTATTAATATTAATAAGTTCTAATCTGAAAACCTTACTATAGAGTAATACATGAATAAAAGCTTTGTCCTCTGTCAATTGTGTAACATTATCAGTGTTTTAAATTAAAATAGTACGGTAGTTTTATGATCAAAAACTTTTAAATTTAATGAGTATATTGCCTGACATCATCATCTCATCAAGCCTTTAATATTTTTTTTCAATCTTTCTTCTAAATGTGAAGAACAGAATGAGGAACAACTAATTACTAAAATTAGATTTCAACCAATCAACTTCTATTTAATAAAACTGAGTTTATTAATAATATTAACTAACTAATTCACTGGTTTTTATTATAAAATCACAATAAGAAGTAACATTATGAGGTTGTTCTTAATAAATAAGAATAAATACATCAGACTAATCTTATTTATTAATTCACTGATACTATTAACTTTCTTCAGAGGGAGATATTACTCCACCAAGTAGACTGCGCTTGCAGAAAATGTTAACTAACATGCTGTCTTTCTCTTCCTTACTAAGTTGCCACTTCCTGTCCTCTATATGTTCTCTGTCTGGCAGGTAGATAGCTGACAAATACTATGGATTTTAATGGTCCGTCCTTCTAGGCGGTCATTGGCAAAATGATAATTTGACAACCTGTTACTATTGGGGTTATGTGTATGAATGGGCTGTCCCTTCTCATTACATGTTACCACTTCTGATTTATTGTGAAGCTGGTAACAGAGAGACGACAAATACTGTGATTTTAAATGATCCGACTGCTTGAGCATTCAGTGCTTAAATGACTAATATGACAACCATATTAACCCTTTAGGTGTCATGAGCCGATTAGATCGGCTCTGGTGCTCCTGTCCATTACCTGCCACCTGCCAGACAATGTACTTAAACTACTTGCAAAGCCGATCACATCGGCAGGTGCGATTTAAATCGCAGACACAAGAGATTTTTACCAGTGGCATGCAGAGGATTAAGATCTTTCACATGTCTTAAGGGATTCTCCGCCCATACTTAAAATTCAACCATTTCAGTATGTGATCGGATGTACAGTCTTCTCTTACATCCCTTCCACAGATTCAATAGTTTGGCGACACTAACACTAAAACTCTTCCCCTCCACCTGTGCAAAGTTAACTTGGTTGTGTAATATGCCTTTTTATAGAAGAGACCTGGTATAAGTGTTCAGTGGCTAGTCTGATTAATTGTATAATTTCATAGAATATTATTTATCCTTATATATATATATATATAATGCCCAAACGGTCCCCGAAATCATATGGCCACCATCATCATCCTTATCATCATCATCCTCCTCCTTCACCGGTGTGGAAAGCAATGGGAAGCTACCACACCTACAATTCCCTAGTAAAGCTGCAAGCATAGCATGAAAAGTTAAGGGCAGAATAACTACTACTGTGGTTTATGAATCCCAGAAGTTTAATGCTACATTCAATAAGATTCTCCGTTGGTCCCTATCCTCCTCATCCAAATCCATATCTCTGATATATAATTCCCTAAGATCCATTTGAAAATTATTGTATCATCCATGCCTAGGATTTTTAATAGCCACTTCCCCATAGTTTTCTCAATAAAAATCTCAAAAATATTTCTATTATCATTCATTCTAACTACATAACCTGTCCATCTTAATCTCACGAACTTAATAACCCTAAGATATTAGGCCAACCTTCAACAATTAGGCTTATAATAAAAATTGAAAACTTACACTAAATTAAGCATGTCTGAAATATAGCATAGATCAACTGGTGTTAATCATATAAACAAGTACATTAAACTATTAAACGAGTAGAGACCAGATGTTCAGACATTAGAAAAGGCAAAAAAAGCTAGGCAGAAGGACACTTAAAATCTGTAATGCAGGCAGTGGAAACGTCATTTCTGCTTTTAAAATGCAATATAATTTTCAAGAAGAAACTTCAATCAATCATTTAAATTAATAGTTAATAGAAAATTAAAAAAAATAATGAGTATTTTAAAATTCTAAGCAACAAGGCATGGGCAGTCTTCAGCAGTAATTAATTAATTCTGGATACTCTGAGACATGCAGCAGTAACAATGTTCTGCATCACCACAGGACATGACTGTTTGGCTGCATATCTCCATAGGGTTTCTTTCTATCTATCTATCCATCGCCATAAGTGTATATTTTGCAAAGAAGATAATTCAATAATGATAATAGAACATCTGCACAAGTATCCTGTCTGCATTTTTTGTAAAAGTAAAGTGATCCCAATACAGGCCTTAGGAAACTCTTGGGGTAGAAGGAATTAAGACTCCCACCTTTCTATAGAATCGCCACGAGATTTGAACCCAGATTGTTATCCCTGAATGATGGATGTGTTTAGCTCCACAAACAGCCTGATACTAATTTCCATTAGAGGCTAAGTAGACTCCCGGGGCATTGTAATTACCAGAAAGTATAAGCCAATTTAAAAATCCTGACTCCATCAGGATTCGAACTTGCTACCCACTTATCGCAAATTACCTTAACCACGTATGCTAAGGCATCAACCTAACATTTTGTACAGAACATAAAACATGTCAATTAACATCCATGTATCATCCTTGATACAAGGATGGATCAAATATAAACCGGAATTTGTATCTGGAGGCTCTGGTAGCGAACTGCAAAGGTTGCAGTTTGGAGGGGTGTCTGGAGTAGGGATCTTGATGTGTCGCACTCCGAAGAGCGGTCGCTTGCTTCAGTATGCCATGAGCGAGCAAGAGGTACACACGTCTGTTGCACAACGCATTATTATTAAGTTTTTGGCGAAAGAAGGCACTAAACTTTCTGAAATTTTGAGAAGGCTCCATGCACAGTTTGGAGAAGCAACCCTTTCGAAGACGCAGGTGTAGGATTGGCACAAAAAAATTTTAGTGGGCCGGGATTCAGTTGAAAATGAGCCCCACCAAAGACGGCAACGAACAAGCATCACTCTGAAGGAGTTTTGCTCATGGATTTCCTTCATGAACGACGAACAGTGAATGCTGAGTACTACTGCCAGCTTTTGGACGAGACAAAAGCAGCATATCGCAACAAGCGCTGCCGGAAACTGATCCGAAATGTGATTGTGCTGCACACACTGCTCGGTTGACACAAGAAAAACTGACGAAAATGCATTGGACACCTCTGGAACATCCTCCTCACAGTCCAGATTTGTCACCCTGTGACTACCATTTGATTGGGCCACTGAAAGAAGACCTGGGAGGAAGGCGGTTTGGTGACAATGCAGTGGTAGAGGAGTTCGTGTGCTACTGGCTGACTACACGTCATCCCTCATTCTTCAAGGACGGCATCAAAAAGTTGCCAACTCGATGGCAAAAGTGTGTTGGAAAAGCAGGAGACTATGTAGAAAAATGAGGTGGTGGTTTTGTATTTTTTTTGTTAATTCAATAAAATTCTAAACAATAATTCCGGTTTATATTTGATTCACCCTTGTACATGGTTACATGTATCATCCTTGATACATGGTTAGATAATTACATATGGTACTTCATTTCAAAAAGTAGAAATTTATTAAATTAGAAATACACACCTTCACCTTCGCCTTCACCTTGGTCCTCAGAAGATCCTGGCTTCACTGACACATACAACTTGCGAACATCTATCTGCTGTTCAGTAAGTGCAATCATGAGTTCATCATCACTAGAGATCATCACATCATCACTATCTGAATCTGAAATTAAAGTCATATTGCTGTAGTTTTTACTGACAAACCAATCCAATTAAAAAGCAATCCCACTATAGACCCTAGGGGTAAGAGGAGGTTAATGCTCCTATTTTTCTAGATAATTGGCACTTGATATCAGCTGGGTTATCAGCCCTGCATGACGACTCCTTATCTTCAGAACAAGGTTTTGAAATTCATTTTCATTAGAGGCTGAGTTGATCCCAGTACCATGCCACCTGAAGGTTTGGGTCATTTTAAAAATCCTGATCCCACCAGGACTTGAACTCTCAACCTTCCAGTTTATAGCATATTACTTTAACCAACTATGCTATGGCATGCTCCCACCACTCCAATTAATCTATTAGTTTCTTGGCTTCTTAATACAATCAAATATTATTCTTAGGATTTTGATCAATGTTAAGCTTCCTCCAGATTTTCAGATAATGATCTATTTTGTCTATATCCATACCTTCCCACGTGGGGCAAGGATGATCTTATGTAAAAGTTATTTAACTAAGCTAATTTAGTTTATGCTTAATTCCCTATAAATAACAGTTAGTGACAAGTTGTTGGTTCATTACCTCAAAGGGACACCAAGTAGCCACTAAGGTATTACTTGGAAGATTAAAGGTCAATTTAATTTTGTTAAGAGGCTCTACTTAGAGCTTGAGGTCATTTTACAAGCTCAAAAATCTTCAGACTCTGAACTTACAGCTTGAAGTCCTTTCTGGAGGATTTGTCCCTTGGGATTTTTCTATCCTAAAATTCATTGACTTGCAGCTGGGTTTTAACCTGCAACCCAAGGGACAGAGGCAAGGAACTTAATCCCTAGACCACCGAGGGCAATAATCAACGATACAATTCTATTTAACTTACCTCTCCAATAAACAGAAATGTCCCGTCCTTGCAGAGATGGAAATACTGTTTGCAATTTTCCTTTCAGGTAACTGAAACTACAGACAACATCTTTATCCACGCCAAAACGACGAACTTCATTTAGTCCTTCTCCCTGAAGGTAAACTTTAAAGGAAACAGAATTCTCTTGTGCCATACTTCACTGCAATCTGAAACAAGAAAAAAATATATAATGAGAACAGGCTAAATGGATAAAGTTTAAGAATCTTAATTTACAATTCCCTTCCTCCTAGATGTTTCGCATCTTGGATTAAGTAATGAGTATATTGCATCATGTAGCTTTATTTTAGGTTATAATGGATTTTGATATCTATATCTTTTTGCATTTTGTGACTTCTGAAGGACTACAAATGATTAAAGTGACTGACTAATTCTCTCACTCTAATATATATATGGTATGATAAGAAAAATAAATGCCTGGACAGGATTCGAACCCGGATCTCTGAGTCTGTACCTCAGCGTGATATCCATTACACTACCAGGCAAATCCAATCCAAACACTTATTTTTCTTATATATGTATTATATTCTCCATTATTACTAGATGTCGCAAGAACTCGGTCTTCACTGCCATCTAGTAGCTGACTATAACAAGTAAGCAAATTAAAGAGAGTATTTTTACTTTATAGCAGTGACGCTTTATCGATGTTATAATTAAATGTTTAACATTGAGCAATGTAAGTTTAATATGGTATGATAAGAAAAATAAATGCCTGGACGGGATTCGAACCCGGATCTCTGAGTCTGTACCTCAGCGTGATATCCATTAAACTACCAGGCGAATCCAATCCAAACACTTATTTTATATATATATATAAATCCACTTACATAAAAAATTCAGTTACTCTTCAAAAAGGTTATACTAAAACAGTCTACAGAAGTCTAAAGTATTCTTTCAAGCCACACTAACCAAAGTGCACTGCTGCTCTAAAACAATCTCAATGTTGTACCTTATCTTATATTATTAATATAAGCCAGGAAGGAAACTTGAGTTAGCATGTGCTCTGGGATTTCTAATCAGAGTCAGATTTCATGGATTCTTTCTCTCAGGATCTGATTTGCAGTTTGAGGGCTTGGATGAAGAAATGATGACCATGTGGGTAATTAATTTAACTGTTTTTTTAATAATTGGGAGCAATGTATGTCACTTCTGGCACTTACTGAAAATGATTTGCAACAATCAATTTATAATTTACAAAAAAGTGGTCAAATTTAATATGGAAGTATCAATCAACAAAACTAATATTATGGCAATTCAAGGGAAGGACCCCATACAAAATAAAATCTGTCTCCAGAATAAAATTTTAGAGAGATCTAATCAATTTAAATATCTTTGATATTATCTCTCTATCTGGTATGAAAAAATTACTTGTTATAATAAAAGTTTGGGAATTATTAATCAAGTTATGAAACCATCCCTTGTACAAAAAAACACCAGATTACGTTTATATAACACTTTGGCTAAACCAGTGTTGACCTATGGTAGTGAAGCATGGACACTAAAAAGACAACATGAAAGCAGAATAACGGCTTGTGAAATGAGATTCATGCGCAGAACAGCGGGTTACACCAGATGGGATCAGAAAAGGAACACCGATATCTTAAAAGAATTGAAGACTACGCCAATTTTGGAATATATTAAACAGTACCAACTAAATTGGAAACACCATCTTGAAAGAATGAGTTCAAATCAGATCCCCAAAGCTGTTTATAATTATATACCAAAAGGAAGAAGATCACTGGGTCGTCCTATGAAACGCTGGAGGGAAAATTTTCTATAGGATCGTAACACGCCTTGGCCTAATACTTGGAAGGAAGAAGAAGAAGATATGTCACTGTTACAGGAATGTCAATCGACCTGTTATATATCCAAACCATACCTTTGGTCCATTAAACTTATTTATTTGCGATATATATGGATTTATTTCCAATCAACCAACCACTTTCACTAGGATATTCACTCGTAACTGACTGTGTAACCAATAACAGCCTTAATTAAAATATCAACTTGTAAATAATTGTTGAGTGAAATAATTGAACATCCATTTACTTTCCGTGTAATGTTAAAACAATTATTATAAATATTATCTGAACCAGCGTATTTTAATGTAAAAGAAATCACTATATGTGTGACTCAACACACAAAATACAATAGTCGTACACTTGGTGACTTAATGAAAAAGAAGGTAAAAGTCATCCCTTGGTAACCTAATATGGAGTAATTAGAAGTCGTGCCCTGGGTGACTCAACTAAGAGTAAATTTTGTCTATGCATCTTGCCTAGTCATAATGTCAGGTTGTTTCGAATATTGTAAGGTTTTATAATTGGTTGGTTTATCATCATAATATTAGGGCATTCGGTAAGTAATAGCAACACTGTCATAACATCATAAAAATTTATTTAGGTTACTTTTGACATTATGAACTTCCATTTATAGTCTCCTGCCAAGTCAACTATATGTTGCCAAATCTTTGGAATATGGCGCACTTCCTCTGCAGCACCATTTCTGGATATCTCTCTCATCTGATTGATCTAGAGCTTTCTGGATATCAACTGTTGATTGAAATTGAATGCCACATAGAGGTTCTTTAATCTTTGAGAATAAGTTACAGTCACAAGAGCTCCTGTCTGGTATATTTGGTGAATATTTGAGCACTTCCCAATTCAACCTTCTATACAAATTCTAATGAATATCTTTTAGGGGGTATTGCTTACTAAATGTGAGAAACAGTGAATGTATTCACAAAATATTGCTATTTTGAGACTTTCAATATTATAGATTTATACAACAAAAAGACTACTCAACAACATACTACAAGTTTATAATGGTTACCACTAGGATCGCTGATTTACAACAGTGTTACCATTACTTATTGAATGCCCTAGTAATTCTGTTGGTGACCTAAACTTTAATTGAGGGTTGAAGTCGTGCCTTCTGGGAAAGTACAGAAAATAAAAAAACATCTTTTCCCAGGGTCTTGGGATATGTACTTCCTTACGCTATGGTTTGTGGAGTATCATAATTATTTATGACTCGACAGAAAAAAATATTCACAACTCTTCATAAACCTTTTTTAAAAATACTAGCAATTACCTCTCTTCAATCTTTACAGTAATAAATTTATCTCACAAGGAAAGTACTTGGGCTTGAACAACATATCCGTATGAAAGTTTGCTGGTGGGTGTAGTTTTTCTGCAAAACTCTACAATCATGCTCTAGATATCACTGTAGATGTCATTGTAGAAGCCATACGCAATGCAGATAACTATAAATGTAAATGGGGACTATTAATAAAATGCTCACAGCAATATGAATGACTACAAAATGCACAGTGAAGAAAAGCAAGTTGATCGCATGTCATATTTGCACATTCTATAATATCAGTGTTGAACGCCACATCAATTACACTTTTTAAGTCATCCACTGGTTCACCAATATCGTAGCCAGCGTTCTGCCACGTGTAACGAAGCATTGGTCTATATACTCCGGCAGATAACCAATTGTAAATGACAGAAAGCAAATTCATGATGAAGAATCTGTCATGCAATTTTGGCTGCATATTACTGGAACGTAGTTTAATAAAGTCTATTATTCTCTTGGCAAATATTTTATATTGCCTGAAGTACACATCCAGAGGTTGTGCATATTTTGTAGTTTTAGGTGGAATGATTTTTTAATGTATATCTTTTCTGCCAGATGCTTCCAATAGTACTTGTTCATCCTTATGTCCAGACCAGGAGTCGCAAAGTACTAATGACTTTCTCGACAAATTTGGATTCAAAACTGACAGAAAAAAAAGTCTTCAGATGTTGTTTCGTCATCTTCCCACTCACACTTGCATCGACAAAGACAGTTGGAGGGCACCAAGTTTCTATTTCCCATGACACACAGGGTCCATGCTTTCAACTAGGTTCTTGGAAGCAAATATAGAGTTTATCTGCCAATCGTCCTTCCATTGATATAGCAACATCGATCGTGTAACTATGTGTTGCACTGTTAACTGATTGCAACATCGAGACAGTGTTTCTCTCCCCTTTCATGGATAGTGTTCTGTCAGAAGAAAGCTCATAGTTGAACTGACTCTAATCACAGTTCCATACAGAACTAATTTCGATTTTTTCTGTCGTGAAATGCTCATTGACATCAGCAACAAATGTTTGAGCTCTTTGAATCAGCTCTTCTTCGTCGTCCTTATCTTTTTTGTGCTTGGAGCATAGTGATATGGCGCAATGTTATCCTAAACTCCTTTTTCAAATTAGTAATAAATCTTAGTGAAGCTGTAAAGTTTGTACACCCGAGATTTCTGGCTATGTCCAATGCCCAATGTTGTAAATGCCAATAATGAACAGCAGAACCGCATTTTTGCACTTCATCGAATTTTGCATTACATGCTGCTTGATAATCTTGAACTGCAGTGTACGATTTCCTTTGAAAACTGTATTTCTTTCTTGTTTCTTTGCCACGTAGTCCAGTATGTTTTTAATATTGCTTTTACCTTCAGTTCAGGGTATCTTTTCAGAAGCTTGTCGTATGTGTTGAAACCTCTTACATGATAATGGATCACATTCTCAATTATGCAGTTTTTTTCTGTGATATTTGTATTAAAATGTTTTATGAATTAAATATAACATTTTATTTTGACATTTGAATTAAATCAATGTTAATGTCATTACTGTAACAATTATATTTACCACATTCAGGGTTTGTTCTAGGTAATTTCAATGTATTGCATTCAATAGACTGTGATGCGCGGACATCTGCACGAAAGCAACAAGCTTTAACAAGTTAGATTATAATGAATTTTTCTCGGAGAGGCAGGTTATCAGAATTGATAATTGGCTTCCCTGTTCACCAGATTTGAATCCAATCGAAAATATGTGGGCTAAGATGAAAATAGAGATGAACTCTAATTGGCCTGCAGATGCACGAAAGATAAAATATGGCTTATGGGCACAAATTCAAGATGTCTGGGATGCTCTAGCTGATCGTCCATGTGCCTGTAGAAATTTGATTGCATCAATGTCCCATAGATTGAGGGCGGTAATAGATGCTGAGGGTTCATACACCTGATATTGATTTTGTTTTTGTTAAAGTTTTCATTTTAGAAGATATTATTTTCTTTCCTCATTTATTTATTAGAAAAAGCGTTAATTTATGTTTTTGTGTGTTTTGTTTTTGCATTAAAGCCATAAAACTTGAATATAAAATTAAATATGAAACTATATTACAGGCAAAATGCTATTCTAACATTCAGTTAAAAAAAAAAAGTAGAACAGGAATCGAACCCGCAAGGTTACGAACACAGATGATGTCTGTTAAACCTCTCGACCATGGAAACACACTAAGACAAGCTCTCTCTTTCATGTTGCTTGGATGTGCATTGTGTTAACTAACAAACAACCCAGTACAGTTACTGAAAACGTGTTGATGTGAATACGGCTTCTGCGAGCACTCACGAAGTTCCCCAATCGGTTCATAGAATCTGCAGATTACTTTTTTTTTTCTAAGCGTGTACTTCCAAAGTTCCTGTAATATGACTTCTATTCCTGCAGTCAACATGTAGTTTTTAAGTTTCTATTTTCTATACTAAATGTGATCAAACTTCTACCTAGGGCAAATCTAGTTAGAATAATAATTTGTATTTTTGTTAGCTTTTTTATATCAAGACTTCATTATTGCCAATGAGTGTTGGTACGTGTAGGCAGCATTGCATGATTTTAAATTGTATCCACTTTAATCTGCTGATACAAATGCATAGAGTCTGCTTCAGACTTACAAAAAAATTTTGCGTCACATATTGGAAATTATACCCACAATAGGGACTTACATAACAAAAATGTTCACTAAAGTGATTTAATTATATTATACCTCATCCAAGCTAAGTTCCATTTATAATGTAAACAAAGCATATGTATGACTGCATTTTCATTGGTCGAATAACAATATCTTTGAACGTGTAAATTGTAGTTATATCTCCAACATTCAAAAGGGAGAAAATAAAAATAATAACAATATGTATTATCTAGCACATGTCTAGAAGTTATATAGGAAAATCTTAAAATATATATTTACAATTGTAATAGATTAAATAAGCAGTTATGTTCTTATGCATGCACAATGCAGAATACATTAGGATTTCTTTGCTTCAAAATGGCCACCTTCTGTATAATTTCTTAAAACATTGGAAATGAAACCATTTGAAAAGCAGAGGGAAACAAATTATTTGAATGTTTTCAAACTGTTTAGTAAAAACAACAGCAGAATTTACAGGTGAGTCAACATGGGGCATACATTCTGCTCTTATTGAAATTGTAAATAAAGGATACATATTGAGATCTTGGATAAAGCGTAAACATCTGATTAGGTAGACCCATAGGCCTATATAATTTTCTATCATAAATAAATAAAAAATATAAGTTCCTAATTATTGGTACCATCTTACCTTGTATTCAGTCTTATTTCCCATAAAGTACGATGTTGCTAAGAACAATGTTTCTATCGATTACAGTTCCGTACACAATTCAGTTATATGGCAGGTAAAAGCACAACGGTTCTCCCAACACACAGTGTCAGCAAAGTAATACCTTATACAACTGGAACTTAACTCGGTATTGGTATAAAGCTAAATTGAATTTACCTAGTTCATTAAAATGATTCATTTTCAGAAATCTGTAGTAACGACATTAGTGAAGAAGTTCTTACTTATGCATTCTAGTAAATAACCAAAAATTAAAGTAGACAATGATGTAAAAAGAGGATTAGAGAGGGAATGACATCCAAGAGATACAGAATATCATCATCATCATCATCCATGCAAGTATTAAGCCATGTGGCCTGTTACCATCTCAAAGAGGTATTTTCCATCCAGCACTTTTTTGGATGTCCCAGCAATCTTTTGCCTTGTGGGCAGTAGCGAAGTATGGTTTTTGGAATTCTATGAGACGGCAATGGTTGAAGATGGGCTTTCCAGGTATTCTGGTAGTTTTGTATATGGTGAAGAATGTGTTCTACATCCAACTCTTCCATAATTTCCTCATTTCTTTTATAGTCCCACTTTGTGTAGCCTGCTGTACGGCGCATAAATCACATCTCATTTGCTGTTATTCGGTTTTCATCTCTCTTTGTATTGTCCATGCTTCACTACCATATATTAATATTGGTCTTGCGAGAACCTTATAAAGCCGCAATCTTGTGTTCTTCTGTACTAAAGATGGTTTCATTATACTGTTAATTATCCCCATTGTTTTTGTAAAATTTGTGATTTTCTTTGATATATCAGCTTCATCTTGAAATGTTAAATTATAACCCAAATAATTAAATTTGTTTACTCGTTCTAGAATTTCATCATCTAAAACAATTTTGCTAGGTATCGGGTATTTCCCACAAAAGGCCATCACTTTAGTTTTCTTTGTATTGATTTCCATATTGTACCTTTTTGCAATTATATTAAAATTGTGTATAGAATACTGTAAATCTGTTTCTGTCGGAGCTATTAATACCAAATCATCTGCAAAAAGCAAGGAGTCTATTTTATGGTTTCTATTAATTTGGATAGAAACGTGTCTCATCTGTCGCCAATCTTGGGAGTATTCTATCCATGTATATGATAAAGAGCAAGGGCGAGAGGCCACATCCTTGTCTTACAACCCTATTAATTTTGGTCCATTCTGTATGTGTGTTATTGATTCGAACTGAAATCAAATTTGTTTTATAGATATTGTATAAATTTAAAATATGCTGTTGTGGTAGATTGTTGTCAGCTAAAATTTCCAACAGTTTATTCCCATTGATTTTGTCGAAGGCTTTTTTAAAGTCCACAAAAGCTAAATGTGTTTCTACATTGAACTCCCTGTGTTTTTCTATTAATAATTTCATGGAGAAATAACCATCTCAGCAGGATTGACCTTTACGAAAGCCATTCTGTAGATACAAAATATAAATTAGGAAAAACTTTAATATTAAGAGATTCCAGGCTATTTGGCCATGGTCCATGACTGGTTTTCTTCCAGACATCTCTCCCTAACTGCAAAGGGTATCTTCAGTGACGAGTACTTTTAGGTAGTGTTCCCTGGTTGGAGGCTAGACTGTGAATGTTGAGATGACCTCTGCAGTTGAGGGAGAAACATCAGTCATGCACCATGGCAACATGGAATCTCATAATATTATGATTACCAGCCGTGAAAGCCTGCATTCAACTAGGAAAAACTTTCCTTATGGATACAAATATATATATATATATATATATATAAGGCATGAAGATTTTCTCTTGAGAGCCCTTAATAAAGTCTACTCAGGTGCATGCAGTAGCATAGGCCTATATATCAATGTAATTACCTCAAAATAAAGATTATAGGAAAAGGTCAGTTATATGTCTCAGACAAATTCTTCTAAGTTCCACAGAATCGCAGTGCGCATGCGCGATTTGCAGGAGTTGCTGTAATGGCTAATATTGCCTCTGGTAGATGGCTTTGCAGTCGGCGTCACAAACTTTGGAAATAAATCTCCAAATGCAAAAAAAAAAAATGGACGTTAACTAACTTGCCATTTCCTAACTAAAGAAAAACAATTTACATGCATATTATTTAATCCCAAACGTTTAAAAAAATGGACGTAAACCAACTTCCATTTCCCAACGTAACAAAACAATTTACATGCGTACTATTTAATGAACTATAAACTAATTTTACATACACTAACAACTAAATATGGTTTGAAATTATTTTCAAATGGTGGCAACATTGGAACAACATAGGAAAATAGCAAGTACGTAATGTATTCCACGATCATGTTTTACATAAATATATAAATATAAAATATTGTAAAGAAAGCTTGAAGATCGTTGCAAAATGTTTAAAACAGTACCAAAATGTATTAACAAGTGTTTAGTGGCATCAGTGGTATAAGAATGTACGTGTAGAATTGTGATGGGCATATAACCTACCACACCCAGATTATATATTTCTATTCTATAGGAATTCTACACGAGGGCAGGTCTTTTCACTGCAATCATAAGCATTTTCATGCTATGCTTTGCAGTTTTACTCGGGAATTTTACAGGTGTGGTTGCTTCCTGTCGCTTTCCACACCGGTGAAATTATGAAGATGATAATAATGGTGATGGTCGGATGATTTTCGGGGACCGTTGTGCCCGTAAGCTTCCTGACATTTGTTTTACAAGTGAGGAAAAAACACCGAAAAAGCCTGTCCCGCCCGGGAATCGAACCCGGGCCCGCTGCGAGACCATAGCGGTGGACTTATATATATCAAAATATATCAATCTACTTAAAATTACAAAAATATGTTTTCCAACTATATGCTAAGCTAAATTTTATTGATTTTCATATGTACTTTACATAGTGCTGTATATTTCAAAACATCTGTCACATGAACTTCACCGAAAGATTTTATAAAATGCTTATAAACATTAAGCTCCATTATAAAGAGCTTTTATTATACGACACAAACAAAATATTGCTCATAATTAATATAATACGTACTCACTTGTCACTTCCTTCGCTCTACAAAATGCCTCCAGTACAAACTTTCTAAAAGAAAACTGAAACGTCAATGGCTCCCAGACTCTTGATCCTTCCTATATATACTACGTATTAATATTGCTGTTTCATGTTATGATTGTCACAGGTTAACTCGGTGTACCAACCTAACGAACATAATTTTAAATTGAATACAAAACGAAACAGTAACTATTATGAACGTTTTTATTTGGCTAACCTGAATGTCAATTATGCAATGACGAGTCACCTGATTGATTAATCATGATCACGTGCTCCTACTAAAACAACATAATCATTATTGCAAAATAGTGCAGAAAGACTACATACTTCAGAAAATTCAGATTCTAGCTTAATCTCCATAAATATAAATTTCTCATTAACTCTTATAGGTGATTTGATGGTTTAAAAATGGGCATAAACGAATTACGCAATATGACGACATAGGTTAAAAATGGCATGCAACAATATTAACAATAAATTTGACAGTTGATATAAATTAAAAATTGAAATAAATGAAAATAATCAAGTATTTGCCATATTTTGTTTATAATTGAATCAAATTGCACATTGTCACTTATTGTCCTTATTTTATTCTTACTTATAGACGCTTTATAAACATCTAAGGTCATATGACATTTACCCTTTTTACACGCTTTAATATTAGCTTGACCTGTATCTATCTATGTAACGCAATCTTTCCAACGCGATTTTCACCCCACTTAGAATCATTGGAATCGACTTCAAACTTTGTATACTTGTAAAAGACCCGTGACAGTACAATAATTTCATCATTTTGTTTCTAAATCATGGCCAGAATCATCAGAAAAAAAACAAGTGTTTTTGTAATCTACGTAACGGAATTTTTGAACACGATTTTCATCCACTTAGAAGCATCGGATCGACTTGAAACTTTGTATACGTGTAAAGGACCCCGTGACAATACAATAATTTCATATTTATTTCTAAAATCCTGGCCAGAATCATCAGAAAAAAAAAAAAAGTGTATTTGTATCTATGTAACGGAATTTTTGAACACGATTTTCACACCAACTTAAAAACATTGGATCGACTTGAAACTTTTTATACTTGTAAAGAACCCGTGACAATACAATAATTTCATATTTTGGTTTCTAAAATCCTGGCCAGAATTAGAAAATCAAAAAAATGAAAACTGGTATAATAAGTTGCGGACTTGTCGACTTCTTAGTCAATCGTTGTAAGATCTCAGTTGGAAGAGCGGTGAACTCTAGTGGTATATAATTTCAGTAATTCATAGGTCGCTGGTTCGAATCCGGCTGAGAGGATTTTTAGAAGAGTATTACTCTTAGCTCTGGACCAAAGAGAGATGAACAGACAGGTGAATGGAGAAGACTACATAACCATGAACTACATGGTCTTTATAGGAAGCCAATTAATAAGAATATTTTTAAGTCTCGTAGACTGCGATGGGCAGGACAGTTGCACGTATGGGGATGAAAGACGTGCATGGAAGCTTCGTAGGAAGCCAGAGGGAAACCGCCCAGTTTTTAGACCAGAATGCGGTGGAGAAACAACATTAACTTGATTGAGGAATTAGATATACATGGATGATTGGAAAGCATTAGCTCATGATAGGGATGTATTGTAGAGCTTATGTCCGCGCGGCCATGCACCTACGGTTCGATAGTGCCATGAGTAAGTAAGTCTTACTCTAGCTCATACTACAATAGTATTGAATTAAAGATATTTTACATTTTTATCTTATTCTGTAAAAATATTAAAACTAAAAATAAAAAAATTAACTAATAGTTTAAAAAAAAACTAAAACACACACGCTTATAGGAAAACCGAAATAAAAAAACGAAAAAATTAATTTTAATTTCCAACACCTTGGGATATATTAATTTACCATCAAACGCGTGGGGTTCTTTATGATTTTTCCATTCTTCTTAGAGATTTACTTTTACCAATACTGTTTATTAACATATATTAATTGCTAAAGAGCACCCCACGCGTTTGATGGAAAATTATTTTTCCCACGTGTGTTGGAATTAAATTATTTTATTATTTGATAGTATCAAATCGTACATATGTATATTATTTCCTTGGTAAACAAATTTCCAAGCCGAGCATCTGCCTTGACGACTGAGGAAAATCAGGAAAGCCTTAAGTTGGCCGGCACCGGGATTTGAACCATGGACTTCCGATACGAGTTCTCAATTCTCAAACGCTTACCTCTCGAGCCAACTCGATCGATTCGTAATTGTTATTAAGAAACTGATTTGCCCTATATAGAGTTATGTTTAAAGTATCAAATTTTGTAGGGCTATAAGCCTACAATAGGCCTACTACTGTGTATTTCTTGACCTCAAATTGCAGAAAAAAGATTGGAAACACACTTTTTGCGCATAACAAATATACATTATGAATTTTTTAAATAATAGACAATTTTTAACTGCAGTCCTAGTGCAATGAAACGATTTTGTAAAAGCGGAAAGTCTTAACTTCATTACGAAATCTTCTTGTATCTTAAGCCCATGTTTCCCTTAACAGAGACTTATGCGCTCTCCCCTACAGGGAAGAATTTGAACCATAATAATTTAGTTACACTTGTTTTCATATAGATGTAATTTAAGTGGTCCATGGTCAGCGTTCCGCCTCATACTGACATCTAGGAAACCAAGATTTACTAGGACGGGAATATTCGGTAATTTTTGCTTAGAGGCCTTTTCATTCAGGGCTTAAGGATCTTTTACGAGCCTGAAATCTTCAGACTCGGGACCCACGGCTTATGAGTCCCTCCCGGAGGACTTGCTCCTTGGATTTTTTCATCCTAAAAACATCATCGACCCCGGCCGGGTTTGAACCCCCGGACCCTCGGGACAGAGGCAAATAGCATAACCCTATTCCACCCGATGCGTTTTCATATTTTTAAGCACAGGGCAACGGTAAATTAATGTATCCCATAGCTAAGAAGAAAAAACACATTTTAAAATCATTCACGGTCTTTGTCGGCCGTAATTATATAATAATAATAATAATAATAATAATAATAATAGCTTTATTTTACTGGCAGAGTTAAGGCCTTAAGGCCTTGTCTACCACTCAACAGGTTAGGTCTAGTTAATTATGTTCCTTGCCTCTGATCACGAGAAACCCGTCCAGGGTCGGTGGACTTTAGAAGGAAATTCAAGGAGCAAGTCCTTCGGAACGTAACTTTAAGCCGTGGGTCCCGAGTCAGAATATATTTCGGGCTGTAAAAGAACCTGAAGTCTGAATAAAAAAGACCTCGGATCAAAATTTAACCGAGCTTCATCCATCCGAGTAATACTTAGTTTCCTACTAGGTGTTGCTTCGAGGCGATGTACCATATACCACATATCGTTCGTAGGGAAACAAGCGTGACTAAATTAATCTGGTTAAGAAAACTTCTCACTAGGGAAGCCACCCATATCCTGCAGCGAGACAAACGGGTAGGCCTATCTATTATTGTCATGGGCCTTTGCTGAGATTCGAAACCTACGATCCTAAAATTAGCTGTATTTTACAAAATTTATTATAACTGATAAAAATTCAATGTAATATTGTAATATTTATTAATATATGTAGGTTTATCACATAAATGGAGAGTGGTTCTATAGAGACTAATGGTTATTGTTGTTCGCCTCTGGTTTCGATGTTCGCAGGATCAAATCTGGCTGTGTTGTATGTATATTGCATAAAAATTCTTGAGTACGGCTTCCTTCGGAAGAAAGTAGAGTTGTGAGTTCCGTATCATAGATTAATGGAACATCAAGCCTGAATATAGACATCTCTAAGTTAAAATTTGTCGGCTCTTTCACTCTCAGGTACGAATTGTGATGCTGATTAGGCATACACTTGTTATATTAAAGAGTGTCGTTAAATAGCAATTGAACATATTTATGGAGTCTAAATGCAAATTATGGTTATGCAATAAATCCACCTACCACAGAACAAGTTAAAAACTCCCTAAAAACTTTAAAAAAATAATAAAGCTCCAGGAGTAGATAAGATACCCGCTGTACTTTTAAAAAACGGAGGAGAAACACTGTTAAAAGGAATTCATCACTTGATAACACTCATCTGGCAAAAATAACGGATACCCAACGACTGGAGGAATAGTATTATCTGCCCAATATACTAGAAGGGAGACAGTGGACTGTAGTAATATAGAGGAACAACTCTTCTGTGCACAGCATATAAATTCTCACAAATATCATACGATTTAAGACTGGAAGCCATATCCCCTATAGAGAATTTAATAGGCGACATACCAAGGAGGATTTAGAAGAGGACGATCCACAACTGACCAATGTACACAGTCAAAATTATGCTTAAGAAATGTTGGGAGTTTAACATCAGCGTATTTCAAATATATATAGGCCTAGATTTTAAACAGGCCTATGATATTTTTATTATTGATTTCGTACATCTCAATGATGGATAAATCATATTTATCTCTTCAATAAGGCCTATGATAGTATACAACGAGAAAAAATTTACGAAATCATGAATGAATTTAGCATCCCCAAAAAGTTAATAAGGTTGGTAAGGGGATCATGACTAACAAAACGGCTCAAGTTAAGATATAGGCCAAAACTTACAGAATCTCTTAAAATCGATGAAGGGACTCTCTCTCAAACAGGGTGATGGGCTGGCCACATGCTTGTTAAGTTGGTTCTTGAATACGTCATTAGAAAGCTATCAGTGAACACTAAAGGGACCCTAGAATATCACACTACACAGGTAATAGGGTATGCAAATGACATATGTCTCTTAAGCAGAATTAATAAAGCCATTCAAGAATTTTATACGGAATTTGAAGCAGCCACAGAAGATATAGGCCTACAAATTAACATGCAGAAAACACAAGTTATGATACAGACAGGTGTTAAACCAATGACAGAACAGCAATCTAACAGCATAAAATAATTAGATTTTAACATTGTGAAAAATTTTAACTATCTTGGCTCATGTATTACGGATAAAACCATCAACACAATGAAGTACAAAGAAGACTGAAACTGGCAAACAAAGCTTATTACTCACTTCATAAAATAATGAAGAGTAATAACATACACTCAGCAACTAAAATAAGGTTATATAAAGTTTTAATAAGATCAGTTTTGATCTATGGTAGTGAGACATGGAGCCTCACTAAAAGATCAGAGGTAGCCCTAAATAATTTTGAAAAAAAGTACTCAGGAAAATATTTGGACCGATAAATGTTAATGGTCAGTGGAGAATACGATACAACAAAGAACTGTATGACAAATACAATGAACCTGACCTTGTCAATTTTATTAAGTTAAAGAAATTAGAATGGGCTGGGCATGTACAAAGGCTCTCAACAGACCGAGCACCAAAAAAGGTGCTTACAGCAAGTTTTATGGGGAATAGATGGGTTGGAAGACCGAAAAAACGATGGGAGAAGGGTATTAAGGAAGATGCTGCAAACATACTTAAGTGTCGTAACTGGAGGCTTGCTGCGCAGAATAGAAATGATTGGAGACAGAAGTTAAGGGAAGCCAGAGCTCGAATTTGAGCCAATCAGCCATTGGATGGATGGTTGGATGGAAAGGCAAATTAAATTATTTTGAACAAATAAACGTCGCCTAAACTTAAGATTATCTTTTATCTCAATCTTATTTATAGACAATTAAAAATCAAGTCTATTTCTTTATTCGTAACCATAGGCTGGGTGTTTCTCTTTTTATATTTTGCTACGTATTAATGAAGTGCAAGGCATATAGGCCCTATATATATATATATATATATATATATATAAGGCTATATATATTTAAATTTATTTCTGAATAAATTATTTTAATGATACTATGAAAATCGGTTGTAAAATTTTGCATTACTTCTAGGTTTCAAATCGAAAAATAAAATTTTCTTGCAGTAGGCCTATATGTTATGACTTAGGTCTATCTTGCCTTAATAACGAGAGTGGCGGACAATAGGCTATGTGCATACTGTATACGATGAAATGGGTCCTGGTAACGAAATCGTAACCCAGATTTAATCTTGATGGCTGAGGAAAATCAGGAAAAATGTTCATTCAGTTTGGTCGTCACCGGGGTTTGTACCCGGGATGAACCGATTACGAGTTCTAATGATACTGCCTGAGTCAACTCTTCTTTTTTAACCTATAGTTTAACGGAGGAAGTTTCACAACGTGAAACTCCATAATTTATATTTCTGTCCTAATAATTTTAGGTTTTTATGTCGAGGATATTGATGTGGACAGTTCACGTAATATCTCGAATGGGTGATGGCAGATTTTTTTTTTTTGTATTTGTTAAACTTTATGGGAAAATATCCTTGGAAAGGTCGAGCAGATGGGTCGTAGGGAACAGGATATCGAAGATATGAAACTCAGTTGGCTAACGATAGGTGCTATTGGAGGGCTTTAGTGAATACTGCATTATACCTTTGGGTCCAATGAGCCACAGACTTATTTTTGTATATAGGTCTAAATATATTTAATTAGTTAATTGTATTTCTCATTGAGTAAAAAGCAACTTTTTCTTTTTCAAATTAATTTTAATCAATTTCGAAAATTAGTAATGTGTGACAAATATATGACTGTAGAATAGATGACTTGTGGATTTTGAACATTATTTAATTACATTCCACATGGTGTAAGATATGAAAGTTCTAGAGCTTTAGCGTCATGCTTCTTTGACCAACATGCAGGACCTGTATAAGATTGCGTCATGACTTGACGAGATTACATTAATAAAGGTGAAAGACCGAAGCATTTCCAGATTCCTATTTTCATGATTGTTTCTGCCGAAATCACTTGATATTTTAAATTATATTGTTTATTTTTTCGGTTCATCCTAATGATTTATAGTTAGTCTTCTTCTTCTTCGTCATCCATACAAATCTTAGGTCTTCAGGCCTATTACGATCTCACCCATGAAGGTTAATTTTTATAATATAAGGTAAATTATAATAATATTAGATCATACATTCATAACATGGTGAATGATGGTTTAATATGTCATTATTATTATACCGAATGAAATTTACTTTTACCAGTGCTACCTATTAGAGTTGGATTGAGCAAGTAGGGGGGGGACTGGCAGTGAACGTAGGCCTATATTTACTTAAATACAACACTCATATCGTAAATTTATTATAATTAAGGCGTCTAGAAGTCAAAGGGATTATTTTTTGTTAATGTTACATCTAATGTCAACTTAATCGACCAATTTAAGTTGTTTGGAGGGCGAATGGGTATGGAACTGTAATTATGCCTATAAGTATACAATAATTCGTAGAAAAATATTTAAAAACGCACAAATTATTTTAGGAGCATCTTAATAACCATCTGTTGTATATATATATATATATATATATATATATATGTTTTTTTTGTTCGAAGAAAGTACGGAAAAATACCTAAAAAATGAATGAGAAGTTGAGATAAAAATAACCTAAAATGCCATATTAACAATACGTAACATTGGAGGATAATTGTTATGGGTATAAATTCTAATAATATAGTCCATTTAACGAATGAGCCCCTACGCTAAAAACTAAAATAATCGTCTAATCAATATTAAACTTAAAAGCTATCCAACATGACCCATTCACCTAATATGTTTCGACTTTGTAAGGCCTATAGTATATGTTATCGTTTGATGTTTGTGTGCATGGGGAATATCACATGGCGAAAATGTGAATAAACATTGGCAAAATCTCGGTAGCACGAGATATGACAGAAAAGTGTCGAACAGTTGTTAATAACTTGTGCTGTGACTTGGGTTCCAAGGTTCATAGATTACCATTTGCACTAGAATAACTATCACATTGTTAATATGACTTATCTTACGTTTGTTTAAATCCTTGGGGTAACTTCTGTTACTTACGAAATTATAGGTTTGGAATTGTGTACTTCAGAAAATAATGTGCAAGTACATGTTTGAGAATTCTTAGCAATTTCTTTACATCATATATCATGTTCTTCCAGCTATCGACATCTTCATAATCAATAATAATAATAATAATAATAATAATAATAATAATAATAATAATAATAATAATAATAATAATAATGGTAAAATAATGATAATGGTAAAAAAAGGATAATTCAAGACTCCCAAAAATGACACAATATAAGCCCAAAGGACATCGTCGACCAGAGAGACCTATTAAAAGACTGTTAGATGGGGCCGATATAGGTCTATAGAGGCCTAATTCTTGACGGATGATGATAGTGATAAAATAATAATGGTAGTGATGATAATAATAATGATAATAATAATAATAATGACAATAATAATAATAATAATAATGATAATGATGATAATAATAATGATAATGATTAATAATAATAATAACAATAATAATGATAATAATAGTAGGCCTAATACAATATTCAGCCTCATACTATAAAGTTTTTACAAACTTAATTTTCTTAAAATTGATTGATGGATTTAACTCCCTTGTCTTCTAGACGTCTCGATTACCGCATGTATTAAAGATACCTTTGCCTTGATATTTGTATAGGAACTCTATTCTGTAGGTTTCTCACAAAAGTTTCCAATCAGCAGTTTGTTGAACCCAGAATTTTTTTTTCGATGGATAATATAAGAGAAATCATTTATTCTACCTTCCCCCATGCGGATCCTCAAGTAATTTTTATAAGTTTTAAAGTTGAAAAACACCTTTTACTTTACGGAGTTGACACAAATTGATATTGCTTTGAATGTATTGCTCGCGAACTGACAATTTATTACTGTGTGAATAAATTTACTGTTGTTTCTAGGCCTAATTAAAACACATATTATTTTTATTAGAGACTAAGCCGAAAGGGTGTCTAAGGAGTCTAAAGTTACCCAAATTAAAATTTATGTTATGTGTGTAATGTAAATAGTAAGAAAACACGTTTAAAATATAAGCATCAGTTGTTTTACACTCTGTAGTATCTCGTTCGTTGATTGCAAGCACGAGTCTTTGGATACGCGAGTCTCGCATGAAATGCTGTAGAAGCGTGGAGAGGAATAGAGAACATCGTAGGCAACTGCGTAGAAAGATAGCAACTGTTCATAGTTCAAATGCACTTCAAGGCTTGCTAATGTATCGCCCGCTAGAATTTTCGGAGACTGGGCCGACTCATATTCTCCAATACGAGTAATGTAAATTATACTAGTTTCACCGCATATATGCTGTATAACTTGGCCATGATTTGAGGGAGGTAGAATAAACAGGGGAGTATTAGAAAACATTAGATTATGGTAGAGATGTAGGTAAACTTATGTCCGCGCGGCCATTAATCTATTGGTTTGGTAATGCCAGTGAGTTAGTTACATTAATAATAATAATAATAATAATAATAATAATAGTAATAATAATAATAATAATAATAATGTCATTTCGAAAAACTTTGAAAATTACGAAAATATGTTAAAATTATATTTTAAGCCAATAGCTGTCAAGCTGTCTTCAATTAGAAATATGTCCACGCCTCACTACAGTACAGCATCCATAGCAAACTTTCTATGTGTATGAGCGAAGTTTACGTTTTTACTATCATATCATTATAATTATAATATTATAATCTAGTGGGTAATGGTCTGACAAGGGAACCTTCTTTCACGATAAATTTCAAAGGTGATATGCTGTATATATTTGGAAAGAGGCGGCAAAAGTAAATCACCAGGTGAAATATTTCCAACTGAACTCAAACGGACAAAAGTTATGGGATTTCAAATTAAAATTACGTCTATGGCATGTCACTTATTGTAAAGGAAGTTATTTCCGAAGTCACTGCATTACAACTAGCTATTGCCCATTTGAATTGCAAAATATGATCACAGAATTATATAAACAGTAACATTTAGTGGACTCCGCACACCGTATGAAAGAAAAAGAGGCTCTCTCCTCCTAAAGAGTCGAAGCAGTATTTACTTGGTCTCTGAGAAAGATTCTGGCTCGTTGTCTAAGTAGCCAGCTGTATAACAGAGGTACTGAATTAAGTACCGGAACTTAAACAAATGGGTGGAGAACAGATACAGAGAAAGGAACTGGAATTGAATTAATTGTCTCGGTGCTGTAATGGCATTCATGATATATTTGACAAACGCCTTGTACGGACGGAAGAAATAGCATCAAGAGATTGGATGTAGCCAGTGCAGCCAGGGGGATCAAATGTCATTCAAACATCGTAAGCATTCAGATATTTACGATTTAATGAAGCCTCATCCTTATTTGCTGACCACGAGTCTAGCAGGAGGAGGATACCATCTCCATGCAATGAAGAAATGTTAAGAGAAAATACTTGAGAAAGCGCGTCCTTGATATCTTCTTTCAACGTATTCGCTAATGCAGAACATCATTTGATGTTACATGGACCAGCATGTTTATTTTTAGATAACATTTTTAGTGATTCGACTGACAGAACATTTGTCCGTCAATGGAAATAACATGTAGAAGTACGTTATGGCAGCCTCTGATCCCACTGTGGCATGAGTTTTCCTCTCTCATTTGAAACCCAGGTATCGCCTGGAGTGAATCACTTTTTAAAATCGACATTGATCAGTATTGAGGATCTGACAAGGATTGAAGCCAAGATCGAAGAACAATTAATTCATCTTCGACACGAAACTGAATGGTTTCTGCTTCATCTCTGCCTCCTTCGTTACGAAGTTCTGCTCACTATTGCATCACAGATTGAGAAACAATACATTCCGCTCTTGAATCAACATACCCATGAGTAAAAAAACTCTGAAGTTAAGACGGTTATCAGGATCAATTTGAGTCTTCACCTTTAGCCCCCAAAACTTGATAGATATTTTATGAATGATAACGATTCGTACCTGACATTTCTCTGAAATACTGTAGAAGTATGGTATTAATGCCAGCAATTGCAGGTTTAATCTTCTTCTTCTTCTCCTCAATTTTTGCATCATAATCGTAAAGCAACTTCTGTGTGACGAGAGGGAAAATATTTTTTTTCTTTTTTTTTACGGAAGTAAGGATTGTCTCTTTCCACAGACTGTATTGTTCATATGGTCGAGTCCTTTCTGTCGTCGACTATATTTCTTGTTCTTTTAAAAGAGGGAGCGTAAGATGACATCTCCGTCTCTTCAGCTTCTTCCGTTTTTTGGCCGTATTTTTGGCGTCCCGCCATCGTTGTCACCACAATGTTACTGCTCATCATTCACGTCCAAATCTGCTGTATCTTCACTGAAGAGTGACTTGTACGTTTCCTCGAAATCCAAGCTTTCTTCAATTAATGGACATTCCGGATATCTGCGACTGACGGTTTAACATTACTGGTCTCTAACTCGCGTACCAGTAGCTGAATAGCTACTTTTGGACTATTCTATATATTATACAAACTGTAAAAAATTACTTGTCACGCACCCCAACAGAACACGAATGAGAAACAAAAATAAAATTATGGCTCTAACAAGTAGTATCATCAACATATGTACACTTTAATATCTGCTGAGTAGATGGCTTTAGATTTTGTACGATGCCAGGCTAGGAATCTGATCAGTCACGCAGTCTGAACACAAATTAAACATAAAGAGCTGCATTAGCTCGAGAAAGACTTAACTCTCCCTAGAATAAAAGTAGGCGATCGTTTCATAGCATTAATATGCAATATTTCAAGCAAACAACAGCTGTAATATCTCGTTTTCAATACAGTTACTTTGAAAACAACTTCATTTTAACATTTACGTGTGCATATTTAGTCACTTCCCACATACAGTCATGCTAATTTATAGTCCTCATAACGTTTATCCCTATGGAGCTCAGGTATAAATAATTAATCTGGTGACTTACTTTTGCCTTCCCTTTCCAAATATATACATACTACCGCCTTTTAATTTATCATGAAAGAAGGTTTCTTTGTGAGTTATGCATAGGCCTCTCTATACGATGATGAGCGCTCGTGTTACCATGTCAAAAGCACATTCTTCACGCTCTGTAGAAACGAATTGTAGGTCCGAATTCCCCATGCCCTCCACAATACCAGATCAGACGGCTGTGAGCGCCACACTGCACAGTGAATGTAAAAGCCGGCAAAAATCGAAAGTTTAACTTTTCATTAGAGATGAAAAACCCGAACAGTCAGCTAAACAAATAAATGGGGTACCAATCTGTCAAATAAATTATTCTCTATACTAATTATTAGACCTAATTTTCGGGCCACGAATTTATGCATCATCTTCTTGTAAGCCCATGTTTCCCTTAATAGAGATTTAGGCGCTCTCCCTCTAAAGGGAAGAATTTGAACCATACTAATTTAGTTACACTTGTTTTCTTATAGATGTATCATAAAAACGGAATTTTTATGCCACATTTTGGACATACTATTAATACTTTTTGTGATAACTATTTGAATGCCTTTCGCTATAATTGTGTTAAATAGACTTATACCTTCTTGCTAATGCACAGATAAAGAGCCCATATCTGAATTATAATAAAATGAACAACTTTTATTTCGGACTTGAAAAAACGAAAGTTTTCTTGAGTTATAACTTATAACGCTTTTGCCGCCATTTCCCACGACGATTTTCTAAAGCAAAGTATAATTTAAAGTGTTGCTAAACTGGCATGAGTGAAAACTTTTGCCACAGTTTGCTACTTTAGATTTACGCAGCAAATTAATGAACTCGTATTGTGTGCAGATAACGCGTGACCTTGCCGCCCGTGAGCGTGTGTGTGCTTGCGTTCAGGACGGGAATTCTGTCGCTGCAATAACTGACAGCTGATTGCAGTAATGCAATGCCCATGAAATAAGGCTTCTCTATGGTTCTTTAAGCTTGCTAATCTCAACTTTCATACATATTATCCAGTTTGTTTGATTTGCGGTGGTATCTTATAGAATTTTACAAATCTAGAAAGGAACTGTAAGAAGTTCTCCGTGAAAAATTAGGTGAAGGTCGGAATAATCAAATCAAACACTTGTTTCAATTTGTATTAAATTCTATAAACATTGACAGTATCTCTGAATATTATGTGAAAACAATTCGTGTAGAAGTAACACTATTCTGTAACAAAATACTTAACAAAAGTGAAAAGCATGAAGTGTTTTAGTTCCTAGTTCATCTACTCCTACAGCTCTAAAAAGCAAAGAGGGTGTCCTAGTGTCAATTTTGAAGATATTAGCGATAAAAGTAAAAAGTGAAAAACTGTAGAACTTCGACGCGAAAACCCGTTTAAAGAAATCCCTTTTTGCAACTAAGGTACATGTAAAGGAGCATGGAGAGGAAAAATCATCGTAACTAGTAAATGAAGCAGCCTTAAACAACTCCAACAAGAGCAGGAAAAACCCTTCGAGTTTCGAAATCAATCAAAATCACAACCTCCAAGTAAAACCTTACAATGAAAGTGAAGTTATTTCGTTAATTATTGAAGCTAATTGAAGCGAGAGCGTCAATATAAGATTATAGCAACAAAAGCAAAAAAAAAAAAAAAAAAAAAAAATTAATTGTATCCTATAAATAAAGACAGTTTGTTATCCTAGTAAGGATTTTACGTGTTGTGAATTCTTGCAGATGTGCAGTTACAGATTTGTTGGATCACGACAAAACCGGCAGACAGTTGATTTAAAATATCCAGTTTCATAGATTATATGAGTATTATTATTCGTATTTATTATTATTATTATTATTATTAGTATTAGTATTATTAGTATTCGACACTATTATTATTATTATTATTTTGTTATTTTCCCAAAAAATGGGGCAGGTGGGGGTCAGCAGGCATATTGGTCAATCACAGGCCTCGACATATAGGGGCTCATATCATCACTCGACCCGACTCATGAGTTGGACACGAGTTGAGGATATTTATATTTACTGTAGTTTCTTTATTTATTTATTTATTTTATTTATTTATTTATTATCATTATTTTCTAAATGCATAAGACTAGATTAATATATTTTTTCAAAGTATCTCCGCAAATAAATTGTGTTTGTTAAATCAGTCATAATGAATACTTTGCATAGGCCTATAACAATTAATTAAAGGCCCTCGTATCAAGTATAACAGACCCAGATTTTTTTTACTCTTAAAATTGTTAATCTTACACAACGTGGAATGATTTGAAATCAAAATAGTGATTCCAGATTTTTTGACGATTTTTTCGCATTCTGGATAACTGTGCACTGGTTTCGTTTAATCCTGAAATAAGTATCGTGATATAACATTAGTTACAAAGAAATCACATCAATTTTTAAACAAATGACTAGAAATAAGAATTAAAAATATAATTCCTAAATACATAAATTTAATAAATTTGAATGTTAGGGGGAGCGATGCTACCCAACCCCCTCAATAGTCGCCCCTGCTACAAATGTATCAGCATTTTTACCTAAGATATATAGAGACCTCCATTTGAATAATTGTCTTCCCAGAAAAAGGGAGACTTACGATGGATCCTTAACATACCGGTATCATAATAACAATTAGGCTTACACAGTGATTAATTAAGTAAATAAACATACAGGGATGTTATTTTTCTTTATAACAGAAAATGGCGCCAGTTTTATTGGTGAGTTTCATGTCTCAACTCCTGGCAAAGTGACCCACATATCTGCGGTGATGTACAATGCTCTCATTTGTTTTCTTACAAGAGAACAAACAAACCATCGCATGCCAAAATCTATCTTGAAATTTCTCCCAGAGAAGGCAGTGAACTATCGATGCTGTGTCCAAAAATTATCAGCAAGGCACAGGAATTCAAGCGAGAGTCTAGCAATGGCAACTCACTGTATGGAGCAGATGGACCTCCCTGCTTGTATCTGAGCGAAGTGGAGTGAGGTGGGACACGACAAAGATGGCAGGTAGTGAGAGTTATCCAATCTTCCAATTCAGGAATTGTATTATTTCCCTATAGTTTAAATGGGAAATTTAGTGCTGGATTTTAGTGCCTTGTAGTTAAAAGTGACAGATAATTTTTTGAACACGGCCTTGGTACATCAGAACGATATTTTGGGAGAATTTTCAAGGTAGGTTTCGGCATGCAATGGTTAACAGTTCCCTCGTTAATATATTTACTTTTTTTGTTTATAACAGATGTTGAAAATGTAATCCATATGCAGTCGCACATGTTTTGTATCTTCTTATGAAATTTCTAATAACACACACAAGTTATCCAGCACTGATTGATCAGTGGTAAAAGGGCAACCGCTGAAAAGTGGAAAGACCCTCAATCGGATTATCTTCTAGTACCCTGTATAAATAGACATCTCATGGGATAAGACCTGAACTGCGAGGAGACCATAGATCCTAACTTATAATCCTGTTCTCAAATATATGGGGTATTTCATTTCTATAAAAATAAACCTGCTGACCCATATAACATTAAATCATTTATGTTTCTTGTTCAACAAATTTGCAGAAGGCAATATGAAAGGCAAGCTTTTGCAAGTATTTTTTCCCAACATTTCTTCACTACAAGAAGATGATGTTCTCCTCCTGCTAGACTCCTAAAAGTAAAGTAAAGTGATCCCACAACAGGCCTCAGGAGGCCCTTGGGGTAGTAGGAGGTTAAGGCTCCCACTTTTTCTAGACAATCGGCACTTTATGTCAGCCGGGTTGTCAGCCCTGCGTGACGGCCGCCTTTACCCCCAGAACAAGCGTCTGGTACTCATTTCCGTTAGAGGCTGAGTCGACCCCAGGGCCATAGTGCCGCCAGAGGGTTTGGGTCAGTTTAAAAATCCTGACCCCAACGAGACTTGAACCCTCGACCCTCCGGCTAGTAGCTCAGTGGCTTAACCACTACGCTAAGGCGTGCCCCCTAATAGACTCCTGGTCAGCAAATAAAAATGAAGTAATCATCAAGGTGTCAGTAACTGACTAGTTAAGATGTTTAAATGGGGTTTGATCCCCTTTGGCTGTATTGGCTTCATTCAACCTCTTGATACGTATTTCATCTGTCCTTCTGCTCAAAAAAATTAGGGGATATTGTAGAATAACCTATTAAGACTATGTTTTTAGGAACAGTATTAGATGCAATCACTTTCTATTACTCCAAAAGAATGTCAACAAGAGTTTGAAGTCATTACGTAACCTCTATACCACACCAGATGTCAAAGAGATCCTGATTAGGAATACGGCAAACAAACAAAGCAACATTAACATGGGTGAAAATGTTTCTTTAGTATGGTGTATGGTCTCCTCGAACGGCAGCACTGCCTCACACCTGTATGGCATTGATGCAATGAGGTTAGCAATGAGTTCTTGGGGGATACGTGGCCACTCTTCCATAAGAGCAATGTGCAGCTCTGGAACAGTTGTGGGAGGTGCTGGTCTGCCTGCAATGCACCTGCCTAATGCATCCCACACATGCTCAATCGGATTTAAGTCCGGGGAGGAAGCTGGCCATTGCATACGCTCGATACCCTCCACTTCCAGCATGTCGTCCACCAAGCCAGTTCTGTGGGGTCGTGCATTATCGTCCATAAAAAGAAAAGAATCGCCTATGGCATCAGCATAAGGCACGACAAAAGGTCGGAGAATCTCATCTCTATACTTTACTGCAGTCAAAGTACCACCTTGGATAACGTAGAGGTCCGTACGTCCACCACTATTGACTCCTGCCTGCACCATCAATCCACCGCCACCATATGGGGATCTTTCACGTACAAAAGCTGGATTGTTCCGTGTCCCTTTTTCTCTCCAGATGAATACACGCCGACTATCACATTCCATGTTGAACCGCGACTCATCAGAAAAAAGAACTGATCTCCATTCAGCATGCCTCCACTCACGATGTTCCTCCGCCCAGTTTCTGCGATCTCTACGGTGTTGTGGAGTTAACCTGGTACACACCATGGGCCTACGGGCATAGAGACCACTTCCATGCAGTCGATTAGGGACAGTTTGAGTTGACACCCTGCGTCCTGTTTTGCTGTTTGAAGTGTATTTCGCAGTTGAGTTGCATTCTGCTGTCTATTTCGACGGGCTGTTAACAAGAGGTAACGGTCATCCCTTGCTGTTGTTGCCCTTGGTCGACCTTGTCCGGCTCTTCTGTGAACAGAATGTTCTTTGAAAATGATTCCAAAGACTGGAAATCACGCTTTGAGACACCCCAATGGCTTGTGCCACCTCTTGTTGTGTCTGTCCAGCTTCCATCCTTCCTATGGCCCTCCAAGCCATTGGTTCAGGTAAATCACGTTGTCGAGGCATCACTGTCCCTAAGGCAAGTCATTCACTAACTGAAAACTGGACTGGATTTAAAAAGAGCAACAAAACATTCACCCCCACACCACCCTTTCACATCAACAGTACAGACACTGCCCTCTGGTGTGATACCGAGGTTACGTAACAACTTCAAACTCTTATTTACATTATCTTGGAGTAATAGAAAGTGATTGCATCTAATACTATTCCAAAAAACATAGTCTTAATAGGTTATTCTACAATATCCCCTAATTTTTTTGAGCAGTGTATATGGTTTCACAGATGTCATTATAATGACTGATTTCAACATATGGCACCGAGGGAACTCAATTCAATTCCACTTCTTTATTATGTATCAGTTTTCCACTCTTTTGTTTAAGAACTCAATTTGGTACCCTTGGTATATAGTTAACTACTTGGACGAGTCAGAGATTTTTCAGACATCAAATAAATACTGCTTTGAATCTGTAAGAGGTGCAGTGCCTCTTCTTCTTTTGCACAGTGTAACATTACTCTAAATGCTACTGTTTATATCATTCTCTGTTCATATCCATAATTTTTGCAAATCAAATGCACGTAGCGATTTGCAATGCAGTGACTTCGAAAACAACTTCATTTAGGGCCGCATGCAAATACATTAGTCTCTACTCAAATTACTTCCAATCACTGGTGAGCTGACTTTCCGTGAGCAAGTGCAAAGATCGAATTAGCTACCCACTAACTGGTCATGCATGAAAGTCGTCGTTTTCGTAATATTGGCAAGAAATTATCCAGAATTCTCAGCGATAAAACCACTTCCATTATTTTCATCTGCTAGAGGACGCATTTACGCTTGCGTCCCGCAAATAATACCGTATACGACAATGTCTGCATCGCGCGATATTACGCCGATTTTCCTGTTCTCCCAGTTGAATTCTTTGGTAGACTCTGTCAAATTCCTCTTCTCCGCGTATACCGAAAACATGATCGAAGTCTTCAAGGTCCGACATCTTGGATAAAGCAACAAGGTATGCGGCAAGGTTTCAAACTACATCGGTTCCCATCGGGTTGCTCACGATTCGTTCTCTGCAAAGTCACCTCGCCAGGTAGCTTAGGAATTTTGACAATTATTATTGCATTAACAGATTTTTGAGTAGGCCTATGCAAAAACGCCTTCGGATGCAACTTTCTCAGCAGAGTACAGGAGTACAGGCAGAGAACGACTTTTATGGTCTAATGCGTTCATAGATTCGAGCCTAAGTTACTTACCATAGACATCATGTTAAATTTCAAGTCACATAACTTTTGTCCCTATGGAGCTCAGTTGGAAATATTTCACCTGGTGAATTATTTTTGCCTCCTCTTTCATACAGCATTTTCAATTCACTAAGAAAGAAGGTTCCCTTGTCAGACCATTGCCTACTAGATCACATAATTATAATGATAGTCATAAATGCAAACTACATTCAGACACATATTTTCATAATTTTCAAAGTTTTCAAAACAATATTAATATCATTATTGACATTAAAGACCGTGAAGGGTATCTGACAAAGCAATGAAACAATATTCAAATAATAAATAATATTTACTTAAAATAAAGAGACAAGCTCCAATGGATCCCCTCTCATTGTGGGGTACATGGAAATGAAATGGTGGATCTTTTAGCAAAAAAGGGCACCAAAATTTTACAGAAAACAAATCAATCCCTGCCATACTATTCTGCAAAAATTATAATTAAAAGGAACTTCCAGAAAGAACTGATGGAGCACTTCAAATCACAAAGTAATGAGAAACCATGGGCAGCTATCTCGCAGAATAAAAACTTAATACCTGAACAACCAAGACATGAAGCAGTAGCAACATTCAGACTGTTAACAGGCCATGCCTACCTGGCAGCACACCTCCATAAAATTGGAATCTTCAACTCTCCAAATTGTATCCTGTGCCAAGACAAAAAACACTACCATGAACAAAGATCATCTTGCTAGCTGTGAGGCTCTGAAGATGTCACCTACAAGAACTCTGGCAGGACTCTATTGGGAAGCAAGAAAGCAAATGGAACACATCCAAGCTAATGGGCATTAGAATACTACTACTACTACTACTACTACTAGATTACATAATGTAACCTCCGTAATACTAATGTCATTAATTATCCCTATTTTGTCGGGATTATTCCTATTTCTTAGAAAAATTGTCCTATATCCTGTCATGACTTTGATGGGAGTCAGGAGAAGTGAAGACCTATAGCTATAGTTTAGTATTTCATGTTTTTGCCAATATTAATGTAGACAGATTTGCGTCAGTGTGGATCAACCAAACTAGTCCTTCATAGTGAAATTAGGTGGAATAGTATGGTGGACTCTCTTGAATCTTATATTGACAATTGGGCTCATGTAGGCTTACTGAAAATTTATGAAGAAAATCATGATGTGATTAAAAAGGTTGTGCAACATCAAGTATCCAATACAAGATCTTAGATATTTAATTTATCACTTCTCACCGAATGACAATTTTTTTTATTTGAAGAAAAAAATATATGCCAGAATCGGAATTTGAACCCAATGTCTCTGGTTCTGTACACCAGTGCTCTTGACCACAAAGCTACCAGGCATTCCGATTTAAATGCACATTATTTCTCTCCTTTATTACATGAATTCCCATGTGCCGAGACTATGAACTATTCGTTCCGCACACCTCTCTAGTGACTTCTTTAACAAGAAGACTTTAATGGAATCACTCCTCATTTATAGCCAGTGAATATCTTAGATATTTAATTTATCACTCTTCATTGAATGACAATTTTTTTTTGAAGAGAAAAATATATGCCTGGATCTGGATTTGAACCCAGTAAGTTATAAATTAAATATCTAAGATCAAAAATAAGCATCACTGGCTATGAATGTGGTGTGATTCCCATTAAAGTCTTCTTGTTAAATAAGCCGCTAGAGGTGTGTGTGGAACAAAAAGTTATTAATCTCGGTGCACGGGAATTCATGTAATAAAGGAGAGAAATAATGTGTGTTTGAATTAGAATGCCTGGTAGCTTAGTGGTCAAGTGTGCTGGTGTACAGAACTAGAGATATCAGGTTCAAAACCCAATTTATACATATATTTTTCTCTTCAAATAAAAAAAAAATCCAATATCAATTTAAAAGGAAATGTTGAAAATTTGATATAATTGATGAAATCCATTTCATCAGCGCGTAAAGAAATAATTGCTCCATCTCAGAGTCAGTTTCTGTGCGGAAAGAATTGATGTGCAGTTTTAAAGGTCAGACTTGTAGGAAAAAAATTGAAAGAAAATACAATATGGACATAACTCCAGCACAATTCTGTCAAACGGGTTAAATCTGAAGGAAAAAAATAACAGAAATGGACCTCATCTCAGAAAAAAAAAACACTGTCCTAAATTTTGCTGGAGAATGTTATTCAAGAACTTGTTTGTTACCATTAATCATAAAATTCCAAGCTCAATTAATACTACCATTCCATAAAGCTTTATTTGAACCTGAGGTGACAAAGAGAATGTCAGTTTATGACTGGTGGAAGAGTCAAGAATAAACAGGATAAATTTAATGACAAAGAATTTTCTTTAATTCAACAGCTATTCACACCTAAGGCTTCTTCTGCTAGTATTGAGCACATTTTCTTATCTTTTGAATTAATTCATTCTAAACTTGGAGACAGATTGAATAGTAAAGTGAACTAAATGAATAACTGTTACCCCTGCAGAAAAGTAAAATAAAAAAAATTAAAACATTTAAATACCGGTATCTTAACAAAACCATCTCTAAAATTCCTTAAATAAAAAGAAAAAAGCTCAAAAGCTGGTTTTCCTTTTTAGGGTGTTCAATAAGGAAGATAATTTGGATTATTTTGACATACTGAATGGGAGTTTATTGCTGGATTAAGAAGAGCAAAGTGGATAAGGTGGGAGAGGAAGTTCCATAGCTATATCATACATCACAAGCAAAGTAACTTACAAAGTTTATTTGATTTTTTTTCTTTTCTTTGTAGATCAGAATCTTTGTCAGAAGTTAAAGAAGAATGGCTGAGGGTAGACAGAAATGCCTTAGAATTGTTTGGAGGTAATTTACTAAAAGGACTGTAGTGTTACAGATGATGATGTTTGCAAATGAATTGCTATTTACAAAACTATTGGGAATTAAATAAAAAATGTCATACTCGTGGGAAGAAGCAGATTTCTATTGAGAGAGAAGCCCTATTTTGGAACCCCAGAACCAGAGAAGAAGAGGAAGACCATGACTGTCTTGGAAAGGAAGTGTGGAGGAGGAATCCAAAAGGGAAGGAAAGACATGGTGAGAGTTGAAGGTTTTGGCTCGAAATACGGTACACTGGAGCTGCTTCATTGAGGCCCTATGCTTTGGATAAGAGCAATAGGCGATACTACTAAATAAAAAATCCTAAAGAATATATTTCGTTGGTTACAGGTTATTTGAGAGATATGGTCAACTAAATCCATTAATACAAATTCAATAAAAATTCTAATTATTATGCATTAATTAGTAATGTCAGGGCATACATTTGAAACATTACGATATATTTTAAATACTGATAAGGCAAATTGTTCATTAAGATTATTATTATTACTGTATGACCTTCAGAAGTTTTGTTTCACAATTTTATAACTATTGGGTAGGCACATTGAATAAAGGAAGTAAGTACCATAATATTTAATGATCTCTCACAAACTGCAATGGATAGGACATGTCACATGGATGGGGAATGAAAGAGGGGCATGGGAACTTTTTGTAAGAAAACCAGAGAGAAAGCACCTAGTTAGCAGACCAAGTATGAGGGTGGAGAGTAACATTAACCATGATTTGAGGGAAGCAGATTATACAGGGGATGATTGGAAAATATTAGCTCAGGTTAGGGATGTGTGGAGACGTATATCTGTGTGGCCATGAACCTACAGGTTTGATAGTGTCAGTAAGTTAGTTAGTTTGTTAATGAAAACAGCAAAAATTTAAAATAACTTATGTTATAATGGTTATAATAACAATTTTTAAAATGTTTTCTGGAAAGACAATTCTTTAAATTTGGTGCCTACTATTTAATTATAATTAGATCAATTTCAAGTGAAAATATTTTATGGAACCTAAAACAAATTATTTTTGGCAATCTTCTTCTTCTTCGTCACGGTTTAATTTTTTGCTAGCCTGTTCCGGCTCCAAATTGCTCGCTTTCCATCTTTCTTTTGGTCTTCCCAAACTTCTTCTTCCTCTTAGTTAATAGTTGTATGTTGCTTTTGGTATTCTGTTCTCAGTCATCCTTGCTAGGTGTTCTTTCCAGTTTGTTCTGTATTTCATTACTGTTGTGTTTAATTCCTCTATTTTTAATTGCTGTCTTATTTCTGTGTTGTGTTTTTTGTCTGTTCTTTGATATCCTACTATTGGTCTAATAAATTTCATTTCAGCAGCTTGGATTCTGACAGATTTTTGTGTTGTAATTGTCCATGTTTCAGATCCATAAGTAATAATAAGAACTGACATGTTCCTGTTATGCAGAACATTAGTACTGTACTCAGGGGACATTTAAAAATACTTACAAGCTCTAAAGTGATTTTTTGGCAGTATGACAGAAATTATGTCTGTGGACAAAAAAAAAGCAGATATATAGAAAGAATGGTAAAGGGCAGACTTTCAGGAACAATTTTGAAATACCATCCCTCTAGGAAAAAAATCTCGACCAACACAGAGAGATGAATTAAAACCATATTAATGGTGGTCTGTCTCAGTGGTCTAGTGGTTATATTCCTTGTGTCTAGTCCTGAAGATCGTGAGTTCAAATCTAGGTGGATTTTTTTAGGATGTAAAAATCCAAGAGACCTGTTCTCCAGAAGGGACTTTAAGCCATTGGTCCCAAGTCTGAATATTTTCAGGCTCGCAAAAGAATCTCAAGCCTAAATTAATACCTTTGAGCAAAATTTAACTGTCTTTCTCTATCCTTAGTTGCCTACTAGATGTCCATCGAGGCAACATGCTTAACACATGTTACTCACTGACAATCTTTTAGGGAAATAAACATAACTTAATTTAATAAGTGAGTTTGTATTTTTTAAACATTCTTACCTCATATGATAGTTTTATTGGACATATGTTTCAAGGCTGTTGCCCCGTCTTCAGTGTTTCACAAACTGATTTTTCTTTTCTTCATGTTATCGGCCCTGGATCTATGTTCCAAAGCTTGGTCATGAAACTACCGCTAAGTGTGCATCTACATCTCCATGAAGGACATATGGGATATATACGAATAGTATTTGTCTAATATATAGTGATGATGGTAATGATTATGACAATGATTTTAGGTCATCATCATCATCAGCTCAATGATCTGGGTGGATCAAGGCTTCCCTCAAAATTCTCCTGGCAATCAACCATCAACTCTTAAGTCCCAAGTAATCCACCCTCTATCTCAAGTTCGATCTTTCAACTCTCCTCCCTCTTCTGTCGGGTAAAAAAAAAAAACTCCAAGCGTACCAAGAAGGTCCTTGATCTTCCAGCTGGCTGCTGGCCTCACATCCACATGTGTTAATCACAGAGGTAGAGACGATCATAAGACTGTGTAGGGGTGACATGTGTCTCAGCTTTTCGGGTCCCCCAACTGTTATAGCTGGTCTTCTCAACCTGGAGTCGCTCCTTATTGCAGCTACCCAAATGCCTCACAATGCTGGGTAGGCACTGGTCCCATACTGGCCAAAATTCCATGAGAACATTTCTTCCCCATGGGGACTCAAACCATCTTGGCATCTTGCCTTAATCACTCGACTATGGTGCGCAACTCTTTCTGGTTTACTTTCCATAATTATTCTATCTCACTTTCATTCTTCCTTTGGATGTGTCCTGCCCATCTCAATCTGTCTATTTGAATAATATTTGGTGAGTTATACAATTCATATAAATCTTCATTATATCTTGCTTGCCATTCTCCAACTTCCTTTACATACCCATTTATTATTCTGAACATCTTTCTTTAAAAAATCCCCAATCGAGATTTGTCATATCTGTCATGGTACAAATCTCACTCTCATTATGTTAGCGCTGGTTTAATTAATGTTTTATGTAATCTAACTTCTTCTAGTGCTAAATTAAATAATATGCATGGTAGAGAGTCTCTTTGTTTTAATGATGCAGATAGTTAGTATTTTAATTAACAATTCTCTTTAACATCTCAGGTCACTAGCATCACAATTCATATCTTGACATATTATTTTTATTTTATTTATTTTACCTGATGGAGTTAAGACCACTTCACTAGGTTTAAATTATACATACAATAAGAATTATGATTAATGATAGGCTACATAAAAGATATAGACTACACAATATAAAGTTGACAAGGGAAAGAAAGAAAATAATAATAATAATAACAATAATAATAATAATAACACTTACTTACTTACTCACTGGCACTATCGAACCCGTAGGTTCATGGCCCGCGGACATAAGCTCTCCATACATCCCTATCTAGAGCTAATGCTTTCCAATCATTCCCTGTATAATCTACTTCCCTCAAATCATAGTTAATGTTGTTCTCCCACCTCATTCTTGGTCTACCAACTGGGCGTTTTCCCTCTGGCTTTCCTACAAGAAGCTTCCATGCACGTCTTTCATTCCCCATACGTGCAACATGTCCTGCCTATCTTAGTCTACGAGACTTAACTGTTCTTATTATATCTGGCTTACTATAAAGACCATGTAGTTCATTGTTATGTAGTCTTCTCCATTCACCTGTCTGTTCATCTCTCTTTGGTCCAAAAATTTTCCTAAGAACTTTATTCTCAAATACTCGTAATCTCCTTTCCTTCCTTAAAGTAAGAGTCCATGTTTCGCACCCATATAATATAACTGGTAGAATAATAGTTTTATCTTCGCTAGGTTTACCGTACAGGCCACATGGCCTAAAACGAATTTGTTCATGATGATGATGATGATATATTTTCAGCTTAACGTTTTTTGAAAGGAGTTGGGACATCAAAAGTCTCTGCAATGCATAATAGCATGCATTTCCAGAATTGAGCCTATGTTTAATTTCTTTGTGGATCTCATTCCCATTTGTGATTATTGTTCCTAGGTATTTGAATTCAGCCACTTCTTCAAAATTTCCCTCATTTGTCATTAGCTGCCCATTCCCATTATATACTGAATTTCTACGTGTGACCATATATTTAGTTTTACTGATATTTACTTCCAGTCCTAATTCCTTAGTGTTACTCAATAGTGTTGTGTGTTGGCCTTTAGTATCTCCTCGCTATCGGCCAGTAGTACTACATCATCAGCATAAACTAACAGCTTATTAATACCATTCAGTTGTAAGCCTTCCTCATTCTCTAAAGATTTAATGGCATGCTCTAGTACAAAAATTAAATAGCAGAGGAGATAGTGCATCTCCTTGCTTCAACCCATTCTGGATTTCAAAAGTGTCTGAAAACTGTTTGCCTACACACACCCTACTCTTTGAGCCATTTAGACACATTCGTATAAGTCTAACTAACTTTTTAGGAATTCCAAACTCCAGCAGGATACTATATAGCTTCTCCCTCTTAATTGAATCATATGCTTTTTTGAAGTCTACATATAGTTGATGTGCAGTACCATTATATTCCCATTTCTTTTCTAAAATCTGTCTTATACTGAAAATCTGATCTGTTGTAGACTTGTTTCTTCTAAATGCACATTGATGATCTCCTAGAATGTCATCAATATAGGGAGTAAGTCTGCTTACTATATATTTGTTAGAATTTTGTACGAAGTTGAAAGTAATGAGATGCCCCTGTAGTTGTTGCAATCAGTTTTATCTCCTTTCTTATAAATTGGTACGATAATTGATTCCTTCCATTCATCTGGAAGAGCTTCTTTTTCCCAAATCATACTAAGCAACCAGCGTATCTTGTCCATCAATTTTTCTCCCCCTGATTTTATCAGTTCTGCTGGGATCTCATCTGAACCTGATGCTTTATACATCTTCAATTTTTCAATCGCCATTTCAACCTCTAATGCACTTGGCTCTGCGACTAGCATTTCTGCTGTCTGTAACTTATCCTCCTCAATGTCCTGTTCTGTATGTACATTTAATAGCTGATTAAAGTAACTTTTCCATCTATTTAATATACTCCTAGAATCTGCAATCATATCCCCATTTTCGTTCCGAATTATGTTTGTTCTAGCCTGAAACCCCTTCTTCTCTATACTAATTCCCTGATATAATTCTCTAATGTTCCTATTTTTTGCATTCATTTCAAGATCATTAATCTTCTCTTTCAAATATTCCCTCTTTTTACTCTTTAGTAACTTGGTGGTTTCCCGTCTAACACTACCCAATTGCTCTACATTTACCTCATTTGGCTCGTGTATAATAATAATAATAATGATAATAACAAAAAATAATAACCTATAATTAGATTAAGTAAATGGCTTGGTAAAGAATGTTTAAAATATAAAGGAATAATAAAAGTATACATGGAACACGGTTATATATTGTATTGTCCAAGGAAATATGTAGTTTCTTTTTAAACTGTTTTTGAGTCAGGCAGTCCTTGATATTCAAGGGGAGGGAATTCCAGAGTCAGGTGGCTGAAATAAGGAAGGATGAGGAATAGTAATACGTTTGATATAGAGGAACAGTTAGAAATTAAATTAATGTTCTTATTATCTCACCTCATATCCTTTTTCTTCTAGACTACAGTTTCGGAGCTTATCTCCATCGTCAGTAGCCTCTAGTCAACCGGTGTTATGTCGTTTCTTGGCAGTTTTCTTCTTAATTCTATCGATGGACAGATGAACCTCTGGATCAGATAAAAATTTGCGGGAGTTTCGAAATTCATGAGTTTATCATTCTTGTTTTTTTGGATGTGGGAAAAAATCCACATCCAAAAAAACAAGAAAGATAAACTCATGAATTTTGAAACTCCTGCAAATATTTGACCTGATCCAGAAGTCCATCTGTCCACCGGTATAATTAAGAAGAAAACCAACAAGAAATGACATAACACCGGTTGACCAGAGGCTACTGACGATGGAGATAAGCTTCGAAACTGCAGTCTAGAAGAAAAAGGATATGAGGTGAGGTAATAAAAACATTAATTTAATTCTTAAATTAACCTCATAGTGTTCTTTCCCTGTGAAAGTTAAATAAATAGTTAGGAACCGATACGAGATTCTTTCACTTATTAGCACTGCAATAAAAAAAATCATTCAAATTGTATGTAAGGTGCGAAATCTCATGGTCCTAGTCCCTAAACTTCCTGGAGGTGGTTAAATGTAATACTATCCATAGCTTGAGGCACAGAATGAATTCTGGTTGAGGTTGTCTTACTGAAACTTTCAACCACGTCATCCTTAACCCATTGAAGATACGTTTAAAGTGCCAGGTAAGTTCACTGGAAACCCATTTAAATCTCCCCAACGCTATTCCGGCTGCATTGGATTTTAAATCTGATTACCCAGACCATGCATACTCTGCGTTTTATCACAAATGGATTTCAGATAGTTTGTTTACCCCTGTTTTTCTTTTAGTATTTTGTACTTTTATGAATAGGAAAGGAATGTGGCCTGCATACAACCCTCTTTCTTGCAATTTAACCGTTATCTATTGTTAGTTTGAAGGCTGTGAATGTTGACTAATATTTCAAAAACCATCTTTTACTAACATTTCTCGGTCATTATATTTAAAGTAAACACGAATCACATGTTCTAACAGGAACGGTAAAAAATAACAAAAATATATAATTATTTAATAGATATGGATTTTCATCAAGTAAACACCAACTCAATTGATTAAAAATATATAATACTGCATATTATAAAAATAAATTAAACTAAACATATAAAAGTATAGGCCTATACATTATCAAATCATAGAAAGTTCTTGCTATATATCTTCTCAAATTATTGATAATGTAAAAAGCAATTTTTCTATAGCACTTTACAAATCTCATCATTACTGGAAAACAAAGCCACAACCTTGTCATGTCGATCTTCTCCTCCCATATCTTTATTGTAATCTAGAATACATTTAGCCTTTATGATTTTTCTTCTTGTTCTCCGTCTTTATTCTTCCATAGCTTCTTACTGGTGTCAGTCACGTCGGCATTTTCGTGTTTGGATGATAATAAATAAACGTGTTTCCTAATTTTCCACTTCTATACTAGAAGTCTCCAACTAGATGATGGGATAGTTTTCCTTTTTTTTTTTTTGTTTTCTTTCTTTCCAATTTTTATGTTTGCTAAATCCATAGGCATATTTCTTATTTAGATTTTACTGTCCCTAATATATTTCTCGTCTACTCAGCTCTAAAAATAAATTAGGAGAACACAATTATAATGTGTAACCTTTCTCTACGAACGGGTTTGCTAATTCTAGGACTACACTCTCATTTGCTGTAAAATCTGCATTTTCATGTGCATCTTGTCCAGTGTTTATTTGAATCATATCCTGAAGAGTACAATTTCTAATATGTTATTCCAAATCGTGCCGTTTTATTCCATTTAGAGAGTTTGAACTGAACGTGTTTCTAAAAAAGTTAAATTTACAACCATGATATTCGAGAAAAAAACATTGAAACTACATATATATTTTCTTCTTCTTCTTCCTTCCAAGTATTAGGCCAAGGCCTGTTACGATCCTATAGAAAATTTTCCCTCCCCGGGAAATTCTCGTATAAGACTTGAAAGCATAATAATAGTCCCTTCGATTGGTTGCTGGCCAAAGGAAGGCAAGACCAGTGATGGGGCTGCCATCTTATAGCCTCTGGTCAGGCTTTTCTGGAGAAGAAAAGAAAATAAAGGAGAGAAGAAATGGAAGAAAGGAAAGACTCCCTAGCCCTCGGATGCCCTAATAGCGTCGGGGTCGAAAAAACAAGAGTTAACCAAGAGAGGTTAGATAGTAAAGTTAAAAGAGTGCAAAACACAAGTAAGTGGAAGAAATGTTTTGCTCAGCTTGGGCACCTTACCGTAATAAATACCTAAAATATATTATTCTATAAATTATATCTATAACAAACTATACAATATACTAGGACTACATATACACTTTATATATACCAGCAACAAATTTTACAGATGGCGAACATAAATTTTTAATCAGTAAAGATAGAGCCAACTTCTTATAACGTCGGGTTTTAATACAATAACGAGTGTAGGTCGTGCTTGAGCTGTTTGGACTTTCTACCTGCTCACGAGGGAGACCCAATGGGTTAAACTCCAGTGTCCTCGCATCATAGTTTTCACTGCCAACATGCTGAGGAAAAAGGTTTCCAGTTTCTTGAAGGTATCAATAAAATCTAGCAAAGATACTGTGGTATGTATGTCTCATGTTAGGATACATAGCTTCTAAACGTGACTGACAAGTCTCTCTTCCATTTCCCCTAGCCTCACAGTAACACATTATCATATCAGACATTTCAGAGAACTCTTAGCCCATGTTTATTGATACCCTCACAATACCAAACTAAACTACTGTGCCAAAACAGACTGAAGGGATATAATGCAGAATAACAACTAACTAGGACTAGCACCTTGACCAATGTGCAGAACTCAATGTATTTTGGAGTATATATTCCTCAACAAAAAATTATACTCTCAGTATTGCCTATCATTCTTAAAAAAATATTTATTGGTGAGATCCTGTAACACATTGTAGAATAATAATAATAATGATAATCAGCAGCATCAAATATTAGACCTGCTGGTCTGTTCCGATCCCATGTTAGAGTTGGTCTATCCATCTTTTACTGGGTCTTCCAACATTTATTCGTCCTAGTGGTTTGTAATGAAGAATCTTTTTCGGAATTCTATTGTTATCCATTCTATTGATGTGGTCCATCTATTCACCTCTGTATTATGTAATTCTATCTAATAGTTTGAATATATTCAGTTCTCTTCGTATATCCTCACTTCGCCTTTGATCAATTATTGTATAGCCAGCCACACTCCTCAGAAACCTCATTTCTGATGTTTCTATTCTTCATTCCTGGCTTTTGATTAAGACCCAGTGTTCTGATCCATATAGTAGTGTTGGAACCGCCATTGTTTTATAAAATTTTAAAAGTGTCTCCTTTCTAGTTCCTTTGAGACGTTTTATGGTGCCACACATATAATTAAATTTATTTATTTTGTTTTCAATGTCTTCACTTTTTCTATATATTACATTGTATCCCAGGTAATTAAAATTGCTCACTTGTTCTATTATTTTATTATCTAATTGGATTCTTACTCTTAGTGGCTCATACCTTCGAAAAGCTAAAACTTTTGTTTTTAGAGTAGATATTTTCAAATTGTATGTTTCACACACTTTACTTAATTTGTAAATTGCCCGTTGTAAGCCATCTTCTGTCTCAGATATCACAACCTGATCGTCTGTAAAAAGTAAAGTATCTAATAAAATATTGTCAATTTTAAAATGTTCAGTTAAAACAATTTGCCAATTCTGTATGGCATCGTATACATATATATATATATATATATATTAAAAAGTGATGGCGAAAGTGGGCATTCTTATTATACTCCTACGAGAAGACCAGGTATTAAAAATAATTTTTAACTATTGCATATTATTAACTATTTTGGCAGACAAGCACAGTTTATTGTCGCTGTAGTAATAATAATGTAAATGATGATGATGATAACAACAATAATAATAATAATAATAACAGTAATAACAATAATAACAACAATAACTAACAGTAATAATAATATGAATAATAATAATAATAATTATAATAATAGTAGTAATAATAAGAATAATAATAATAAATAATTATTAAGTATTCAGGAGATCTTATCTTAAATCCAGAGCTGATCAATATGAGTGATGAATATAAATGATGATTTTTTGGTGGTCTTTATCGCCATCAAAGGAAATACTAGTATGAACTATTTCATCATAGATGGATAGACTTTTTTGTCAGAGAAATTGAACAATGTATAGCAATACAAGTTATTATGCATTAATTATTAGGTATCTAAATCATTCATCATCATCATAAATGGGAGCACAATCCAGTATAGCTTTAACATCTTTATATTTTATACTCCTCCAATCCAATTTATTCATGACCGCATTCCAACATTTATTCCAACAAAAATTCACCAAGAATTTAGATTTTGAACTTCTTGTTTACCTTGAATTTTACAACTGTATTTTTAACAATATTTTCTTTACTCACTTTTCAATATGTCCTGCCCTTCTTAATCTATATATTTTTTATCATGATAATTGTATCAAGCAATTTGTACATTTTATAAAGTGTGTTGTTAAATCTTATCCACCAGATACCATTTTCATTAAAAAGGTAAAATTATATCACACAGGCCTTGGGGGCCCTTGGAGTAGCAAGAGTTTAAGGTTCCTACTTTTCTAGACAATTGACATTTGAAGCATAACGGCCGCCTTAACCCCCAGAACAAGCTTCTAGTACTCACTTCCATTAGAGGCTGAGTCGATCCGAGGATAATTGTGCTGCCTGAAGGTTTGGGTCAGTTTAAAAATCCTGACCGCACTAGGACTCAAAACTTCCAACCTTCTGGCTCATATTGCCTTAACCAACTCTGCTATGGCGAGCAAAAGTAAAGTGATCCCACTACAGGCCTCAGGAGGTCTTAGGAGGTTAAGGTTCCCTTTTTCTTAGATAATCGGCACAATCTTTACCCTCAGAACAATGCTTCTGATACTCATTTCTGTTAGAGGCTGAGTTGACCCCAGGATCATGATAACACCGGAAAGTTTAGGGCAGTTTTAAAAATCCTGATCCCATGACTCAAACCTCCGACCTTCCAGCTTGTAGCATGTTGCCTTAATCGGCTATGCTACAGCATGCTTCTCCATTTTCATTAACCCAAACTATATTTCTTCCTCAAAATTTTCTTTCAAAGGTTTTTCCTCAAAACCTTTCTTTTAAAGATTTCTAATTTATGTACATCAGTTTTACATAATATCCAGCCCCACTTCCATAAATTAAAACTGGTTTTAATAATTTAACTTTTACAGGAATTAATCACTATGAGGTTTAATTTATGGTAAAAATCAAATGTTTTTTACCTCACCTCATACAAATCTTCTAAGTAGATCGCGATTTCGAGACATAACGGTCTCATCTTCAGTACTATTTTGGCAACTGATGTTATGTTGATCGGAAGAAACTCTTCTTATTCCCTCTGTTGGTTCATCGGTCCACCAACAGAGGGAAGAAGAAAAGTTTCTTCCGATTGACATAACATCAGTCACCAAAATAGTACTGAAGATGAGACTGTTATGGTCTCGAAATCGCGATCTACTTAGAAGATTTGTATGAAGAGAGGTAAGAAACATTTGGTTTTAATAATGTTTATACAACCTTACTTCAATATTTAGAGACTATAAAACTCAAGGCACGACAGTCGTAGAAGGCCCTTGGCCTACCAGCCAGCTACTGGTCTCACATCCACGTGTTAATCACAGAGGTAGATGATCATCCAGAAAGTGTAGGGGTGACATGTGGTCAAAATATCGGGTCCCCAGCCATTATAGCTGGTTGTTTCAATCTGGAGTCATTACTTATTGTAGCTACCCAAATACCTCATGATGCTGGGTGGGCACTGGTCCCATACTGGCTAAAATTCCAAGAGAAAAATTTCTTACCCCTTGGGAACTCAAAACAGCAACATGTTCTGTAGCTCTCATAAGGTACCTTGCTTTAACTACAGTTAAGGAAAATTTCTTACCTATAGGCCTTAATATTATTTATGATTTTAAGAATTCACACTTTGTATGTATTTACTATTTTTTCACATTATACATTTGCAGTCTATTGGTATACATTTACAGATTCTAGAACCAATTTAACCTGATGGTAAACTATCTAAAAATATAAATGGAATAAAAGAATTATAAAGTTAATACTCATATAGGATCAGAATGGCATGTGCTTGTGTTTCCTTATAATATGATAAATAAATGCTTATCTTTTGATAAACTGCAAAAAAAGATAATGGTAACTACATTGCAGTGTTATAATTAACTGCATTATTTGCACATTTCAAGATAAAAACCAACAGAAAAACAAATGACAAAAAATATTCAAAAAGATCTGGGTAGAACATTATTAATTTACCTTTCAAACATGTCATTATAATAAATCAATGGTAAAGAGAAAAATTTTAGCCTGAACCGGGAATTGAACCCCGAACCTTTAGCTTTCCGTGTTAATGCTCTGACCACTGAGCTAATCCAGGCTTCATTCCCATCCAAGCAGGAAGGAAGCTAAAGGTTCAGGGTTCGATTCCCGGTTCAGGCAAAAATTTTTCTCTTTACCATTGATTTACAATAATTTAATTGTGTTCATTAATTTACTTATTTCTATCATAGTAATAGCTTTAGCTTCTCAATATTAATTTAATGTTATTATAATTTTAAAATACAATAGGAAGTAACATTAAGAGGTTTGTTAAATAATAATTAAAACATTTTGTCTATTCATTCTTACTTAACTATAAGAAGTAAGAATAGACAAATGTTTTAATTGTGTTGTTATAAAACTATCAGTGGCAGCAAATGCAACTTTGCAGTATAAATCACTCAAATATTAATGTTTGGAGATATTTGTATATTAGCCAACACATTAAATGGTGATTCTGAGACATTCACTCGAGCATAGGCTATAGGACTCCTGGTTAATATTGGAAGAAAACAAAAAACCACCATTGTGCTAACACCATTTAACTCATTTTATTACTGAACAACAAATTACCATTGAATATCAACAAATGAAATTTGTAGATTTTATACACTTGAGAATGTGTACCTATTATGCATTACAAGGATCTTATCGTCACAACTTCTATCAATAAATGTTAAACTGAAAATATATAAAACTGTTATTCTCCCAGTTATATTACATGGATGCAAAACACGGACTCTTACTTTAAGGGAGAAGAAAATATTAAAAGTATTTGAGACCAAATAGAGATGAATAGACAGGTGAATGGAGAAGACAAATAGGTGATTAAAGTAATTCCTCCATTACTTAATAGATTCCTAGAATATGCAGTCAAATCCCTATTTTTTCATTCCTAATTATAGAATATATTTATAAGGGACTGGACATTGTTCTGCTAGAAAACCATGTTAATGGCATCTTTGGCACCCACAAACACCCCCTCAAAAAAATATCACATATGTGGAAAATGTATACTGGTTAAATACAAAAAAAAAGTGAATGATCCCACTACAGACTAGGAGACCCTTGGGATAGTAGGAAGTTAAGGCTCTCATTTTTTCTAGACAATCAACACTTGATTTCAGCAGGTTGTCAGCCCTGCATGACAACCACCTTTACCCCCAGAACGAGCATTGGGTACTCATTTTATTTAGAGGCAGAGACAACCCCATGGTCATAGTGCCATCAGAGGGTTTGGGTCAGTTTAAAAATCCTGACCCCCACCTGGACTTGAACCCTCGACCTTCTGGTTTGTAGTGTATTGCCTTAACCAACTATCCTACATAATGCCCCAGATTATATACTATACAAATTAAATAAATTGGTATGTATGATCATACGAGAAAAAATGAATATCAGATATTCATTAATAGATTATATAAGATATAAGCAATTAAATTGGTATGGGCACATACGACGAATGCAAGAAGAAAGGTTTCCCAGAAAAACATTGGAATGGTGTCCACCTAGAAGAAAAAGGAAAGGAAGACCTCGAAACATGTGGATGCAAGAAATAAGAACTGGAATGAGAACAAGAGGACTGAAGGACATGGAGTGGATGGATAGAGATGAGTGGAGAAGGAAAATAAAACTTTAGGCACAGAAAGATGTGTAAACATTAAAAATCTGTATATAAATAAAAAATGGTTAAAAGTAAAATTTAGATAATTAATGGGCATATTTAAGGCAAGATAATAAATTATAGCTACATTCCAACGTTCTATATTGTTAATACGGCATTTTGACTTTTATTTCTCTCTCAACTTCTCATTCAATTTTAAAATATTTTTTAATACTTTCTTCAAAGAAAAAAAAACACATCTATATCATTCAGGTTATTCATATACTTCTACAATAACAATTTGTGCATATTTTAAATATTTTTTATTCTAATTGCTGTATTACTGTTACTTGCACTTGAATGCCCAAAAGGAGTATGGCTATATATTTGGTTATTGGTACTGAATTACTGTAACCTACTTTCAACATAACATAAAATGAAAAAATTTTTAGTAATCATGTCTGAAGAAGGTAGAAAGTACCAAAACAGCTGTTACAAATTTATATTGTAATAAATATGAAAATCATATAAAACTCGTAAGTTTTATTTATATTTAATTAAATAAAATGAAAAAGTTGAGAATCGTGACAAAAATCTATTAAAACATTCACATTTAGTTAAAACATAAATTACAATGTATATAACAGAGAAATTTGCATCTAGATCGGAACTCGCCCTGATAGCTCAGTTGGTAGAGCATTTTGCTCGGCAAGCCAAAGGTCCTGGGTTCGAGTCTCGGTCTGGGTGAAAAAAAAAATTTCTCTTCAAATATAAAATATAAATATTTATAAAAATCATTATCTGGTAATAAAAGATTCAACTATTCAAAAAATAAAATCAAAACATATTTTTGGTGAAGGAAGACTTACAAGAGAAGAAAAACACAATAAGTCAGTTGCAAAAACAAAGTCTGAGCCGCAACCACAGTTTTGTGATGTTTCTATTAACATCTACAAGAAACCTAAAATCTACGGGGGTTATTAGGATAACCTAAGGTCTGAACTTGAACCATGATTTAACAGTTTTTGTAATGGATATTGAGTTTTTTGTGATTGTTACAGAAACAATAGAATATTGTGAAACCACCAGTCTTAGCTTATAATTTACATATGCAGTTGATTGAATGGATTATAGAGGTATGTGCTTAATCTAACAAGGAATATATCAGAATATTAAGTAAAATTAATTGAAGAGAAAAATTATGCTCAGACTGGGGCTTGAACCCAGGATCTTTAGCTTTCTAGGCCAAGACTCTATCGACTGAGCTATCTGAGCAAGTTCCAATCTAAATGCAAATTTTTCTCTTATATACGCTGTTAATTCCCGTGCACCAAATGCTATGAAACCTTTGTGCTTCTATCTTGCAAATGGTGGCTTCTTTATTAAGAAGACATTTATTTGGGAATTTTACATTAATTGTAAAGTCAGTATGGCTTCTTTTGATGTTTTTAATATTTCCTTTCATGCATCTCAATGATGGATATTTATCCATCATTGAGATGTATGAAATGAATAATTAAAATATTAAAATTAATTATGTTTACCAGTAGGCCTACATCATTAAAATAATCTCGTCTTCCATAGATTGTTAAGAATTTAGACATTCAACTTTAAAAGTTGTAGCACATTTTAACTAGGCAAGCTAAAAATACTCCATTATTATTAATTTAATTAATATTGAGAAGCTAAAGCTATTACTATGATAGAAATAAGTAAATTAATGAACACAATTAAATTACTGTAATCAATGGTAAAGAGAAAAAATTTTTGCCTGAACCAGGAATCTAACCTCGAACCTTTAGCTTTCCGTGCTAATGCTCTGACACTGGGCTAATTCAGGCTTCATTCCCATCCAAGCATAAATCCTTGGGAGTAAGATAAAGGAAGGATTTATGCTTGGATGGGAATGAAGCCTGAATTAGCTCAGTGATCAGAGCGTTAGCATGGAAAGCTAAAGGTTCAGGGTTCGATTCCCGGTTCAGGAAAAAATTTCTCTCTTTACCATTGATTACAATTATTATTATTATTACTAAATATTAGGAGTTAGATTTCTTTTAAAAAAATCTACAAATATGATGTGAGTCATAGTGTCACTTCTTTTAAATATTAAATTATTATTACTGTTTATTACTCAACTTACTTTTTGAAATATTACTCAATAGTAAATCAAGGTCCAATTAAAAAAAAAGTGGGTGGACAATGAGACCGAAAGAGGCCACTATGCCTAAAACCTTGATTGTTTGATGATATCATAATAATTATTTACCAATGCTGTTGATATTATTATTCTTGATACAATGATGATAATGATGAGAATGATAATTATAAAATAACAAAAATGTCACTTGTAGTCAATTTTGTAGATAAAATGATGAATAACATATGTCATAATAGTTCCAAAATCACATTTATTGAACATAAAATAATAAAATATACAATAAAATATAAAAGTGCATAATTATTTTAATGTAACAAAATAAATTTCTTCTCTTCATATTCCATCTTCTCATGTACAAACTTAACTTGTCTTTCTTCTTGGTTTATTGTAATGTAGATGTAGGCTTGATTTATCTTGCAATATTTTTGATAGGTCTATATGATTGATATTATAAGAGCTTATAGCATGAGGTTATAATAATCACCACTACCAATTCTATTTAATACTATTATCAACATTGAATTAGATTATGTTGAATACAAATTATTTATGATTTCTTCACAGGCTGCAACACATCAAGAGCTTTGCTAATGTCTCCATTCTTAGCCTCGAGAAGTTGAGTCAGCCAACCTCCTTCATTACTAAATCCCATAGACATCATTCTTTCTACAGCTTCAGCTATATGTGGACCTGAAATAAAACAAATGTTATAATTTTTATTTTTACTCATCTATTGAACAGATTTTGTAAGTTTATTTTAAAAACTAAATAATAAATATGCAGATATTATACCAATGAATTTCCCTACTTAGGCTTATGCCAGTGATTGTCTTTCATATTAACCCATTGATAAACCTCTCCTATATTAACACATTAATCCCCTTAGATGGCCCTCAAATTAATTATTTCATAAACCCCTCATCATTATAAGCAATACTGATACCACTAACTTTGTTGGAAAAGTGAAAGCTATTTTTACATACCCTTGCAAAATATATTTCCTTGGTTACAAAAATGCAGAAATATTGTATTCTATTGTATTCACATGTAACAATTCAAGTAATAGGATCATAACCCAAATTAATAAATAAAATAAAGAAATCCACAGATGATCTAACAAATTGAACAAAAAGTAATACTACAGTGGATCCCACCCACTGTGGTGTGGAAAAATTAAAAGGCTGACATATTAGCAAAGAAAGATGCACAAATTAAACAAAGAGCTACCACACAATTTTCATATGAATCTATGAAATGTTTTGTAAAAAGGAAAAAGAAAACTATACCCATATAATAACGTAAGAAAACAACAATTCTAAATGGATATAGACTGCACAAAACCCCAAAATAATTCCAGAACTGCCCCAAAAAGCTGCTATTGCCAGCTTCCATCTTATCACTGGCCATGAATTGGTCTATCACCATCACCAAACTTTCTCTCTGCATGGGAGGAGAGAAATGAATGAAATGCTACAAATCATGTAAAGCTTTGAATATGAATATAGATATTGTTATTAAATATTGGGAAGCTAGGAGATAAGTGGCTCTATTGTCAAAACCTAGCATTAGATACAAGCATATGTAGATAATCCTCCGAGATATCCCTCAAATTAACCTATTCATAAACATCTGAAATGTCCCTCATGATAACCCATTCGTAAACCACTGAGATGTTCCTTATATTTTCCCATGCATAAGCTCCTAAGAAGTCCCTGAATTAATTCCCAAGATGTCCTTTATATTAACCTATCTGTTTCAGCTCTAATATAATCCCTTTCAGACACTGAAAAAAATGTAATGATAAATTTTTACCATTTTTGGATAGCAAAATGTAATTAATAGGAAATAATTCTATGAAGTAAATAATTATTAAATTAAATAACAAATATAGCCTATATCACACCCCATAAGATGAATTTGTCACCTGGACATGAGCCAGAATCAAATTGGGAATGGCGATGATGGTCTCCAAAGCATGTTCATGTGATAAAATTTATCTTATGAGGGGAGGAATATATTACAGATTCAATTTTGCTGAAGATAAAAGCCATGTTCCTTACTATTTGTAAGCATTAGGAAAAAAAAAAAAACATTTCAGGGATATATGAAATAGTTAAAAATATATCAGAGCCTTAGTTTAGCAAGACTGGCACGTTTATCAAAAAACAGATGTCAGCAGAATTTATTCTCCATGGTAAATGAGTTAAACTAAGTTAATGACTAGTAAATTACAGCAAAGCTTACTTACTGACATTGGGTTCTTCCTGCATTGGCTCAGGAGCATTTGGCGGTGATTGCATGAATGGATGTGCAAAATGTGGAGGATGCAATGGTGATGGATGCATATGAGGATGGATGTGTTGTGGTCCAAAATGTGGTCGAGGAGGGAAAGGGGGATGCATTGGACGTTGGCTCATAAAAGAAGAGAGTGGATTGCAAAAAACGCTTGTAGTCACTGTTGATTCTTTAGACACAGCTCCAGTAGTAGCACTAGTAGTTGCAGCTGTAGTTGTAGCTGTAGTTCCAGTCTGTTCAGTAGTTGCTGCAGCATTAGATTCTGCTGAAGTATCAGCAGTAGATTCCATTACTAAGACTCCAGATTGCTCTTTAGAAGTTTGTTTATCTGAAACAGTTAATAAAAGTTTATACTGTAAATATATACTTTTTTCGATGTATATTTAAATTTTAATATTTACCAATAATGGACAATGACTATTTTGAAAAGAAAAATTAATGCCTGAAATGAGATTTAAACTCAAGACCTCTAGCTTTACATGATAACGTGCTATCATTTGCACTATCCAGGGCTCCCGATGCAACTATTAATATTCTTTCTTTATATACAATTTTCTAAATGTCCAAGGCAGATAGTCATCAGTACCAATTCCATATGACAGTTTCTAATTTAAGAAGTATTTTTAATGTATTCTTGAAGTAGAAGCCATCAGATTGAATTAGAAGTGATGTCTACCTGCCTCAGATGTTTAGAAAATTGTATATAAAGAAAGAACAATTAACGGTTGTAATGTGTAATGGATAGCATGCTAGGTGTGTTGGGTTCAAATCCCAGTTCAGGAGTTAATTTTTCTTTTCAAAATAGTCTTTATACTTATTCAAGAATATTATAAATGATATTGTAAAAAGAAAAATTAATGTCTGAACATGGAATCAAACCATGGACCTCTCCTTCTCTGTAGGAGGATTCCTGATTCAGACATTAATTTTTCTTTTCACAATATCATTATAATATTATCCATTATTGGAACACTGTTTAAATAATAGCATTGGAAAATGTTAAATTATTCAAGAAGACTATTTGCCTATTAATAGAAGTGATCATTATGATAAGTAAACTAATCCAATATATTAACAAAATATCCTAGCGATAAATTACAAAAAGTAAGATAATAGCAAATTAATATTGCAGCAATAAGGTGCTATAAACATAGATAGTATGTTCTTCTTCTTCTTCTTCCTTCCAAGTATTAGGCCAAGGCCTGTTACGTCTGATCTTCGTCCTCTTGGTATATAATTATAAACAGCTTTGGGGATCCAATTTTAACTCATTCTTTCAAGATGGTGTTTCCAATTTAGTTGGTACTGTCTAATATATTTCAAAATTGGCATAGTCTTCAATTCTTTTAAGATATCGGTGTTCCTTTTTCCGATCCCATCTGGTGTAACCCGCTGTTCTGCGCATGAATCTCATTTCACAAGTTGTTATTCTGCTTTCATGTTGTCTTTTTAGTGTCCATGCTTCACTACCATAGGTCAACACTGGTCTAGCCAAAGTGTTATATAAATGTAATCTGGTGTTTTTTTGTACAAGGGATTGTTTCATAATTACTTATTTTAGGAATTCTCACTATGAGGTATATTCATTAAGGTAGAATATTTTTATCACTCACCTCATATTGTTCTTCTTATTTGATTATAAACTAGTTTCGGAACATAGTTTTCTGTTCCATCCTCAGTATCGTCACAACCGTTGTTCTGTCGTCTTGAAGAGCTGCCCTTCTCTCCTTCCATTGGCTGACTAAAAAAACCTCGAAACCAGGTCATTCTCACCAGGAATTTCAAAGTTCATTAATTTCTTCTTTTCGCTCTTTTGAATGTAGATCTTTTCCCAAACAGTAAGTTCTTTAGGTTTGGGAAAAGATCTACATTCAAAAGAGCGAAAAGAAGAAATTAATGAACTTTGAAATTCCCGGTGAGAATGACCTGGTTTCGAGGTTTTTCAGACAGCCAATGGAAGGAGAGAAGGACAGCTCTTCAAGACGACAGAACAACGGTCGTGACGATACTGAGGATGGAACAGAAACTATGTTCCGAAACTAGTTTATAATCAAATAAGAAGAACAATATGAGGTGAGTGATAAAAATATTCTACCTTAATGGTTTCATAACTTGATTAATAATTCCTAAACTTTTATTATAACTAGTAATTTTTACAGGGATATCCTTTTCATCCCAGATAGAGAGATAATATCCAATATACGAGAATTTCCCGGAAGATAGTATGTTATTTAATTTAATAACAACTAAGGTCATTAGAATTGTGATCCAAAGATAGGTATGTAAGAACTATAAATTATATTTGAAGAGAAAAATTTTCGCCTAGACCGAGACTCGAACCCCGGGACCTTTGGCTTGCCGGGCCAAATGCTCTACCAACTGAGCTACCGAGGTGAGTTACGAACTAGATGCAAATTTTTCTCTTATATACGTTGTAATTCCCTCTCACCAAATGCTTTTGAAACCATTGCTTCTATCTTTGCAAATGGCTGTTGATGTATGACTGGTACTGAGTTATTGTGTTATTATTAAATGTGTTTGTGTGTCACAATGCTATAGCATAATTGGTTAAGAAAATATACTACAAGCTGGAAAGTCATACGTTTGAATCCCGATGGTGTCAGGATTTTTAAACTGGTTTAAAGCCTCTGGCAGCACTGTGGTCCTGGGGTCAACCACAACTTCTAACAGAAATCAGTACCAGCATTTGTTCATGGGGTAAAGATAGCAATCACGCAGGTCTGGCAACCTGACTGACATACCATGCTCATTGTCTAGAAAGGTGAGACCCTTAAACCATCCCAAAGGGCCTCCTTAGATCTACAGTACGATCACTTTTTTATGTTCCTGTGTTAAAAACTGCAAACCCAGATTCACAAGTGAGCATAGTGGCAATTTAGACAACCAGAATTGAAGATGTATCAGTATAAAATACCCTCAACTCATGTCCAACTGAGGGTCGGGTCGAGGAATGAGATAGATGAGATGAAGCTCCTACTTTTATAGAGGTCTGTGAACTACAAGGGTGCCGGCTGACCACTCCTGACGCACCTGTCACAGGGGTGGATGAATGAAATGAAACGGATGTGATGAGTATGGAGAAATGGTGGAATGAAATTTATGGCAGGGGAAAAGAGTAGAAACCCAGAGAAAAACCTACCCAAGCTCTGTTTCGTCCACCACAAAACCCACTTGGAGTGACCGAGATTCGATCTCGGTACCCCAGCAGTGAGAGGTGAGCGTCTAACCACTTGCGCCATGAAGCCGTCATGTACCAGTATATGAAGTTTATAATAAATTAAACGCACTATATTTACTTGTATAAATCATGCAATTTTTTACACTTTTTTAAGATATATTTTAAAACCGTATATTTATCCCCATATAATAATAATAATAATAATAGGGTTTTTTATTTAATATTTAAATATAATTATATTTATTTCTATTAAGAATGGAATTAAGATTGATTTAGAGAATTCAAATTTTTTTATAAGTATATAAAAAATTCAAACTGGTCAATATAAATTATTAATACAGTTAGATATATTTAATTAATGTTGGGAAGTAAACATTATGAGGTATAATCATTAAAATTCATCGGAGAACATATTGTTTAAACAACTCACCTCATAGGATTCATGCTTCCATGATATCGCGATTTCAAACATAGTCATGTTCATCATCAGCCATAACTCCGACTGACAAAATTCTTCGGCCGTCAACTATTCTATTGTCGCCATCTTCAGTGCTGCCATCTATGGTTGAATTTATGAACTTCGAAATCAATGTAATTTCGTTAGGGATATCAAAATTCATTGATCTATTTTTGTTTTTCTGAATGTATATTTTTTCCCAAACTGTCAATTTCAAAGGTTTCTCTACTTGTTTTAAAAGTTTAGCTTCTCTTCCAATTTTATGATGTTCTAATAAACTATGTGCAGCAATTGCAGATTTTTCAATTTCACAATTTTTAATATTTCTGAAATGTTCTTTTGTCCGAATTTCCAAATTCCTTTTTGTTTTTCTTATATAAACTTTATTGCAATCTTCAATATCAATATCAAATAAATTGTGAAGATTGCAATAAAGTTTATATAGGAAAAACAAAAAGGAATTTGGAAATTCGGACAAAAGAACATTTCAGAAATATTAAAAATTGTGAAATTGAAAAATCTGCAATTGCTGCACATAGTTTATTAGAACATCATAAAATTGGAAGAGAAGCTAAACTTTTAAAACAAGTAGAGAAACCTTTGGAATTGACAGTTTGGGAAAAAATATACATTCAGAAAAACAAAAATAGATCAATGAATTTTGATATCCCTAACGAAATTACATTGATTTCGAAGTTCATAAATTCAACCATAGATGGCAGCACTGAAGATGGCGACAATAGAATAGTTGACAGCCGAAGAATTTCGTCAGTCGGAGTTATGGCTGATGATGAACATGACTATGTTTGAAATCGCGATATCATGGAAGCATGAATCCTATGAGGTGAGTTGTTTAAACAATATGTTCTCCGATGAATTTTAACAGTTAGATATATTTCTAACTGATTTAAAATATGTAAAAATACTTTAAATATTTGAATTGATATTTTTTTATAAACAAATAAATGGGATTGGACGAATTGGATGGGGAGTCAGCCAGTAGTACTCCTTCCTTTTCAGTTGGACCAATCAGAACTTCCAGATTATAACTGAAATGAAATGGGATTTTTTCCCAGAACAACAAGATGGCTACAATACTTGAAAGAAGTCAGACATGTAAAACTACAGGTCATCAAGAAATAAGAGAATTATAGTTCATTTCATGATATAAGTTGACAAAATGGGTCAAAGTTGTGGAAAATAATATTGAAGTATAAATTCCATTCATCTTGCATATAAATAATCCATAAAGTGGAAATAAAGTGTTAGTGAAAAATTGACTGTTGGAAATAGTCATCTATTACATATATGAAGTAATAATCTTCTATAAGTGAAATAAAAGAAGAAGGAACCATTAAATGGCAGAATGAATGGGATAACACAGATAAAGGAGCCACTTGTAAGAAGTTTTTCCCATCAGTCCGAGACAGATTAAAACTTAAATGTGAAATAACTCCAGAATTTTCTGAAATGGTAACTGGTCACGGAAAAAATAAATCACATCTTTATCGTATTGGAATATTAAACAACGCAACCTGTCCATGTAGAAAAGCAATTCAAAACGTAGAACATCTCCTTTATAATTGTGAATTGCAGCTGCATTCTAGAAATAAGTTGAAAGAAGAAATCCGCAAAGAAGGAGGAACATGGCCTGTGACGGAGAAAGACTTAATACACAAATATTTAAGACATTTAAAAAAATATATAAAAACAATAGTGTACGAAAATGAGTGATTAACAAGTGACGAAGATAAAAAACATGTAAAAAAATACCAACATGTGATGTTATGTTATCTGATTTTATGTTTGTTATGTTATGCATGTAATATTACTATGGTAATGGGACATGCTGAAAAAAAAAGAAATGAAAAAAAAAAGTGAAATTTATTAATTTAAGCCGGAATCTTTTAAATTATTGATCATTTACAAGATTCATCTAAACAGACGTGAAAACTTTAATAAAATAACATTTACTTTAACTGTTAACAAAGTGTCGTTATTTGTTCATGTAAGAAACTTTCCCTCATTCCCTTGAAGGGAGTCATCGGTGCCGTGGCAAATAACAGTGATGAAAATTATTACAATCATATATCTACAACGTGGGACATCACATCCAATAACCCACCTTTAATTTATACACCAAACATTAATTTATCCATTTTACATAATGGCAAGTATAATGTGTGTAACTAGTGTGTATATTATGATGATCTTGAAGATTTTCGGGCTGTAGGCCATGGTCGTGAGGCTTGTAGTTCCCCGACGTTTCGCCAGAAACTGCATCTGGCGAAACATCGGGGAACTACAAGCCTCACAACCACGGCCTACAGCCCGAAAATCTTCAAGATCATCATAGCAACTCCGGCCGTGAAAGTCTACGTGAATACAGTGTGTATATTCATTTTTTAGACATAAAGTATTGACATAACATACAATATCTGTGTATTACCATTCTTAAAATTTTATTTTTAAATGGATTTCATCACTAGAAATAGTAAAAATATTATGTGAATATAGCGAAAAGAATATCTCTACATTTAAGAGCAAGCAAATTTACGAATTGAACTTTTATAGGAAAATCACTATGAGATTTAATTTAAGATAAACTGGATATGAGGTGAGATATAATGAATTTCAATTTAAATCTTAAACTTACCAGTATTATCTCCCTGAAGTTCACAAGGTTTTCCTCCACAATGCCCTTCATGATGTTTACCATGAGGTCCCCAGGGATGTCCTCCAAGATGTGCTCCATGAGGTCCCCAATGATGTCCTCCATGAGGCCCCCAATGAGGTCCTCCATGATGTCCACCAAGAGGTCCCCAATGAGGTCCCCCAGGGGGTGCTACATGAGGTCCCCCAATGAGGTCCTCTATGATGCCCCTTACGGTGATCTCCATGATGTTCAAATTGGCAGCGTCCATCTTTTCCATCACCTGATCTAAATAGGCAGGGTCCATCTTCATCCATATTATCAGCATTATGAACAGCCTTATTCAAATGATGGGCCAAACGTTTAACAAAATGGGGACGCTGCAAATAAAATTGTGCAAAATTACAAGTTTTGAATTCAGAAGAACATGTATAATCATTTATAGCATTCCACTAGTACAAGGGAAGAGACCAAGAGATCAACTGAGATATAGATGGGAAGAATAAGTTAAGAAAAATATCAAGAAAAGAGAAATTGAATGGATGGAATTCACGTAAGAATGGCCGGGATAGTTGGAGGCTTTGTCCAAAATTTGACCCACGGAATGTGGACAGGAGAATAGATAGAGAAGAAGCATTCCATTAAAAAAATTACACTACAATTATCAAATTAATTTGTGACTAACATTTACTTCTTGACCTTAATAAAACATAATTTTGTATATCATATAATAAAGGCACAGAACCTTTTTATTATTTAATATTCCTTCCATAGTAATTCTGCCCGAGGGCAGGTCATTCACTGCAATCATAGCATTTTCATGCTATGCTTTGCAGCTTTACTAGGGAATTGTAGGTGTGGTAGCTTCCCGTTGCTTTCCACACCAGTGAAAGATGATGATGATGATGATGATGATAATGATAAGGATGATGGCCATATGATTTCGGGGACCGTTTGGGCCTTAAAAGTTTTCCTCACATTTGTCTTACAGGAAAAACTGTCCTGACCGGGGATCGAACCCAGGCCCGCTGTGTGACAAGGCAGCACGCTACATCGAGACCACAGCGGTGGACATTATTTAATATTAACATTGCAATAAATCAAATTAAACATACTGTAAAATGAGGGGACTTTAATCCACTGAGGTCATTGTATCCCATGTGTTAAAGAGTTTAAATGTTCTTTATTCAGGTTGATAATATATGTATAGGGCACTTCATTTTTTGCTGTACATTATGAGGACATTCTTAAGCAGTATCTATTAATTTTTTTTTTAAACATGGTATAAATCGGCCACGATGGACTAGTGGTTAGGCTCCTTGCCTCTGGTTCTGAGGGTCCTGGGTTCAAACCCGGCCGGGGTCGATGGATTTTTTACTATGGAAAAATCCAAGGAGCAAATCCTCCAGGACGGACTTTAAGCCATGGGTACCGAGTCTGAAGATTTTCAGGTTCATAAAAGATCCTTAAGCCTGAATAAAATAGCCCTATTTTTATGTAGGAAATTGTTCCCCTTGAATCTGAATAAAAATAATATATTTATTACTAATCCCCACCCAAAAAGTTAAGAATAGTCTTAAAAAACACACTACCAATTACATTGCATATGTAGTAATTATATAAACATACAATATAGTTTTAAGTATAGAATATATATTACAAAATTTTATCACCTCACCTCATATTCTTCTTCTTCTAAGAAGAAGAAGCATATGAGTTGAGGTGTATAAAATTTTACTTAAATAAATAATTCCTCACAGTGTTAATTCCTAACAAGCCAAATATATTTATATGTTAAGTTTTTTTTATTCATGCTCCAGGTTATCATTTCGACATTCCTGGTTTTCTCTCCTGGCATTGGCTTAATTGTAATCCACTTCTGAAGTTGGGGCACCTAGAAGGCGGAGTTACGTTACCCCAATGATATGATGGCTGATAAATGATAATGGAGTGCCAGGAGAGTTCTTAACCTAAATTCCAGACCATGGGCAACCACAGGAATAATTTCCTTTACGGAAAAATTCTTATGGTTTGACCGGGAATCGAACTCGGGACCTCATAAATAGTAGTCAGAAATGCTGACCATTAGGCTTTATATGTTAAGTATATATATATATTTTTTTTTTTTTTTTAAGTTTCACAAATAAATATAAATCAACAGAAGTAGTTCATGCTAAAAATAAATGTGAACAGGGCACCAAATATTTATATTACTATGACAATATAATTTTGACTGGCCATCAAATCTTGTGATGAGCATGCCTGAATACATTCTGCAATTTACCAGTGTTAAGTGTTGTACATTTCCCATAGTTCTATTACTTGGGTTCTATGAAGTATAGAGTATTATGCACATAAGAGCTGTGAAGCATTCCACAAAAAAGCCTCTATTGAGAAATAAATCATTCCTAGACCAAGTTTATAATATGATTGATTTAAGTAAATTAATCTACAAGATGTATCAATTAAATTTACCATAGAATCAGAAATTGAAAACTCCTCTGGCACATAAACATGCAATATTTAATAGCCTCTTATATAGATTGATAAAGGTCCCATTAAAAGGAGAAAATTTTAAGAAAGAATATGAAAATATCCTAAATATAACCAGATTAAATGGTTTTAATAAGAATATAATATCTAACAAATTAAAGAAATTCAGAAAGATAAAACAACTTAAAGAATGCTCTACCCTACAAATGGTTAGTAACGAAAAGAAGAATTTCAAGAAAATTATTTACCATCCAATAGTACATGGGAAATTTCAAAAAAATATTTGACAAATACAACATTACTTTGGCACCAATTAATAAATTTAGTCTGGAAAAACTTTTAAATACCAATAAAAAAATCAACATCCCAGATAGTAAGAAATCTGGAATTTATCAAATTAATTGTAGCAAAGTATACATAGGAAAAACAAAAAGGAATTTAGAAACACGCACTAAACAACATTTTAGAAATATTAAAAATTGTGAAATTGAAAAATCAGCAATTGCTGCAAATAGTTTACTAGAACATAAAATTGAAAAAGAAGCGAAACTTTTGAAACAATTGGATAAACCGTTGGAATTGACAATTGGGAAATGATATTCATTCAGAAGAATAAATATTGATCTATGAATTTCGATATTCCGGTGGATAAAAATTTAATTACAAAGTTTATAATCCCAACGAAAGATGGCAGCACAAGAGGTGATGTCACTAAAGAAATCAACAATCATGGAATTTCATCAGTGGATGCCATGACTGAAGAAGGACATGATATTGTCTGAAACCGTCGGTATCAAAGAAGTTTGAAAATGTATGAGGTGAGTCGATTAAAACATGTTCTCCACTCACTATTAATACTACACAGCTAAAGCTATTATTATGATCAAAGTAAGTAAATTAATATACATATCTAAGCTACTGTAATCAATAGTAAAGAGAAAAGTCAAAGTTAAGTTCAAATACTGGTTCAGGCGAAATTTTTTCTATATTAAATTAATGATGGGAAGTAAACATTATGAGGTATAATCGTTGAAATTCATTGGAGAACATTTTTTGACAGCTCACTTCATAAATGTTGTGTTTTTTACAAAACTGTAGTTTTGTAAAAACACAAAATTTATGAGATGAGTGGTCAAAAAATGTTCTCCGATGAATTTCAAGATTTTTTTCTTTTTACAATTAATTCATATTGCATATTTAATTCTCTAAATTTGAGGAATCATTAACTACAATTTCAATTTATATTTCTGTTACTCCTGTAAACCTTAAGGAAACCATGCCTAGAGTATAAATTTTAATCTCATCAATGGAAAAATCTTTTATTTTATTTTAATACCTCTATTTGTTCCTTTGGATTATTTTAAAGTCAAGAATAGCTGTACTGAATCAAAGTCGTTAAATTACAATATTTTTAAAATGTAATAACTATGAAAAAGACAGAAAAGATAAAAATGTACTTACCCAGTTTGTTGGGACAGGCATGCGGATCATATAGTGCTCAGCATGGAGTCCTTTTCCCTCACAAGTAGCACACAAATCAAAATCAGGACATTGGATGCACTTGTAACGGAATCCTTCCACTTCTTTCTTACATCCATCACATGTGACTCCCACATGGTGTGGACGACCTGCATGAAAAATAATGTATTACTGTGAGTAACCAATACATCATCAAAAGGGAAATTTATAAGTAAACACAAGATGTGTGGTAGTATGCAAAATATAAATGAATTCAACAAACTAATATCTAGTAGATACTCAGTTACTGAATTCTGAACTGAACAACCTACAATAATAAAAGAAAACTTCAATTATATGTAAAAAAAATTGATAAAAATATTGTGCTAAGATAAATCATAAGGTTAGAACTTTAGGGTTCTATCTGATTTCTTAAAAATTTTCAGATGAGCGATTTAAAGTTTAGAAATACTATAGGATAAGGTATGTATAGTAATGATTGACCCGTACAACTCTTATGAGATTGTAAACATTATAGACAAAACATGAATTTTAGTCATAGAAATAACTCTTAAGAACCATTTAATATGAAAAGCAATAAAAAAATGGAACCCTCTGGATCTAATGTTGCAAACTGTCAGATGTATTTTTCTATAGAGACAAAAATGAGATTTTGGCATTGAGTACTCCAGCATGGTTACGATACCTCTGAGAGTGTAGACTGAGATGAGGAGTCTTTAACAGAGACTTTAGAACCAGGAGGAGTGATTGAAATGAACTTTGAAAAATTCTAATATTTGTCAGATGTACAGTTCCATGTGAGAATTGCAAGAATAACATTTATTCTGAGGGATTCCATTATTTATCACCGGGAGTTACCTTGCTGTTATGGAGTTTATTTCTACATTGGGCACCCACAATAATAAGAATTTTCTAAAGAGAATATAGTAAGTTGACTACCTCACCTGTATGACACTTCGAGTAAGTTCTTACTTTCTTGGCTGTCATACAGGCTAGGGTCTAAAGGAAAATGCCTATTTCTATTATACCAGCAGGTAAGCTTCTGGATGAAAATTCTGCAGAATATATGCCTTGCATATCTGAAATATATCACATGTAACATGGGACCAAGAGGTTTACTTTCCTTTTGAAGGAAGTCTCACTCAAAAAATGTCCAAACTGAGGATTACCTAAGCAATCATAAGAATTAAAAAAATAAAATATCAATTTTTTTTTAAAAAAAGAAGCCTTGTATCATCATGACAGAACAATAGTCGTAAAAATACTGAAGATGGAATAATTGTTCTGAAACTGGTCCAAAAAGAAGACAAATTATGAGGTGAGATGGAATTATTAATATTTAATTTAATTATTAATCATGTTAATAAATGTTAATGTTACTTCCTATTATAATTTATTAATTCATAATGTTGCCTGGCACCGTGAATTTCAAATGCTAATCTCATGGTATCACCTTATTTGATTGTGCTTTTCCTACCTTGAGATCATTTTCCAAAAATCTCTCAATCAAATAGTTATTATTAATTGCATTATTGACATTATTATTATTTCTGTTGCTGTTTTTGCAAACAAACTTCCTAATGCATATTATGTGCTAACTCTATTGTGATTAGTGTAAACAGAATGTGTTTATATTTTATAATTTCTCTTAGTTTTATAAATCATCGTTATTACCATGATCTAAATGATGAAGTTAATTGCAGAATTCTACTTTACTATTGATTTTAACTCCTTACTAAAGCATTCACATTTTCATTAAAAAGTATTATCATTATTAATATTTACTGGTACATTACTGTTATGTCAAGAAAATTCATTAAGTTTTTGCACATTTATGATTACTGATTTTAGTTCATTTTTGTTATGACAAGTTCATGAAGTACACTTACAATAAATAAGGGAGTCTGTTTTCATGTTACCTCATAGTAGTCGAGATCTTTTAGGACATGTTTCAAAACAAATCTTCTGTTTTATCTTCAGCTAGTCCAAACTATGAGGTAAGATGAAAACAGATTCACCTTATTTATTAAGATGAACCTCATAATGTTACTTCCTATTGTAATAAAAATACTGTACAGTTAAAAAATATACCAACCGTCTCCGTCAACTTGCACCTCCTCTGGCTTTTACCGACACATATAGCTTACGAATATCTGCCTGCTGTTCAGTTAATGCAATAACTAACTCATCATCATTAGAAATAATCACATAATCACCATCAGAATCTGTTAAAATACATTAAGCATATGATATTAAGTAAGAAAAAGTTCTCTAAAAGTTAAATATGGACAAGTAAAACAACTAAACTGATTCAGATTGTTTAAAATGTTGATTATACTGATACTTGATTATGTTTATATATATATATTTGTATTTTGATATCAACTCATTTTTACTTTGTATTGAACTAAAATGTCAATGATATAGAATAAAAACCAGTAAATAAAACAATTTGTTTCCATGATGATCTTGAAGAAGATTTTTGGGCTGTGGGCCGTGGTCGTGAGGCTTGTATTTTCCGACGTTTCGCCAGAAACTGCGTCTGGCATCCTCAACATTGTCTTGAGACTGGCAATTCTGTCCCACTGTCTGTCCTATTTGTGCATACACCGCGATGTTGAACTTACGAACTTACAAACACATCGTGGTGAACGTACAAATAGGACAAACAGTGGACAGAATTGCCAGTCTCAAGACAACCCTTGAGGATGCCAGATGCAGTTTCTGGCAAAACGTCGGGGAACTACAAGCCTCACGACCATGGCCTACAGCCCGAAAATCTTCTTCAAGATCATCATAGCAACTCCGGCCGTGCAAATCTACGTGAAATTTGTTTCCTGTTGCAGCTCATGATCTAAATATTTATTAGTGAAGCTCTTTTACTATACTTCATTTTCCTTAAGAAAAATTCTCATAAAAATAAGTAAAGTAAACTAGGCATACCTGTCCATATAATTTCTATTGCACACATTCATTTCTTTATCATTATGAGTTTTTCTATAATTATATTAATTAATGGACTTCATCTATAAAACATTAAATAACAACATGCAATCTGATACTACAACCACTTTGCTCACAATTACTTCATGTACTGAAGTGAAGAATAAAAAAAAAATTGTTTCTATGAGCTGACCAATATTACAACTTCGTAGGCTATACTTTACAGTACTTTCTTTAAAAAAGTCATTGAACCAGCTCAAGAGGCTAAAAAAGAGGGTTGAAACCATGGTTGATGCTACAGAACGCAATCCTTTGGATAGCTTCTTAATAGCCTCATAGAAAGAGCTTGATTATTCATGGCCTCTTTTTTTCTTGCCATGGCAAACACACTGCAGTTTTTTTCCAGGCAGAAATTATAACTTCATCTTTCAACCTCCACATTCCTCATACTTGCACTCTACCAGCACTTCAAGTTTAGCAATTCAAGCCAATGGTAGATAGCATGCAGAAATACAAATGCGCAAGAGAAGGATGAACAAAATATGAAATAAGATAAATCAGTAATAAAAATACTATTTTAAAAATTGTATAAAAAATAGGTGAAGTGGTACTTCACCTGAATAGTCACCGATGTCTGTTTCTCAGAAAGTAATTATTGTTGTGTTAGTGCCAAATACATGCAATAGATGTGTAATGTATTTATGAACTTTTAAAATACAGATTATATTTTATTTTTGAAGAAAAAATTTTCGCCCAGACTGAGACTTGAACCCGGGACCTTGGCTTTTATCCTTCAGTGAGAACTGTTAAATTAATCATATAAACATCTGCAGATTATATGTTCATTATTTTCTGGGGCACTTAATACATCTCAAGTAGAGAAAAAAAAATTATATTCAACGAATTTATGATGGAAAAAGTACCAAATAAATTACAATTAAAAATCTATATGGAGAGTTACATTATATGTTGTATTCATGCGAGCAGTGATTTCAGTCTTCGCTAAGAAGCCTATGTTAGCCACATTTGATATGTATGCAGCTTCCATACTTTAACTCCATAAAAAGAATTACATATAATCGTTAAAAAAATACAAGTCAATTATTAAATTAAACCTCATGTTACTTCCTAATGATTTTAAAATTTAAAACATATAATTGTACCTAATAAGTAATAACATATATTGAAAGAATCATCCTTCTTGGATTATCAGGCATTGTATTTGGAAACCACATTTTGGCTGATGTGAGTGAGTTCTTTCACTATAATGTTTCTGGTTTAATTTGTAATGTTTTCTTTTAGTTCCTCCAATGTGTGAGAATTTGTTCAACAAACCTTATCTTTAAGTTGCCCCAGAAGTAAAAATCATACACAATTACATCTGGGGAGCAAGGTGGAAAGAGACTGTAATGATCACTGTAAGCAAAGCTTCTGAGATTTTAACACATTTGTTACTCAAAGTTAAAATTGGGAAACACATTATGAGGTTCTTAATTAATAAATTAATGAGTCATTTTAACATCTTACCTCATATTTCATGTTTTTCAAACACGGTAACTATAGTTTTCAAATGATCTTGTCATTCATTTCAACCGCCATGTTTGAAAAACATGAAATATGAGGTAAAATGTTAAAATGACTCATTAATTTATTAACATTTGTTACTTTGTGTGTAAAAGAAACTGAACCCCTATTTGTTGTGCTAATGTGAGAGTAATTTATTCAGTGAATATTCAAGATTCACATTAATCTCATCTAGCTTCTTTTTTGTTAAAATTATTTGTGAGTGCACATGTTTTTTTTTGTTTTGCATTGAGCCAATATTTTCAAATTTATTAAAAATTCTGAAAAAATTGTGTTTTTAAAGGGGGCACTTCAACAGGAAATGTCTGAATAAAATCATTATGTACCCATCAGGTAATTAGTAGTCCTACTATACCTACTATTATATTCTTATTTTCTTCTCCTATATAATAAAATGTAGTTAAATTAAAATCTCCACATATTGCATTGTAAAATAATCGAAGTGCAGACTTGTACTTAAAATAATTTTTACAATTGAAAATATGATGCACCAGTGAAATTGGTGTGACCATTTTGATAACTTAAAGCTGAGTAACTGCATCATGTGCCGTAAGGCCAAACTGGATGCGTGTACCACTCCCTGAAGCAAGTCACATACCCCACTTTACGAAATAAATACTGTCTTATTTAATATAATTGAGCGTAATTATTAAATAAAAAAAGCTTAAATGATTTTATAGAATGAAAAAAAAATCCTGCTTGAATGGTTATAACTTTAATGTAGACCCAGTATTTATTAAAGCATGACTTATTTTTTATTAATGAATAATTTGATTTTTGCTTACCTCTCCATGAAACAGAGATATCCTGTCCTTGCAGAACTGGAAACACAGCTTGTAGTTTTTGTTTCAAATAACCAAAATTACAGACAACATCTTTGTCCACACCAAAACGACGAACTTCATTCAGTCCTTCACTATGAAGGTAGCACTTGAAGGAAACAGAATTTTCGTATGCCATATTTCAGTTTCTTGAATCTGAAAAAGAAAAAAAGTATATATAGGCTTATTATTTTTTAGGAATTCAATCTATGAGATGTAATAATTTAGATAAATAAAACTAAATATATGGTCACATGTAGAAATACATTATATAATGGAAATGGACAGCTAATGACAAATGAGGGAAATTTTGAGGAAGTGACGGAATTCAAATACCTAGGAACAATAATCACAAATAGGAATGAGATGCACAAAGAAATTAAACATAGGCTCAATTCTGGAAATGCGTGCTATCATGCATTGCATAGACTCTTGATGTCCCAACTCCTTTCAAAAAACGTTAAACTGAAAATATATAAAACTATTATTCTACCAGTTATATTTTATGGGTGCGAAACATAGACTCTTACTTTAAGGGAGGAAAGGAGATTACGGGTATTTGAGAATAAAGTACTTAGGAAAATGTTTGGACCAAAGAGAGATGAACAGACAGGTGAATGGAGAAGACTACATAACAATGAACTACATGGTCTTTATAGGAAGCCAGATATAATAAGAACAGTTAAGTCTCGTAGACTGTGATGGGCAGGACATGTTGCACGTATAGGGAATGAAAGACTTGCATGGAAGCTTCTTGTAGGAAAGCCAGAGGGAAAATGCCCAGATGGTAGACCAAGAATGAGGTGGGAGAATAACATTAACTATGATTTGAGGGAAGTAGATTATACAGGGAATGATTGGAAATCATTAGCTCAGGATAGGAATGTATCGAGAGCATATGTCTGCGCGGCCATGAACCTATGGGTTTGATAGTGCCAGTGAGTAAGTAAGTAAGTAAGTAAACTTTTATTACTCACCTGAAATTTTTTCTTCTATTTTAAACTAGTTCGGAACTTTATACTTCAGTTCTATCTTCAGTAATTTTGTGAGTTGTTCTATCATTGATGGAACTCAAGTGTAAAGTTCCGAAATTAGTTTAAGATAGAAGAAAAATACGAGGTGAGTGATAAAAGTTTACCTAAATATATAGGCCTACTCGTGTATAAATGTAAGTCTTAATGTCTTAATAAATCTTGCTGCACTTCATAGAACATATGAGTGATATAAAACATAAATATAAGAGCACTTTTCAAAATCTGACATTTGATCCACAAATCAAAACAAAAATTGCAGCTGCTTGAACATTGACACATATATACATAAATATACATTTTTGTCATTTGCATTCATGACAGGGCTAGAAGGTCCTTGGCCTACCAGCCGGCTGCTGGCCTCTAATCCACATGTGTTAATCATAGAATAGATGATCATCAAGCCAGTGATGGGTGTCATGTGGTCAGCATGTAGGGTTCCCCAGACGTTATAGCTTGTTTCTCAACCTGGAGCCGCTACTGATTGTAGCTACCCAAATTATTCCTAACAATGCTGGTTGGGCAACGGACCCATACTCCCATACATACTGTGAGAAAATTTCTTCCCTCCTCGAGATCCGAACCATCACAAATTCCATAGCTCAGCACCAAGGCATCTTGCCTTAACCACTCGGCTAATATTTTTACTAATATTGTCACAATAGCCTAAATTATAC
>JASPKZ010002409.1:0-15966 GCA_030220185.1 Diploptera punctata
TCTCCACCCTCACCTCGTGTTTCATTATCATCCGATTTTATAGTGATATTTTCCTCCCCAATCCTACAGTTAAAGTCCCTAAAATTATTATTCCCGCTTTCCGGAACCTATCTTTTATTTTCTGCCAACGAGTCAGACAATTCAACGAAAACATTTGGATTGGCATACCTGGATTTAGTGGTTGGCGGTAAATAACACAAGACACATTTCTGCTCTTTCTGTATGGTAATATATACAAATTGCCTCTTTTAAAGTAATAGTTACCTTTTTAATATATGGGTCTAAGTTAGCTTTATATAAAATGGCAACACCGCCCTGGATATCTACCTCTCTTTCCTCTTTTTGATTACCCTTAAAATAAACCTTTCATATTACATAGATTTACGCATTCATTAGCTTTAACCATGTTTCTCTTAGAGCTAATATATCAAAAGTCTCAATAAACTCTACACCATCTGTCCATTGAAAGTTTTTGTTTTAACCCTTCGATATTCCATGAACCGACTGTCAACAAATCCTATTGTGATCCCTTGTCCATTAGCCTTTACCTGTATTTTTCGAACCTTCCCCTCTCAATAGTTCCTTTTCTGCGGGTAGATTCAGAAGTCTTAGAGATTTTCTTGTTGGAGTTCTGTGTCCGCCGGTCGTTTCACCTCTTAGAGGTGGGGTATGCTGTTTGCGTTCGGCCCGTTTTTCTGTATGTTTATTGGATTCCTGGGAGTTATTAAGGTAGTGGTCCTTCTCTCTCTTTCTCTCGTGTGAATTTTCTCCCTCCTCTGCTGTAAGGAGACCACCTGCTGTTGAAGCGTCCCCTGTATGTTTTGGGGACTCGCTGTCAATGACCTCTTCAAATTCATTTTCAGAGTTGTCCATATTTTGTAGTTTTCCCTGCTCCAGATTCGTCCATTTATAATCCATTTATTAAATTGCATGATTGCATGGCAGCCCTGCCTCCTCGCCTCGAGCATGTGTCGCTTAAGAAAGTCCCTTTCGCGGCGCACCTTCTCACTAAATGTCTTCGGCAATATTGATACCGGGTCCTTTTAAGATATTTACTGTCTCTAGGATCCAAAACTTGTTATTTTGTAGTGTTTAAATTTGCATACAATCGGTCTCTTTCCACTATTCCAACGACCTACTCTGTGCGCTCTTTCAATATCACTGTCCACCAAATCAATCCCGATTTGCGCCACTACTCTTTTAACTATAAGTTCAGTTTCTTCTTCCCCAGCTCTCCCTGCTCTTCTTCATGCACACCATATATCACAATATTATTACGGGCGACTATGGTTTTCGAGATAGTCTAATTTAGATTCCAGCCATTTCAATCTGTCCTCCATCCGATGCGATGTTCGTCTCAATATCACGAATTTTTTCACCCACGTTGTACTTTTCAAACCCCTCTTTCACCTTCAGTTGACAATGTTTTCAATCAGCTTTCTAACTAATTATATTAGTAATATAGCCATTATTAAGATTAATATATTGACTTAGGCTTTCATCACGGCCGGAGTTACTATCATGATCTTGCAGAAGATTTCCGGGCTGTTGGCCGTGGTCTTGAGGCTTGTAGTTTCCCAACGTTTCGCCAGGGACTGGCGTCCGGCATCCTCAAGGATTGTCTTGAGACTGGCAATTTTGTAGACTACCTGCTCTATTTATAACATTTAATCCGCGACGTGTTATCTGCGCGGTCCGTTACTCCGTAAATTGTATCTGCCTTCTGGTTGGTTAACATTAGGGTCTTTCATTGCAATAATGAGGTTGCTGTCTGATGTTTTAGTAGATTGTTCTCGTATGGGTTTACATCTGGGCTTTTGTTAAGACTGGTATCCATGCTTTGGTTGACTTTTGATGTTTCTTCTTTCATATTGTAAACTATTTTGATGTTTGAATATTTCCAATGGCTTCTCGTTGCAGACGGGTAAATAAAATAGTGTGTTCAGTTAGATTATATGCCTGTGTTGTTTGTATTGTACTGTATGGCCTTCAAGTAGAGAGTGTTCTGCCTACTGCCGACTTTTCCACTTGTTTAAGACGGCTGTAACCTTTCGTGTTATTTAAGGACTGGTTGTGATGCTGTGTTTAGTGGTGCCTATATACACTTTGGCCGCAACTGCACGGGATCCTTGTATATGCCTGTTCATTGATGAGGAATGAAGTTGATCCTTTAATCGGTCTGAGGAGGATTTTGAGTTTCCTGGTAGGCCTATATACTGTTTTTATGTCTTCTTTCTTTAGCAGTTTTGCAATTCGGTGTCAGTTACGTTCTTGATGAAAGGTAAGGATGCCCCGGTTGACGTTTTTTTCTTCTGATTCCTCATTGTTATATATCGTCTGGGATGGTTTGCTCTGTTTGATTTCTTTGTTGGTGTATCCATTGGCTGTGAATAGTGTACGGAGATGTTTGATTTCTGTCTTTAAATAATTCAGGATGGCAAAGTTTGTTGGCGCGATTTTGTCAATGTTTTGATGATACCAACTTTCTGTGTCAGCAGGCATATACAGGATCCCGTGCATTTGCGGTCAAGTGTATATAGGCACCACTAAACACAGCACCCACAACCAGACTTAAAGAACACAAAAGATACAGCCGTCTTAAACAAGTGGAAAAGTCGGCCAGTAGCAGAACACTCGCTACTTGAGGGCCATACAGTACAATACAACAACACAGATATATTATCTAACTGAACACACTATTTTACCCGTCTGCCACGAGAAGCCATTGAAATATTCCAACATCAAAATAGTTATAATAGAAAAGAAAAATCATTAAAAGTCAACAAAGCATAGGATACCAGTCTTAACACAAAGCCAGATGTAAACCCATACGAGAACAATCTACTAGACATAAGACAGCAATCTCATTGGTTCAATGGAAGACCCTAATGCTAACCAAACAGAAGGCAGATACAATTTACGGAGTAACGGACCGCGCAGAGAACAAGTCGCGGATAAATGTATAAATAGAGCACGTAGTCGACAAAATTGCCAGTCTCAAGACAACCCTTGAGAATGCCGGACGCAGTCTCTGGCGAAACGTTGGGGAACTACAAGCCTCAAGACCACGGCCAACAGCCCGGAAATCTTTTGCAAAGATCATCATTATTAAGATTGTTCTCCATAATTTTTTAAACAACCTGTTAACAAATTATAATAAAATATCTTACTTACTTACTTACTCACTGGCACTATCGAACCCGAAGGTTCAATGGCCGCGCGGACATAAGCTCTCCATACATCCCTATCCTGAGAGCTAATGCTTTCCAATCATTCCCTGTATAAATCTACTTCCCTCAAATCAGTTAAGTTAATGTTGTTCTCCCACCTCATTCTTGGCCTACCAACTGGGCGTTTTCCTCTCTGGCTTTCCTACAAGAAGCTTCCATGCACGTCTTTCATTCCCCATACGTGCAACATGTCCTGCCCATCGCAGTCTACGAGACTTAACTGTTCTTATTATATCTGGCTTCCTATAAAGACCATGTAGTTCATTGTTATGTAGTCTTCTCCATTCACCTGTCTGTTCATCTCTCTTTGGTCCAAAAATTTTCCTAAGAACTTTATTCTCAAATACTCGTAATCTCCTTTCCTCCCTTAAAGTAAGAGTCCATGTTTCGCAACCATATAATATAACTGGTAGAATAATAGTTTTATATATTTTCAGCTTAACGTTTTTTGAAAGGAGTTGGGACATCAAAAGTCTCTGCAATGCATAATAGCATGCATTTCCAGAATTGAGCCTATGTTTAATTTCTTTGTGCATCTCATTCCTATTTGTGATTATTGTTCCTAGGTATTTGAATTCAGCCACTTCCTCAAAATTTCCCTCATTTGTCCATTAGCTGTCCATTTCCATTATATACTGAATTTCTACGTGTGGACCATATATTTAGTTTTACTGATATTTACTTCCAGTCCTAATTTTCTTAGTGTTACTCAATAGTGTGTGCGTGTTGGCCTTTAGTATCCTCCTCGCTATCGGCCAGTAGTACTACATCATCAGCATAAACTAACAGCTTATTAATACCATTGAGTTGTAAGCCTTCCTCATTCTCTAAAGATTTAATGGCATGCTCTAGTACAAAATTAAATAGTAGAGGAGATAGTGCATCTCCTTGCTTCACCCATTCTGGATTTCAAAAGTGTCTGAAAACTGTTTGCCTACACGCACCCTACTCTTTGAGCCATTTAGACACATTCGTATAAGTCTAACTAACTTTTTAGGAATTCCGAACTCCGCAGGATACTATATAACTTCTCCCTCTTAATTGAATCATATGCTTTTTTGAAGTCTACATGTAGTTGATGTACAGTACCATTATATTCCCATTTCTTCTCTAAAATCTGTCTTATACTAAAAATCTGATCTGTTGTAGACCTGTTTCTTCTAAATGCACATTGATGATCTCCTAGAATGTCATCAATATAGGGAGTAAGTCTGCTTACTAATATATTTGTTAGAATTTTGTACGAAGTTGAAAGTAATGAGATGCCCCTGTAGTTTTGTTTGCATCAGTTTTATCTCCTTTCTTATAAATTGGTACGATAATTGATTCCTTCCATTCATCTGGAAGAGCTTCTTTTTCCCAAATCATACTAAGCAACCAGCGTATCTTGTCCATCATTTTTCTCCCCCTGATTTTATCAGTTCTGCTGGGATCTCATCTGAACCTGATGCTTTATACATCTTCAATTTTTCAATCGCCATTTCAACCTCTAATGCACTTGGCTCTGCGACTAGCATTTCTGCTGTCTGTAACTTATCCTCCTCAATGTCCTGTTCTGTATGTACATTTAATAGCTGATTAAAGTAACCTTTCCATCTATTTAATATACTCCTAGAATCTGCAATCATATCCCCATTTTCATTCCGAATTATGTTTGTTTCTAGCCTGAAACCCTTTCTTCTCTATACTAATTCCCTGATATAATTCTCTAATGTTACTATTTTTTGCATTCATTTCAAGATCATTAATCTTCTCTCTCAATATTCCCTCTTTTTACTCTTTAGTAACTTGGTGGTTTCCCTTCTAACACTACCCAATTGCTCTAAAATTTACCTCATTTGGCTCGTGGTAACCATTTCATTTTTGCTAGCTTTCTTTTCTTTACAATGTCGGCACATTCCTCATCAAACCATTTCTTGTTTTGCCCTCTTTTTTAAACAACCAATGCTTTCTGATGCTGACAATTTAATAGTATCTCTTATAGCCTCCCATTCTTTATTTATATCAGTTTCTTCTTCGTTTGCCACATTGTCATCTGAAGATTCCAGTAACTTCAAATCTATTAGCAATTTTGATTTGGTATTCTTGCCGCATTTCAATCATTTTTCAAGTTTTTTTAATTCATATTTTACAGAATCATCTTTAGCGTTTCGTTCCTCTCATAAGCGATAGCCGTTGTCTGATTTTCACTCTGACCAGATGATGATCCGAATTGCAGTCTGTCCCTCTCACCCTGATCTAACATCAATGATGCTACTGTGCCAGCGTTTATCCACTAATACATGATCTATCTGGTTCCGAGTTTCTCCATCTGGGGACGTCCAGTGTATTTATGAATATCCTTATGCTGAAATGTTGTGCTCTTAAGAATGAGATTCTTTGATGTGGCAAATGTGACTAATCTAACCCCGTTGTCGTTACTATCTTCATGAAGACTGAATTTGCCTATTGTTGGTTTGAATATATCTTCCCGCCCCACTTTTGCATTAAAATCTCCTAAGACAATATTCATATGATATCGTGAAAGGGTATCAAATAAGCATTCTAATTCTTCATGAGAACTCATCCTTGATCTTGTCATCTTTATCTTCCTGTGGGGGCATGTACATTTACAATTATAAAATCATGTCGTTTACCCTTTAGAATTATGTATGATATCCTATCACTAACAAATTTAATATCTCGGATAGCGGATAGGATCCTCCTTCTGACGATAAAAAACCCGTTCCAAATGCAGGTCTTTCTGCACCCCCATAGTATACTGCAAAGCTTCCTGATTCCTGAACTACCTTCTCCTGGCCACCTAACTCCCGTGTAAAGCGACTATATCCAAGGGCGATTTTATCCAATTCCTGCGTTAATATCTCTAGTGCCCCGCTATTGTATAAAGTCCTAACATTCCATGTTCCTAGGAACATGTCCCTGTGTTTGAGCCTTTGGCATGGGTTCCCTGAAGTAGTCCCCGCCCGGAGAACCGGAATGGGGGACTATTTGACCTCCGGAAAATTTTACCCCAGGATGAACCCCCATGTCCGCATTTCTTGACGTCTATTTTTTTTAAATGCAATGAACTGTAGTTTGAGGCATACAACTATTAAAATGATATATGGAACATACTTAAATCCAAAAGAAATTGAATTTTGATTAGCAGAATTAGATCCCATTACATTTTTTTCCCATCATCATCAGCAGCAGCACATAGTTAATTCAGGAATTTAGATAATTTGATGATCTGTTTCCGTCCTCAATAGAAATATCATCCAAATATTTTGAGTGGACTCCTTGCCTTCTTCCTGCTGGTTGATAGATTTCACATCTGCTTGGGTATCCGGTGATCCTCCATTCAATTAACATGTTGCATCCATCTTGACTTATAAAGCATGTCCAGATTCCTATGTATATTTTTCCTTGATATGTTCTTTTGTAATAACCGAAAATGTTGACGATTCATATAAAACGAGACCTCATACTCAAGCTTCATGTTACACATTTTTAACATATTTTATTCATTTACTACGTATTTATTAGATTATTACATAACATTTATATAAATGGTCTTGAAATGTAAATTCATTCCTTCTCCTTGAGTATTGCCTGGTTGTCAACGTGTATATCCTTCCGGATTTGAATCTTTGGAGACTTGAATGCAAGTTAATTTCCTACCAGTCGGTTACTAGCCGAAACGTAGTAAGTCCAGTGGTGGGGCTGCACCTACAGCGTCTAGACGGGCATGAAGGAGGAATAGCATTTACTCAAATCCTGATGTAACAGTTATACCGCGATGACTTGGTCCCCCAGGTTACAAACAGGTTGCACCACGTGAAGGTGAAGTTGGGATTTAAGTAGGAGAGGTTGTTGAATGCACTTCACTACTCTTTTGTAACCCCACTTCTATTTAATGTATACATTAATGCTATCATCAGACACTGGAGATTGACCGTTCATGGTAATATTCCTCTCTTAGGACACACAATTTTAGACACACTCTTATATGCAGAAGATCAGGCTCTTTTAGGCAATAATGAAGATGAATTACAATATTCCACTCATCATCTTAATGTAATAGCCCAACGATGTTAACATGGAAATATCAACAACAAAATCTAAAAGTTATGGCCTGTCAAGAGAATTCCCAGTAAAAAGTAAAATTTGTATTCAGAATTCAATATTAGAGCAAGTAAATTCATTTAATACTTAGGGTATAATCTAACTTATAAATGAAACATGTCATATATCCTTCTTCTTCTTCCTTTCATGTGATAGACCTAGTGGTCTGTTACGGACTCAATCCAACGTTTGAAGGGTCTGCCCAAAGATCTCTTGCCTGGTGGCTGGTAATTTAAGATCTGACGTGGTATTCTTGTTCTGCTCATTCTTCTTATGTGAGATTTTCAGTTGTTTCTGTATTTTTGTACATATTCCACGACTGATTCTGTTTGTAATTCTTTGAGAATCTCAGAATTCCTTTTATGGTCTATTCTTGAGTAGCCTGCAGTACGTCTCATAAATTTCATTTCTGCTGCAGTTAGTCTTTATTCATCTACACTGCGAATTGTCCAGGCCTCACTGCCGTAACATAATATGGGTCTGGCCAGTGTTTTATAAATTCTAGTTCGTGTGTATTGCTGTACAGTGTTTGGCTTGAAAATATTATTTGTAATTCCTGTTACTCTGTTAAATTTTATAATTTTTTGACTAAAATCTTTATCCTCTTCGTATGTAACTTGGTATCCGAGATAGTTTAAATGTGTTGGTTTGTTCTAATATTATATTATTAATAACAATTTTACTGCGAACTGGGTCTTTTCCTAGGAAAGCCATGACTTCAGATTTTTCTGTTGAGATTTCCACGTTGTAGTTTATTGCAATTTACTGAAAAGAGTGGACTGAACGTTGTAGGTCGTCTTCTGAATTTGCTATAAACACAATGTCATCTGCAAATAAGAGGGTGTCTAAATTATATAATCTATTAAGTGGTATACTGCCATGTGGTTGTAGTCTCCATTCTTTAATAATTGAGTTCATGTATATTATGAAGAGCATTGGTGAAAGACCACATCCTTGTCTAACTCCTTGATTAATTGGTCTGCATTCCAAGATTTTATTTTCAATCTTAACTTGGATGTAATTGTCCTTATAAATGTCATATATAGCTTTTATCAGTTGGTCTGGGATTCCATCATATTTGAGGATTTCTAATAATTTGTTTTCTATTTAGTTTGTCAAATGCCTTCTTCAAGTCAATAAACGCCATGTGTGTTTCAATATTAAACTCTCTGTGTTTTTTCTATTAGAATTTTAATTGTGAAGTATCCATCTGTACAGGATCTTCCTTTTCGGAATCCATTTTGCGCTTCATCTAATACCTTGTCATAATAATCAGCTAATTTTGATTCGAGCAACTTGGTGTAGATTTTGTAGCCTGAGTCCAAAAGGCTTATTCCTCTGAAGTTATCAGAGTTATTTTAATCTCCTTTTTTGTGTAGTGGGATTACAACAGCTTGTTGCCAGCTTTTTGGCGGAGGGCCCTCATTATAAATTCTATTTAAAAATTGAGAAATCTTTCATTAAAGGCAGGGCTGGCATACTTAAATAATTCAGGTTAATACCATCTTCGCCTGCTGTTTCGTTATTTTTGCAGTGGAATGAGTATTGTATTTAATTCATCTAAAGTGAAAGCATCTATGTAATTATGTTAGAGGTTACGAGATTTAAATTTTCGTTATTTTGCAGCCACAACTTTTGAAAATATTCTATCCGATTCCGATTGAGGGTCTTTCCACTTTTCAGAGCGGTTGCCCTTTTACTAGCCGGCTGCTGGCCCTTCACATCCACATGTGTCAATCACAGAGGTAGATGATCAACAGCCAGTGTAGGGTGACATGTGGTTAGCATGTCGAGTCCCCCAGACGTTATAGCTGGTTCCTCAACCTGGAGCGCTACTTATTGTAGCTCCCAATTGCCTCACGATGCTGGGTGGGCACCGGTCCCATACTGGCCGAAATACCATGAGAAAATGTCTTCCCCCATGGAGACTCGAACCAGCGCAAGTCCCGTAGCTCTGCGCCAAGGCTTCCTACCTTAACCGCTCGGCTACGGCGCGGGACAAATATTCTATCCAATTTTCTAAAGGAATTGTATTTAGTTTAACTCTTGCATGTAGGTCTCCATTTAATTGCCTTAGTATTTTATATGTTTTTGGATTTGTCTTCTAATGTCCATTTCCAATTGGGTAACAAAATTATTCCACTTTTCTCTATGATATCTTCTAACTTCTCTTTTTGTTATTGGCTTTTTCTGTTTGTAATCTATTTCGTCAGCAAGTGTTCTAGTTGATAGTTATTTTCGATATGCTTTCTCGTTTATCATTAATAATTCTGGCGAGGTTTTCATCCTACTTCCGTAAGCCATGTCTTCCTGTCCATCTCTTCTTTCTTCCTATGTGATATATTCTTTAAAATACAAGACTATAATAAAGCTTTAAGAATTATGAACCAAGTTTTTAAACCATGAAAAGTGCAGAGACACACAAGAATGAAAATCTATGAAGTTCTCGCTAGACCCATAATCCGTTATGGCAGTGAAGCTTGGACCATCAGAACTCAGGACGACCGTCATATTACAGCCACAGAGATGAATATTTCTGCGACGAACTGCAGGTTATAGCCTTCTAGACCACCAAAGAAATTCAACAATAGCCAGAGAGTTAACATTGTATCTATATCTGAATACCTCCAAGAATATAGAAACAATTGGCTAGTCCATATTCAGCGCATGGGTCGTCACAGAATAACCAAAAAAATGTTCACTACATTCCTCGAGGCAGAAGATCTGTGGGTCGACCTTTTCGGAGATGACTGGAGACCGTAACGGGCCATTGGGCATAATACTTGAAAGGCAGATGATGATGATGAAATGTAAATTCATAAAATGTTTGTGTACAGTTCAAGTAAGAAAGTAAACTGTCTGTAGGATTTTTTCTCAACGCTGTTTAGAGGCTCATATGATTATTATTATTGAATCTCCAAATAATTTGAAACCCTATTTCGCCACAACGACATGTAGCGATTCACACGAGTAAACTAATTACACAGTAGAGCTACAACACGTTCCCCTTCCTCCACTGAAGAGCATTGTTTAAAGTACAGCAAGCCAACGAACGCTTAGCTCTGTGCATTATGCCTTGCTTCGTATGCAAGTGATCACAGGTTCAGTTCCCGATTAGGTTAATTTTTTTAATTGCTATAATATTTTCTATTATATTCTATCTTTACATTATTATTAAAACGTGGTACTGCATACACAAATTTATAGCGGTAGTTAATAGTGTTATAGAGTTTACCTAACATAGTGTAAATGGATGAAGATTACGTGGGTGGAATTAAATATTACAGTATCATTTTTGTGAAAATACCAATAAACAACAAAAAATCATTGTCGAGGGATTTGAAACCTGACTCTGATATACATTTAATTTTCTAGTAATTGTGTTAACGACTTACGCTACTCGCACGTCGGATAGTAGTCGTCTAAATCCTGGTTGTCGTGTTTAGTTTACGCAATGCACAAGGTTAAACTTTATTCGAAATGTCGTAATTTGAGTAATATTGTATACGTCGAACACGCGTAAAATATATAAAATATGTCTCCTTCATTGATCTTTAACTATTTGTGACCATTAAAACCAAACATAACGTATTTAAAACATTTAACCTGTTGAAACAAAGTTCTAAGCTCTTCGAACATTCGCAGTGGGTCATAACAGCAGAAATTCTCCGTTTCGTAGCCGCATATTCTTTTTTTTTCTATGTGTACATTTTCTTTTTGCTGGATATTATGTAAGTCTTCTTATTTTAAACAATTTTTTAGTAAAAAAATAGATTTTTTGAAATTTCATACAGGAAGATGATATGTTATGTTACGCTATTCTTCAGCAACTAATGTATTAAAAAAACTAATAAGAATGTTTTCTTATTCTAGGGATGGCGAGAGAAACGATGATCATTGCACAGTGATCCACAATCTAGAAGTCACTATTTGGCCTACAAATTTCTCTACATGCGTAAGATAACAAGTTACAAGTGTATACGAATATCTGACTCTACATAATTGATGCGAGGACTTTTAATTAGTTGTTAGGTGCAAAATATTAGTATACGATTTTAACAAACAATTTATTTGCGAGATACTTGGGTAATATATTAATCTATAATCATCGATGGGTGTGTATTTATTTAGAAAATAATAATTATTATTATAATTATTTATTCAGAAATTTTAAATGTTTACAACATCTTCCAGTGCTTAAAGTTGTGTTTTCCTTGTACATTCGTCTTTATCCTTCCACTCCATAACATCCAGTCCTCTGTTCTCATCATTACTTGTACCCATGGTGTGGACGACTCTCGATCACTCAAAGTCTGGTGGATGTCGAGGGGAGTTCGGGGCGAATCTCGGGCGAATGTCCGGCGGAAGTCAGGGCGGATGTCGAGTGAATGAAGAGAGGTACTCTGGCGGATATCGGGCGGAGTAGTGCGGAGTCGGGCGGATGTCGGAATATTTCGAGTTGATGTCAGGTTGAAGTCGGGTTGATGTCGGGCGTGTGTCGGGATTGAATTAGGGTTGGAAGTCAGGCGGATGTCGGTAGGATGTAGGACGGACATCGAGGGGTTGTTGGGCGGCTGTCAGAAGGAATGCAAGCGGACGTCGGACGAATATATGGCGGATATGGTGGCGGAAGTCAGGAGGAAGTCGGCCGAATGACGGGCGGGATTTGGGTGTACGTCTGCCGGAAATCGGGCGGAAGTCGGGCGTAAATCGGGCGGAAGTCAGGCGGAAGTCGGGCGGAAGTCGGGCGGAAGTCGGGCGGATGTTGGGCGGGAGTCGGGTTGTCGGCTGGCTCTCGCGACTCTGTTTTTACAGAGTTATGCATAGTTATTATTAGAAAACGTGTCAATACTTTGAACAAAATTTGGAATAAATATTCAGTTTTTTTAAAGCTTAATTTAACGCTCTCAAAATTATGTCCAATAATTAGTATAAAGGTTAATTTCTTCGGCAGATTGTTACCTCATTTAGTTCTGTGAAAACTGTTCACATTTTTCTGTAACGTAAAGTAAAAAAACAATTTTTTTGCCGGTTCTTTGGGTGACTGTGCACTGGGTGCCCAATTTTCGGAACCATATGCTGCAGTAGTCACGTCGGCGGCAGGTGAGCATTTCCACTTATAGATATTTGACAATTTCAATAAATCTTTAGAGCAAATCCCGTGCTATTTAATATATAATTCGTTTGAAGCTGTGAATTTGTATTTGTATCCAAGTTAAAAGATGTAGGAGATTAGACGAAATGAAAACAACTCAGAAGGAAATTTTACATTAGATGTTTGCTATTAAAACGGTTGTGACTATCTGACATTTTTATAAACACTGTTTACAACTTACATATTTTTTTCTCTAGTTATTAGAAAAGTTTATTACAAAAACAATTTAAATAATCAGTTTGAAGAGGACGCTTCAAGTTTTAAATTTGATTATTTAAAACAACATAGTATAATATTAAAGATGGTAGGACCAAAACGTGGACCGTGAATATATAACATTATCTGGACTGTACCAATTATATGCTACCAGAGTACTGGAAATATATATTATATACATATGTGTAAAGAAATATTCATAGTTATACTCCTCTCACTTTAAAATAGTTACTGTGAAAATTATTGAATGTTAACATTTAAAATGTATTCCTTGGTATGAAATGTCCATTGAATTCCTTACGAACAGGACAGTCGGGGCGCAATACTAGTGAAATGATGGAAAAGCAGATTTTTAGACTTTGGTGTTAGGATGTGCACAGCGAGGGAGATGACAACATAATACATGTATAGGTAAAGTTATATTTTAATTCTTATTTTTTAATTTAGCAATATTACTTCTAAGTCAACTATTTTTTAATATAATTATTTACTTAGTAAAATATGCATAACAACATAATTCAAATCTTTCTGTTTTGTTCTCATTTAAATTGTGTTCTGTACGTCAAGTACAAAATGGAACAAATCACTGTAACCTACTCTAATATCAACATATTTTCACAACATTTTTGAAACATAACATCCAGCAAATCATGTCGAGAACTCGTAGAGGTACAACTGAAAATGCATATGAAATGTTTCTTATGAAATGTTTCTTATGAATATGTTTTTTTTTGCTACTAAATTTACAGACCTCAGACAATGTGATTTTGTGTTTGTTTTGTAGGGTAATTAAGAGGGTAGTTAATTATTAAAATATAAATTTTTAAAATCAAACAGATATTTGAAAAAATAGGGAATACTCGATAAAAAAATTATGCATAATTTTGGTTAGATCTACAAACATATGTATTAACAAACATACGTATTTATATTGTAAACTTGGAAATAAATAATTTTTTTATTCAATTTAATATTTACTATTTATGTATTATTACTGCTATTTTACCCGAAGAGAAACGAAAACTAGCACGTGCTGCCTTATAACTCAGTGTTGATTCTCTAAAGCCAGAAGAAGACCAAACCGATTACAAATTACCTGGTCCTCCAGGTTGAAAGTTTAGCAATGGGCGAACTCCCTGTTCTAGAGATATAAAATGTATAGGCCTACTCCGATAAAGTCAAAAAAGAATAAAGTAGGACTGAATCAATCCGAACAAAGTTTCAGTTGTAGGCCTACGAGTAAACGTAAACAAACCTGATGTATGGATTGCGTTTTCATCGGTCGAATTGATTACGTTTAAAAGGTGTAACAAAATGTGTTCCGCTTTCTAAACACTCGAAATGAATAAAATAAAAATTATATACGTGTTAGGCCGAACTAGCACATGTCTATTCAAGTTATGTGGGAGAATTCTAAAATACAGGACCTATAATAATTTTAATTACATTAACTGAGTATTGACCGCGGTGGACTAGTGGCTATTATGCCCGTAGACAGCGGATTTAAAAAAATAAGATTGTATTTGGTAACCTACTTTCTTCCATTCTTTGTACATGTTCTTTCCACTGAATCCAAGATTCACTCCCGTACAAAAAGACAGGGACTGTCATTGTTTTATAAATTTTTAATTTTAGTTGTTGATGGGATTTGTTATTCAATGTTATGTTTATTGTGCCACAAATAGCTTGAAACTGATGAGTTTTACGTTCAATATCTTTATCATATCCATAGCTTATATCACATCCTATATAATTAAAGTGGGACACTTGTTCAATAATTTCGTCTCCAATTATTATTTCTGCACGCAGAGTGATTCGTCCGCAAAATGCCATTACTTTTGTTTTACTTACTGAAATTTTAAAATATATTCCCTAAATATTGCATTTAGTTTGTAAACAGCCAATTGTAATATACCTTCATCTTGGTGTAGTAAGACTAAATCATCGGCGAAAATTAAGGTATTAACAGATGTGTTATTGTTCAGCCTAAGGCTTTGTCTGTTATAATTATCCATTGTTTCATAATGTCCTATATATATATTTAAAAAGAGTGGGTGACAGACTACACCGTTGACTAACTCCTGAAAGCATTGAGCATATATCTGCTTGTAGACTTAATGATAATTGTAAATATAGGATGTCTCCCACATCATGGAAAAAGTGTAAAACGTCTGGTTAGGTAGGCCCATATATATAAATGTTGTCATAAATAAATAAATAAGAAATGGAAGTTACTAATATATTGTTGCCATCTTGTCTTGTATTCAGGATTATTTCCCCTAGTTATACATATAGCCTAAGAATGATTCTCTCATTGACACTTCCGAAAACAATGCAGTCATTTGGCGGGTAAAAAGTAGCACCACGGTTCCGCCAATAGACAGGGTCGGCGGAGGTAGTAATATCTTAAGCAAGTTTGTTTACAGTACAACTGGAACTTAGCTCGGATACAGGACAGCAGTTAATTATATTGGATGTGGGACAATCACGGGATTTCAGACAAATTAATGTAATTCTGAAAATGAATTTGGAATGGAAACCTGAAAACCAGAATAAGAAGAGGAACGCAACAGGAATAATCGAGGATGGCATCAGGAGAAGTATGAAGAGAATGGAATTAGCAGAAGAAAAATGAGAAAGTAATAAAATACAACCGTAATATGAATGAGAAACTAACTGCCTTTATCGAACCAATAGCTTCATTTCCGCACTGAAAAAACTCTCCATACATCCCTAACCTGAACTAATGTTTTCTGATCAACCTTTGTATAATCCACTTCCTTCAAATCACTGGTTAATATTATTCTCCCACCTCATTCTTGGGTCTACCAACTGGCGTTTTTTCTCTGGTTTTCTTATAAAGAAGCTTCCACGCACATCTCTCATTTCTCATTCTTGATACATGTCCTGTCAACCACAATCTTCGAGACTTTAACTGTTCTTATTGTATCTGGCTTCCTATAAGGATCAAGTAGTTCACTGTTATGTAGTTTTCTCAATTCACCTTATCTTCATCTCTCTTTGGTACACACAAAATCCTAAGAATTTTCACCCAATGTCAAATTAACCAACATTTTTACTTAATGTCTCTCCCTCCTCATTGCTGACTTACCTACTGGTCATTTTCTCTCTGTTTTTCCTATAATGAATTTGTATGACCTTCTGCAAATCATCCTACATGCCCTGCCCATCGCAGTCTACGAGACGTAATTTTCGTGTTTTATCTGGCTCCCCATAAAGTTATATGCAGCTCAACTG
>JASPKZ010002410.1:0-45364 GCA_030220185.1 Diploptera punctata
TTTATTTTTGTCTTCATGACCCAATGTAATTCATTAAAAGCCAAATTTTAAATGTATTATAATACATCGAGTCATGACATGCGATTTGTGAACCAAGATTTCCGCCGTTCTTTAATGACCTTTTTCACAAACACCATATTTTATATTGGCTCACTAAATACATTTATTGAAAATAGTCTATACCAAACTCTTAATGAAGTAAGAGGACTTGGCTAGAGTGATTCTGAAACATGGAATTTATTTCTGACAATAATTTGTGGAATTTAGAATTTTGCACAAAAATTTGAGATTGACTCTCAATGTAATTCTTTGTGGTTTTTTCAAACTTATTTCACTTACACTATTGACTCTTTACTCTTATTCACAATTAATTTATATTTATTTCTAAACTGTAACTTTTTCCGTCCAATTTCCCATCTTTTTATTTACCACTTCTTCTAGTTTCCCTACTGAATTATTTATTCTTTTTAACTGTTTCTAAATTTTCATTGTACTCCTAATTTTGAAGCTACTTTACAGCATCATCAATTTTGTAAATTGATTTTACTACATCATTTACCTCTAATCAATGCCTTAATTTCACTATCATGTTTTATTTCAAATCTAGTAATTTGTTCTACTCTGATTTTATTGAATTTACATTCAATTTTTATTGTTCAAAATCTTTCTTCTACCCCTAACACAAATATTTCAAATTGTTCATTCATTCTTCCTAAGTTCCAAATTTTTCATCTATTTCGAATTTAGAATTCTCTTTTTAATTCCTAGTTCTGATTATTACTATCAATTTCGACTAGTTTAGAATTACCTTTTTAATTCGCCATTTTCTGATTAATTTAGAATTATACTTTTTAACTCTACAAAATGGTCTTATATGATTCTAATGTCATTCAAAGTTTGACTATTATTTCATGATAACCTCACTTTGTCCGTATTAACAGATTCATGTCGACATATTACTGTTACTAATTTACATTATTTCCCTCTGTATTCGTTGCCTTTTCGATATTTCTATATAAATTTTCCTATTTCTTAAAATCACATAAAATGCACTTTCACTATTAATTTTTTTTTTTTTTTTTTTTTTCTTACATTCGTCACTGTGTACTAACTCCGATCTCGTGTATAGGCACCTGTTTTGATTTTCCCACGATGTTCCTGGTTCCTTGATGCATTAAATTCTTGAAGTTCCAGAAAGTGCAGTGCATCTAGTTGAATGATGGTGATTCAGGTTGTATGATGATTCGGCCCCACGTTGGGCGCCATTTGAAGGCAATATCTTTATTCCCTTCGTTGTAGCGACAATTTGAAGAAGTGTTTGTCCCAAAGTAATAAATCAGAATTACTGGTTCTGGTTGGGTTTGATTTTCCGGTAGAGCTAGATTGTTTTCTCAGGGTCGAAATTGGTACACAGGATAGTGAAAACAACTTCACAATCATAAGATCATTGATAACTGTTTCTTGTAGAAATAATTCCACATTTATTAACTTTGTAAGGTTCCCAGCAGATTAAGTAAATTTAAGTTGAATTATTCTTCCCTATTAACTAAAATAAATTCTTTTCTTGTTTGAAATCAATTACTCATGTATTAAACATTACATTTTATCATCCTGAGAACTCATCCTGCTTTCTAATCTTTGTTGAATGTTATATGCAGACTGCTAGAGTAATTCTGTTATAATATTAAAGAACATTATTACATCACATGATTTTAATTTAAATTCTATTGGTTAAAGGTCCATTAAATACCATGTTTAAATTTGATTGGTTAAATCAAAAAGTTAATTATTTTTAACATCCAATCAGAATTTAGTATGCTTTATTTTAAAATATTAAGTTAAGCAGGTGTTCTTATTACAGTTATAACAGAAAGCTTTATATTTCAGGCAACAATGACTTAAGACACAATTTTAAAAGCATTATTTAGAAAGACTGTTTATATAATACAATTTATTTAATTGTTATTAAAAGACATTTTTATTCAACAATAAACAACAATTAATTATTTAGATGTTTTTCTTTATTTAAGTTATATTTAAATATTAAAAGAATTTTTAAAATATAAAATTATTAACTTTAACTTTTATATTTAATATGATATTAAAATACTGCTATACATGTGGCCCCTTAGTGTACAATAAATTCAGTTATTGTAAAAATTTAATTAAAATACAGTTCTATAACCTGAATTACAAATGGATATTGAGTATATTTGAAGAAAAAAATTTTCGCCTAGAACCGAGACTCGAACCCGGGACCTTTGGCTTGCCAGGCCAAATGCTCTACCAACTGAGCTACCAAGGCGAGTTGCGATCTAGAACACAAATTTTTCTCTTATATACGTTGTAATTCCCTCGTGCCAAATGTTTTGAAACCTTTGCTTCTATCTTTGCAAATGGCGGCTTCTTAGTTAAAAAGAACATTTATTGGGAATTTAACACTACTTTATGAAGCCAGTAGGGCTTCTATTGACTGTTTTTATTATTGCTTTAACACTTCTCACTGAAGGATAAATTATATTTGAAGAGAAAAATGTTCGCCTAGGATATTGAGTTTTTATGAAGCACTACACTATTCATATCCAATTAATTTACTACACATTACATTGAATTCCTTATAAACAATATAGTGCTGAGAGACTTTTTTTTGTAGATGAATACATAAGGTCCAATACAACGTGTCATGGTGAATTTAAATAAACTAGCGGTCACCCAGCAGTCGAAATTCGACCACAATTCATTAAACTTTTAGGTTTGTCACAAAATACGTCATTATGCATTAATTTTCTATTTATTTTAAAAATACGAACAACAGGAAATATGTGGTACACGCTTGGCTAAGCCATATTTAAAAAATTATAACATGTCATTTGTATAATATTTATACTATTTAAATTTGAATTTGGCCTATTATTTTTATGTATTCAGATCCGTCAATGTTCTATGTCAAGGCATTAATGGAAGTAGGTGCGAATATCTAAATATAAAAGAATATAATGTTGAGTGATTCCTAAACCTATCAAGCGAGACCCTACATCCGGTATTCTTCGAAAAACTAACAATCTTATCAAGCAATCGTCCTTGCCAGAAGAAATTAAGAAGAAATTACGCGTATCCAAAGCTCAACCTCCAAGACTCTATGGTCTTCCAAAAATACACAAGAACAACATTCCACTCCGGCCAATTGTCAGTGCTATCGGTTCCCCAACCTACTTACTGGCAAAGCATCTCACAGGACTTCTGAAACCACTCCTTGGAAAAACGGACAGCTACATCAGAGACTCGACACATTTCATTGAGAGACTACGGAATATAAACATAACATCTCAAGATATACTGGTTAGCTTCGATGTGGTTTCCCTTTTCACCATGGTGCCGGTAAATGAGACCACGGACTACATTAGACAGATTTTCACAGAAGAATATATCCAATTTATTCAGGCATGTACTAACTACTACTTACTTCCAATAGAACAACAGCTACTATGAACAGACCGACGGAGTAGCCATGGGCAGTCCTCTAAGCCCAGTAGTAGCGAATTTTTTCATGGAGAAATTCGAAGAAGAAAGCACTAAAAAACAGCTCCCAAGTCTCCAGAACATTGGTTTCGCTATGTTGATGACACATTCGTAGTATGGAGACATGGCAGTGAAGAATTGGAACGTTTCCTTCAACACCTTAACAGCAGACACAACAAAATACAGTTCACAATGGAAAAAGAAGACAATGGAAGACTTCCTTTCCTGGATGTTCAAATAATAAGGACTGGCAATGGGGAAATTCAACGTACAGTTTACAGAAAACCTACACACACAGACCGATATCTGCACAAAGACTCTAACCACCATCCAAGACAAAAGCGAGGTACCACTGTTCGACAGAGCGACTAAGTTATGCCAACCACAAACACCTTAAACAAGAACAACACCATCTGTTCAATTGTTTCCAGAAAAATGGCTACACATCCAAGGAAATAAGACAAACCTTACATCCACGAAGACAGCACGTCAGAATGGATAACACACCCTCAACCAGCATAGCCTACTTACCATATGTACAAAGAGTCACAGATCGTATCGGAAAACTCCTACGAAAATACAACATAAAAACAGTTTACAGACCTACAAGAAAAATAGAAGACTGCCTTCGCTCAGCTAAGGATCCTCGGCCACCTCTCTCCACTTGCGGCGTATATCGACTTCCTTGTTCGTGTGGTAAATCATATATAGGGACCACGAAAAGAAGTATAGCCACCCGTTTATCAGAACATAAAAGAAACTGCAGACAAGGAGAAATGGATAAATCAGCTGTAGCAGAACATGCCATTATGAATGGACACCAGATTCTATTCGACGATACACAAGTTTTAGCCACAACTTCCTACTATTTCCCTAGATTATACCGAGAGGCTATAGAAATATACAAGCATAAGGGAAATATCAACAGAAAAGAGGAAGGTATCAAACTGGCTAAGGCCTGGTATCATACACTAGAAAATAAATGCATTAACACTAGGGACAACAAGGAGACGACCATTAGCCAATCAGCAAGAGCCACGCCCACTCACCCTGCACCCACCACTAATACAACGTCCACAACGTCCGCAGCGCTCACTCTAAGTAGATCTTCCGACCAGGAAACACGCCTAGAAGCACTCGCCACTGAAGATGCCCTCCGCAGTTGAGGGCGAAACGTCTGGTATCAACACCAACTATGGACCACGGCCACATAACCCGGAATCACTCAACATTATGATTACCGGCCGTGAAAGCCTGCATTCAACTATAAAAGAATATGTAATGAAATTACTGAAATCAAGTTTAGACAGGAGTTCAATTTAAATTTAAATAATAAAATGTACTCACTTTTTTAAACCTCTAATAATAAATACACAAAAGTAAGTCAATTCACATTGCTGCTGCCACAATGTTTCTTTTTTGCAACAATGCACTTTCAGTATGAATGTAAACAAACAAATGAGTACACAAATGAATGAGAAATACACCATAAATTCCTTAGAAACAATTTATTTATTTTATTAAGTTATGTAGGTAGGAAATAACACTATGAGGTTTATTTTAATTTATTTTGAGTTGTATTTTGACTCATCTAATATTTCTTGACTCCCTCGCAGACCCGGGTTTTCGTCACTGTATTTGTGACATTCTCAATGCGACACCATGATCACAACTGCCATCCAGCAGTTTATCTTGTAGATTGTTTTCTGCACTCTCTGATGGCTGACCGATGAACCTCTCATTTTCACCGGGTATTTCAAAATTCATAGTTTAGTTTTTATTCTTGCATATGTAAATTTTCTCCCAAACTGTAAGTTCCTTCGGGTTTTCCAACTGTTTAAGTAATTAAGCAATTCTGTGTTTTTCTGACCAAGCATGTGCAGCTATTGCAGATTTTTTGTTTTCTCCATTTTTAACATTTTTAAATGGAGAAACAGAAAAATCTACAATAGCTGTACAGGCTTGGTCAGAAAAAACAGAATTGAAACCAAGGTAAAATTACTTAAGCAGTTGGAAAAACTGAAGGAACCCACAATTTGGGAGAAAATTTACATATGCAAGAATAAAAACAAAACTATGAATTTTGAAATATAAAACCGGATATTTATTCCCATATAAAAATAATAAGGGCTTTTTATTTAATATTTAAATATAATTACATTTATTTCTATTAAGAATGGAAATAAGATTGATTTAGAGAATACAAATTTTTTATAAGTATATAAAAAATTCAAACTGGTCAATATAAACTGTTAATACAGTTGGATGTATTTCAAACTGATTTGGTATGTAAAAAAATACCTTAAATATTTGAATTGATATTTTTTATAAACAAATAAATGGGATTGGACGAATTGGATGGGAGTCAGCCAGTTGTACTCCTTCCTTTTCAGTTGGACCAATCAGAATTTCCAGATTATAACAGAAATAAAATGGGATTTTTCCCAGAATAAGAAGATGGCTACAATACTTGAAAGAAGTCAGATATGTTAAACAACGGATCATCAAGAAATAAGAGAATTATTGTTCATTTCTTGGTATTAGTTGACAAAATGGTGTCAAAGTTACGGAAAATAATATTGTGGTATAAATTTAATTCATATGGAGTATAAATAATCCATAAAGTGAAAATAAAGTGTTAGTGAAAAACTGACCGTTGGAAATAGTCATCTATTACATATATGAAGTAATAATCTTCTATAAGTGAAATTTATTAATTTAAGCTGGAATCTTTTAAATTATTGATCATTTACAAGATTCATCTAAACAGAAGTGAAAACTTTAATAAAATAACATTTAATTTAACTGTTAACAAAGTGTCATTATTTGTTTATGTAAGAAACTTTCCCTCATTCCCCTGAAGGGAGTCATCAGTGCCGTGGCAAATAACAGTGATCTAAATTATTACAATCATATATCTACAACGTGGGACATCACATCCAACAATCCCTTCAAATACCTGGTGAAAATGAGAGGGGATTGATTTGGAAGTTCATCGGTCAGCCATCAGAGAGCACAGAAAACAATCTACAAGAGAGGAAACTGCTGGACGGCAGTCGTGATCGAAGTGTCGCATTGAGAATGTCACAAATGCAGTGATGAAACCCGGGTCTGCGAGCGAGTCAAGAAATATGAGGTGAGTCAAAATCAACTAAAAATAAATTATTTTATTTTGTTTAAATTAATTTATTTGTAACACATATTATACATAAATTTTATTTCTCTGCACTTCTTCTCTATATGAACTTTAATTATGCCAAATATCACACTCCCCCATGTGCGCAATGTGCTTAAAAAGGGATATGAAGTTTTTCCTTCACGTATTAATATATAGATTAGAGTACAGAAAATCCAATTCTTTAAAATTATTATAGCAATGCAGTGAGATTAGTTTATAGTAGAGTGGTAATATAGTATGTAACTGATTTTGTTAGGTTAGATGAGGATAAGTTACTGTTCACCAGATTTGTTTACGGTAGAGAGCAATGTAATATTTAACTGATTTTGTTAGGTTAGATGAGGATAAGTCAAAATACTCAAGTTATGTTACAACTAAGTGGCATTTATTTATTGAAAGTTTTGTATGGATTAATTTTGCCACTACTCATTTTCGAGAAATACATATGAAAACATATTGATCATTGTCAACAATTGTCTCAGTTAAATGATTTTTTCTTAAGATTCATGAGTGTGTGGATGTGATTTTCTTAAATTTTAATTTCTTTGCTCTGTAATTTTGGAAACATAGTTCAGCAATTAAAATAAAATACAATTATTTTTCTATTTCAGCTCTTCACTGAATAAAATACCTAACCATGTTTCTATCCTGGATTAACATCTGAATACAAGAACTGATGTCACAACTACAATGGCTACTACATTCTTCATGCAAAGTAGAAAATAGTGCTTCATAAAATGTTATTTTACTGGTTTGCTTCCGCAAATTTGATTTGTGTTTTTATCTTTGGTGTTCCTAAGCTTCATTTTAAAACCAAAATTATATTGAAATTTGGATGTCAACTTTTTGTGCATACCCTGCATATTGACGTACTGTATTGATTTTAGATGTAACTTTTGTAATTTGAATTTTTGGATATTTTGAATTTTTCAACCCATCCTTCAGCTTCGAATTATTATCCAACGTGTGTGTGTGTGTATATATATATATATATATATATATATATAGTACATAACATCTTCCTCTGCATCTAATAAAATTGTCTAAATAACTTGATCAGGCCACATGCTATGTTTTACATAACATATGATTATTTAAAAATAATGGGTAAAAAAACTTACTGTACATCGTAATAACAACAAGATTTTGACTCAGGCCAACAAATATTCTTAATCTGATCAGTGGATGGTGGCCAAAGTTGGGTTCTCTTAACTTTAGTAGCTCCTACATCTGAAAAAAAGAATAATTTAGTATGCGTAGAAAAAAAATATATTCATGTTATACTTATGAGACAATCCTAATTAAATAAAATGAACATTTAAGAACTTTAATTTATATATAATGATTTTTTTCCATGGCACAACAGGCCTAGACGGTCCTAGGCTTATTAACCAGTTTCTAATTAATTGGTATATTACGTGTTTCAATAAAAATTATGATGTAACTGTATGAGGTAAATTACAATTAACGTAAATGAAACAGATATTATTTTTATATCTCACCTCATAACAATCATTGATTTTCACTGGACTAGCTTCGGAGACATCCTTTCATCCTCAGCTAAAATTCTGGACTGTCAAACTTCTGCCGTCATCACCAACTTTCCAACTGCCATCTGGTGCAGGTTTGATGAACTTTGAGATCAAATCTTGCTCACATAGAACTTCAACATTCATGGATCTATGTTTGTTCTTCTGATCCAAAATATTCTGTTCTTATCTTTTCCCAAACTGTCAATTCCATAGGCTTCTCTAAATATTTCAAAAGTTTGTTTCTTTTCCAATTTTATAATTCTCTACCAAACTATCAGCTGCAACCATTTTTCAATTTCACCATTTTTTATATTTCTAAAGTGTTCTTTCATGAGAAAGAAAAATTAGTGGTTGTAAATTTGCTAGACAATCATAAAACTGGAAAAGAAACAACTTTTAAAATATTTAGAGAAGCCTATGGAATTGACAGTTTGGGAAAAGATAAATATTCAGAAAAACAAATATATTTTGTTACTGTAGCCAGTGGCTTCCAGGATTATTGACTCAAGTATTTTTATTCCTCACTTTCCAATAAAGAGCGTCCAAGTTTCCGGTTAGAAGAACAAATATAGAGTCATGAATTTTGAAGTTCCTTGTGAGCAAGATTGATCTCAAAGTAATCAAAACTGCACCAGATGGCAGTTGGAAAGTTGATGGTGATAGTGGAAATTTGACAGTCAGAATTTTAGATGAGGATGGAAGGGATACCTTCTGAAACCAATCCAGTGAAAAACAAGGATTATGAGGTGAGATAAAAAAAAATATCCAATTCATTTATATAAATTACACGTGCTTCTCTTGAAATGGTGAATTTTTCTTCCTCAATATCAGTTATTACAGAGCCTTGCTAAAAAAAACTGCAAAACAGTGAAAATACAGTAAAACCTCATTAAGTCAGATCCCATTAAACCAATTTTTGCTTAATATAGACAAGCACCTTAAAAAAAAATAAAAAATCAATGAATTTCTTAACTTACTAGGTCAAACTTATAGAAATTGTACATTTTACTTTTGCACAGGATATACATTAGGAGTTTCTTAGGAATGCATAGAATACTGTTGGTGACAAAGGAATAACAGGCCACCCTCCACTCATTTTTGCACTACCTGCTATAGATTTTGCAACTCTATCAGAACGTTTAGTTGCCTTTCTTCAGCTCATTCATAAGTTTAAGAAGCAAATCAAAAGCAAAATGTCGTTCAGTGTATCTTCGGAGAAACGTAAGTATAAATCATTTACTGTACACAAGAAACTGAAAATTATCAAAAAAGACTTGAAAAATGGTGCCACTATTGCATGTATGTTCAGAACATGGAACCACAAAACAAACAGTTTTGAATATAAAAAGAAAAAAAGCTAAATTCTCATTATTTGTGATTAAATGCGAGTAAACAAACAAAATTCTCAGATCAAATGAATGAGTACCCAAGTGAAGAAAAGTAAGAGGATTCAGTTTTATGTAAGCGGAATTGAAGTGAGGAGTTTTGAATTTCAAGCTGCTCCCGAAGATCTTACGATTTTGGATTTTCAGCTATTGAGGGCTGGTTATACGGATTCTGCAAGCGTCATAATATTGTGAACAAAAAATGTGTGGAGTGAGCTAGAGTGCTAAAATGTCTGCTGTTGACCAATTTAAAAAAGAAACTAAAATCCATAATTTAAGAAGAAGGGTTAGATTTGTCTTAAGGGTATAGTGCCAACAAAACAGGTCAATTTTGGCACCCTTACCCAAGAATATGCAAGCTTCCAAATCCCTGAGCACAAATTAGCAAAGAATGCATTTTTGTGTTTATTGTGTGCTAATGCAGATGGAAGCCACATTTTAAGATACGGTAGATGTTGTCAGTAAAAGTAAACAACCAAGGACTATTAAGAACCTCATAATGTGTTTCCCAATTTTAACTTTGAACTATTAAGATTGTAATATTCACACTGTGCACTACAATTCCAAAAATGTGTGTTTAATGGCATAAATCACCATGATGGTTTCACAACCACGCTGTACCTGCAATAAGAAGGCACCAAGAAAATATTTTTTTTTTTTTAAACAAGGGTGAAAGAACATCTTAAAAATGTCAAAAATGGTGAAGTGGAAAAGTCAGCAGTAGCTGCTCATGCTTGGTCTTAAAAACATTTAATTGAATCAAAGGCCAGTCTAATTAAACAGATAGAAAAACAAAAGGAACTCACAGTTTGGGAGAAAATCCACATTAAAAAAAAACAAGAAAGAAAAACTTATGAACTTCGAAATTCCCGCAGATTCTGACTGGATTCGGAGGTTTATCAGTCCACTAACAGAGGGGAGAGGAAGTGGTTCTCCTGATCGACATAACATCAGTCAACGAGAGGATACTGAAGATGAAGCCAGCAAGGCTTTGAAACACGGTCCATGTAGAAGACTGGATAAGAGGTGAGGTATGAAGCATTTAATTTAATCTTAAATTAAACCTCATAGTGATTTTTTCCTATAAAAGTTCAATATAAGTTAGAATATATACAGACCTTAAAGTTTGTTGTTTGCTAGGTGACTGTTCATTTACTCCTTGCTATTAACTCAATAATTCCTATTAACTATAGTTTTTATATCTTAAAAGTTATGGGAATTATTCAGTGAATGAGAGATAACAGTTCAGCAATGTGTACATGTAGATAACCCATTTATGTCATTTTCACAGTTTATTGCTACCTATTTCTGGGATAAGACTTATTCGGTGGATTTCTCAACCGAAGTCTAAACCACAACTGCAGTTTTCAAATTTTTTATTGTTTCCATAACAACCATAGTCCCGCGCCATAGCTGAGTGGTTAAGGCAGGAAGCCTTGGCGCAAAGCTACGGGACTTGCACTGGTTCAAGTCTTCATGGGGGAAGAAATTTTCTCATGGCATTTCGGCCAGTATGGGACCGGTGCCCACCCCGCATCGTGAGGCATTTGGGTAGCTACAATAAGTAGCAGCTCCAGGTTGAGAAAACCAGCTATAATGGCTGGGGGACTCGACATGCTGACCACATGTCACCCCTACACTGGCTGATGCTCATCTACCTCTGTGATTGACACATGTGAACGTGAGGCCAGCAGCCAGATGGTAGGCTAAGGGCCTTCTAGGCCTGTCGTGCCAGGAGTTTTTTATAACAACGATAAAAACTGAAAATCTACAGCTGTTAATAACAAAAATGTCTGGATCATGTCTATGGTTTCAAAACAATTTTAGTAAATTTTCAGTCATTTTTATAGGTGTTATGGAAACAATAAAAATTGGAAAAACAGGGTCGTGGTTTAGACTTCGGTTGAGAAATCCATCCATTGTGACACACAGGGAATTAGCTCCTATATTTGGAAATTTTGCCAAAAGTACACTTTCAACAAGCAACAGATCTTTATCATACCATTTCTGTGACATGAAATTGATAACTTTAACATCCCCTCTAAAGGAAACTGTGTCCAAATAAATTAAATTAACCTTTGCCAAGAATCAAATCTACAATCTTAGGACCTTCAGGCAAATTACTGTTTTGGGATCTTCAAGGTGGATTACCCTTAAACTGAATTTAGCATGTTGGGACTTACAGAATAAATAAAAAAAAATCAATGTTAATCTTCATACATCATGAATGATTCTTCGTGATATTAAATTAATATTTTGTAATAGTTAAACTAATGTTTGAATTAGAGAGAAAGCTTTACTAATTTGTTAGAAAGTCTGTCCACATTATCATCTGTATTGTATAGAATCTGATTCTTACCATTATCTTTCTTTAAATCTGTTGAAATCATCAGTTCTTTATTTTCTTTCAATAGCCTGAGAATCTCTGGGACCTCAAACTGTGGAATTGTTACAGAGGGAGGTGGTGGAACTCCCATTAAAGCTTCTTGTAGTCGATGCAATTTCTTCTGTTCTTCTGTTAAGATATCATTATAATTATTTGTTTTTTGTGGTACTGAATCTTCTTTATAATTTATGTCTGTAATAATTAATAACATAATTTTAATTAAATTAATATTGAGAAGCTAAAGCTATTACTAGATAGAAATAAGTAAATTAATGAACACAATTGATTTACAATAATTTTAATTATTAAATTATTTATTAACTTGAAATTAAAATATACATAAAACTTTTATTTTAAATATCTTTATTTCATATTTAAGTGCAAAAGATGAAAAACGAAAGTTTACATACTATGGAACAGAAATAAAATATAAATGATACTAAAAAAGGAATAATAAAAAACATGCTGTGATATATTAGTCGCTTGCAGCAAAGCAAGGTAGATTAATGGTCATTTATCATCAAGAAAGCTAATAGGTTTCCAACATTGGTAAAGGATAATACGAGGGTCATACTGAAAGTCATGAGCAACATTTTTTTAAACAATCATAATATTTATTTTAGACAAACCAAGTACAACATGTTAATCTACAGACCTTTGTGCTACTTTTCAACATAGTCTCCATTTCTTTGCACACATTTTGTCCAGCGTTCTACAAGCTTGAAAATTCCCTTATGATAGAAGTCCGTTCCAGCTGCTCGAAGACACTAATGCACTGCTTTCCGAATATCCTCCAGCATCTCGTAGCATTGGCCTCTCACCTGCTCCTTCACAGAACCGAAAAGATGGTAGTCGGAGGGTGCCAAATCGGGACTATAGGGAGGATGTGGAAGAGTTTCCCACTCAAATGTCCCGATCTTCTCCACAGCGACACGAGCAATGTGAGGATGCGCGTTATCGTGTTGCAGAATGATCTTCCTTCCAGGGAATGCACGATGGAGCTTCACAAGTGTCTGGATATAGCAGGCAGCATTTATGGTTTGTCCAGGTTCAAGAAATTCAACCAGAATGCAACCTTGTGCATCCCAGAAGACGCTACCCATAACTTTCCCAACAGATTGCACTGTCTTCGCTTTTTTCTTTGATGACGAATTAAAGTGGTGCCATTCCATACTCTGGCGTTCAGGCTCGTAGTGATGAAACCAGCTTTCGTCACCTGTCACAATACTCATAAAAAAATCATCACCTTCATTTCGAAATCTCTGAAGAAGGTTATGGGTGTTGGTTCTTCTCTGAAGTTTGTGGTCTTCACTCAATAAACGTGGAACCCAACGGGCACTAACTTTTCGGTAACCTAAGCTGTGAATCATTTCTTGCACTGCACTGTGTCCTACTGCAAGTTTTGTAGCGATTTCATTCACTGTGATACGCCTGTCATCTCTAATGTTGCAATCCGTGGAGGCAGAACGTGGGCAACCGCTACGAGGCTCATCTTTGATACTCGTGTTCCCATCTTTAAAACGTTTCACCCATCTCCTAATGCTGCTGGCACCCATGCAGGCATCTCCGTAAGCACATTGAAGTCTTTGGTGAATATCAACAGCAGATTGTTCCTCTTTATCAAGGAATTCAATGACAGCGCGCTGTCAAAATGAAACATTGATGTCTGCCATTTTGGAAACACTGCGTGTGGTCACATGATAGAAGCTATGACGCCACAAAACGGCAATGTTGTGGTATAAAGTCTGTAGATTACGATCCTGCAGTTGTTTTTGTTACATTGTTGAAATTTGAATTTTAACAATGGGTTGCTCACGACTTTCAGTATGACCCTCGTATCATTTAAGGCTATTACACTATATACCATATCCAAGCTAAGTTCCAGTGGTATTGTAAACAAAATTGTATAAGATATTATTTTGCCAACTCCGTCTATTGGGGAACCGTGGTAATACTTTTAATTGCCATTAGACTGAATTGTGTACAAAACTGTCATCAATAGAAACATTGTTCATGGACAACATCATATTACACAGGAAATAAGACTGAATATTACCCATCCAAGTGTTTTGTGCAGGCGGAAAATATGTTAACTAACAAACTGTCTTTCTCTTTCTATTCCTTACTATGTTGCCACTTCCTGTCCTTTGTATTATGTTGTTTGATTGGCAGGTAGAGAGCTGACAAATACTATGTATTTTAATGATCCGTCGTTCTGCGCAGTCAGTGGCAGAATGACTAACTTGACAACCCTGTTACTTTTGGGCTTACGTCTAGGAATGAGCTGTCCCTTCCTTGCCCTTCTCATTACATGTTGCCACTTGTGATTTATTGTGAGACTGGTAACAGAGAGACGACAAATACTGTGATTTTAAATGATCTGTCCGCTTGAGCGTTCCGTGCTTGAATGACTAATTTGACAACCATGTTAAGATCTTTCACACGTGTTTAGAGATTCTCCCCCCACATTTGAAGCTGAAAAATTTCAATACATGATCGGATGTACAGTTTTCTCCAACATCCCTTCCACAGATTCAGTAGATCGGCGACACTAGCGCTAAAACTCTTCCCCTCCGCCCGTGAACAGTTAACTTGGATGTGTAATAAAAGGTAAGATGGTACCAATAATTGACCTTGGGGGTAAATAATGATAACCCACACTTATAAATTCAGAATTATGAGTATTTTATTTTCACTAATTACACAGGCCTGCGAAGATTTAGCGACATGATATATTTTAATATAAATAAGTCAAGACAAATACCCTTGATAATGGAACTGTTATTAGTTTTTTGCATATCACATACCAATTTTGCACAATTCTATTTTTAACACATAAAATGAGAGTACCTCTTGTATTCAGTATACATTTGTTGTGTTAAAATATGTAAAAACCTAAAATATAGTACAATTTTATAATATAATCACTGATTTTATTCAAACTAGTTTGTCATTGTGTTTAACTGAGGGTAGGTTCATCCTACGACCCTCTTCTGGTTACATTACAGTTTCCGGCAAAAAAACTGTGGAAGCAATAAGTGCCAGCACATGGGTCAGATATTACAATTCCAATACCACCAACAACATTACAAGAGAGTAGTACCAGCACTCCTTCCACCTACAGCACAGAAGATGATTTTAATTTGTCTCTAGAATCAAAAGACAACAATCCGTGTCCTATCAATTAATCAAAATTAAACTATTTGGGTATGCGATTTGGGCCTTACAAAAGAAAAAAGTGAGCTTTTAGGTTTGAGATTTAGAGAAGACAATCTTTTAGCTCCTGGTACAACTTTTTATTGGTACAGACATGGTGAAAAAGAATTTAAAAAGTATTTTGTAATGGAAAAAAGTAGTTTACTGTTGTTATATCCTGGCTTGAATGGTTACCTAGAAACAGTTTATGAACCGGCAGATTGGTGTATATTTATTGATTACAGTAAAAGAAGTCTAAAGGGCGTTCTTCTGAATAATGGGAATAAATTAGCTTCAGTTCCAGTAGTTTAGTCAGTGTACATGAAAGATGTTTTTATTATTTTTATTTAAAAAATCAGGAATATATCAAATTGAATGCATGGGTTGTGAAAAGATATATATATATATATATATATATATATATATATATAGAGAGAGAGAGAGAGAGAGAGAGAGAGAGAGAGAGAGAGAGAGAAAAAAACAAAAAGAAACCTAAAAATTAGAACCAAAGAACACATAAGAAATATTAAAAATGGGGAAATAGAAAAATCTACAGTTGCTGCTCACGTTTGGTCTGAAAAACATGATATAAATTCGGACACTAAATTATTAAAACAGTTGGAAAATACAAAAGAGTTATTTGGGAAAAAATATATATTCAGAAGAACAAAAGCAGAATTACGAATTTTGAAATACCGACGGAGCGTGAACTTTTTGGAGGTTCTTTGGCCATCCATACGATGGAGCTGACATTGACATCCAGGGTGTGCAACATAAATAAAACCAGTCTGGACAAGCTGACGATAAAACAGAATTTTTTAAAACATATCCAAGAACGAATCAACATTAACATTGAGGTAAGATGATCAGACTGAAAATAATATAATTCATTATTGTATGTTTATTGGTTTTTTCTGATTCTTTCGACCAGTTCCTCATTGCCCCAATGCCACAGACAGGCAGACAAGATTGGCACCCTAATATTCTGTGCTGGCAGATTTCTCTGCTGTGTAGCAACTAATATATCACACTGTAGAATAATATGGAAATACCTGAGGTAAGATGAAAAACAGACTTAAAATAATTTAATACTATGCTATTATGTATTTGCTTTTTTTTAAATCTACTTCTCTGTGTAGAATGTGTGAAAAATTCACTCACCTGTATAATAAGTATTCTCATCATCAGAATTGAATAGTAGTGGTGAATTTTGAAGAAAATTTGTTTCTGTACGAGTTTCATTGTAAGAACAATCCATTGCATCTTCAGTAAATGTCTGAGAAATAAATGAGCTACTAGGAGCATCATTATGTTTGTGGAAATTATCACTAATACTGTCTGTGTTTGAAAATGATGTTCGACTCCCAGACAATTCATCTAACAAAATTAAATTTGTCTTCTTTTCTACCAAACCTGTTGAATATTCTTCCATTATATTACTTTCTGTTTCCATATTCACTGGCATATATTTATCATTAATAATTTCATTAGAATTTTCAGTTTCATCCATTCCTATAGTACGGATTGGATTTTTTGGACTCAGAGATATACTGGATTGAGTTATAAGATCTTTTTCGTTAGATTGTTCAGTTTCAACCATTCCTATAGTGCAGATGGATGTTTTTGGACTGTGTGATATTCTGGATTGTGTTATAAGATTGTATTCATTTGAATGTTCAGTTTCATCCATTCCTATATCATGGATGGGATTTTTTGGACTCAGGGATATACTGGATTGTGTTATACAATTATTTTCTTTACAATTTTTAGATTCATCCATTCCTATCGTATGTATGGAATTCTTTGGACTCCGATATAAAGTGGATTGTATTAAAATATCATTTTCATTAGAATTTTCAAGTTCATCCATTCCTATAGTGAGGATAGGACTTTTTGGACTCAAGGATAAACTGGATTGTGTTATAAGAAAATTTTCATTAGAATGTTCAGTTCCATCCATTCCTATAGTATGGATGGGATTTTTTGGACTCGGGGATATACTGGATTGTGGTGTAAGATCATGATTTAAAAATAAATCTTTGACTGGTACCTTAACAGAAGAAACATTGTTTGCTAATACATTTACATTATCCATATTACTTTCTTGTACTGATGACAAATTAAAAGATTTCTTCTGTGCTGGAAAATCATCCGACTCAATCCCTAATATCTGATATTGAGACTCCTTCAATTCTTCATAATTTACTTGGGCAGACATTGATATTCGACCATTTTCTTTAACTTCATGTAATAAATCTTGTGATGTTTTAATAACTTTATCAGATGTTTCTAAATTTGATTTTTCCATTTCTTGTGAATTAATATCATGACAGAATTCAAAATCTATGTAGTTATTAAAATCTTCTGTTATAGTTTTATCAAAAAGCAATTCTTGAAAATTATCATCATTATTATTATATGAAGGAATAAATTTTTCTGAAATACTTTGGCTGTTTTGATTACGAATGTTATCACAAACTTCCTCAAAAGAAGCAAAATGTTCTGCAGAAACTGTTAACACCGGAGATATATCTATTGCATTTTCCATGCTTACAATAGCAATGTCAGCTTCTTTTGAAGTTACACTAACACTATCCACTGAAAAGTGCTCTTCAGTTGATTTGATCATTTCATTTGTTTTCATATCACTAGGGTTTTGTAAATTATATAGAGATATTTCACCAATTTGTCCACCATTTTTAGATCTATCAGAACTACATGACGATTCAGAATTTAGTTGCGAATCATACTGCATGAAATATTGTGATTGAATTAATGCAGAAGTTTTATTATTTCTAAAACTCTTGTTCACAAAAACTTTTTCACGCTCATTAGAAATAAATTCTTCATTTTCAAATATAGACAATTTATTTACATATTTACATTTACCATTACTCATATTCTCGTCTAAATTATTGATTTCTTTAGATAATACATGCTTTTCTTTACATTCGTTAAAGTAAGACTTAGAATCTGTTTGATGCATTTCATTTGAAAAGTGCTGAGAAGGCACATTATTTATTTCACATACATTCTTATTATTATCCACTATTGATTCAACTATCTCTTCAGATAAAATCTTCTGAGGGTCATAATAAAATTTTGAATTATTTTCACTTGAACATTTTTTATTACCTGATGACATTAAATTATTACTGCTGATGGCACCATTAGCAACATACATATTCTTTTTTCCAACATTGCCCTTGCCTTCTTTATCTTGAAACGAAGTTAAATTTGAAGAGTTATAGGAGTTCTTTACTTTGTCATTAATAAAACATTCTTCAATTACATGAATATCCACATTTTTAACATTTGAAGTTTTATGACTATAATTTTGATCATTAGTTATGGATATCCCTTGCGATTCAACACTGGAACCATTCCTTTCTTGATTTTCAGTTTCAATTTCAACCAAACTATCAATCTCCTTTCTAAAAGGTCCATCAGTTACAGCATTCTCTATCTCTGAAGTTGATTTATATATATTTTTTAAATTTTCAACTAAATTTACATCTATTCTTGGAAAATAAAATTCAGAATTAACGCTTGTGCAATTCTCTTTATTCTTATCTACAATTAATGAATGTGTTCTATTTCCACAATTATAATTAGATGATTGTGTTAAATGACACATATTTTTACTATTATCTATATTGAAAAATGCACCATTATCTTTAATTTGTATATCTTGCTCACACCTCTCACCAGTATTCAAAAGGCAATTTGTTTCAGATGAATTAGTAATTTTAGTATGTTGTATGTCTACATGTTCATTAGAATTGTTTTGTCCTGATAACTTAATTACTTCTGGACTACAACTCTCACCATGTGATTCAGATGATGACTGTAGCTGACATTTATTATCAACAATTCTTCCATATGACAATACTCTTGAATTTTTTAAATTGTGGTATTTGGACGATTGATTGTTCGCATCACATCTTCTAATTATAAATGACAATGGTCTATCACCATTACAAATTAAATATTCTTTTGGATTAAATCTCAATTCACATGATGAATCAAGGTATTCTCCAGATAAATCTGTAATTTCATCATCTGCATCACTACTATGATCATATTGTTCTCTATATGAATCTGCACCAAAACTTACTTTCGTTTGACGATACAAAGTTTCATAGCCAATAGAACATCGTTCTGCTGACTTCAATAAGTCAAAAATATGGGAGTCTTGTAAATCATCCATGTCCAATAATTGTGACAATGAATGCTTTTACTTACGATACAGTGTGAAAATGACAACTTTTTTATCTTCTGCTGATACTTGTTTCGATTCTTTTTTTTTTCAACTGTAACTTTATAGAAGTTAGCGCTTATGAAGTTACTGGAGATCGAGGTAAGTCCTTCATTTCATTTTCTTGATAGAAATAAAAATGTAATGAATAAATGAACTCTATTCTATATTCAGTCCATAGTATAAAATTAAAAAATTGAACTATATCAAATTGAACACTACTTGCATAAAAACGAGAGTAAACACTTTACTCTTTTCTTCAAAATAACCACGACATTTTTTTCTCCACTGTTTCTCTCTTATTTAAAAAAATATATACACTTCTACCTACATTCTGCCGTTCAAAAATAGAAAACATATGATTTTTTATACACAGCACAAACAAATACATATGGCTAGATTCCATTGGACAAATAGCAAACATAGAGAAACTTACTCTGTGTATGCCAAATAGTGGTTTATCTCTGGTTTTACCTGTTCTCTGCAATATATGACATAGAGAACATAGAGCATGAAAAAATTTATATAAACGAAAATGCGCACAAGTTGTGCATTAGAGTTTTATTAGTTCACTTTGCTTTTGCAATCATTATGAATCTGTGCAGGTCTCAATTAATGATTTGGGTCGTTTTTTACATGCTGTGACGTGGTAACGATCGCAAGATAGTTCACAAAACTCGCACATGCATGCTGCGCCTGAGTCGTGATAGGTCTTCATTTTTACACACTTTGTGATGGTATCCATGTACTGCTAGGGAATTTACTAAAAAATGGCGAAGATCTTGGTTAGTAGCCATCCACGTTCGATTTACCATTGCTTCTGTTGCGTAAAATTCTATCCAAATTTCTTTTTTCTTAGCTTGGAGCTCTGCTAGGATATCTTGGTAGGCTGCGGTAGATGGTAAGAGTATCAGCATTCGCAATTGTTCTATGAAGAAGGTCTCTCCTGAGAGTTCATATGCCAGTCGGGAGCGTGTAAATTTGGATATACATAGTATTCTCTTTAGATAGACTGACTTAATTTTCTCTATGTTCTTAAGGTCGTTCTTTGTGAGGTAAGGCCATATGAGTTCCAAACCATAGCTCACGATCGGGATTATCTTCGTGTCAAAGATCTGCATTGCCGTAGTCATAGATAATTTTCTTAGGAATTGGATATCATTCATAGCAATTATTGCCGCTGTCACTCTGTCTTCTACATGCTTTTTGAAAGTAGTTCCCTTAGTCTGCAATGTTACGCCAAGATAGTTGAAAGAGCTTACAATTTTCAGTGGATCTTGATCATGAAAGACTCGGTCTCTGGCTGCTATCCTTCCACCCCTTCTAAAGATCATGTGTACTGTTTTTTCTCTGTTGAGTTGCAGCTTATTGTTACTGGCCCATATTGTTAGACGGTTCCAGCATTCTTGCAGATCTTGTAGATTCGTGGATCCCATCGCCATATCATCAGCATATGCGTAGAGAGATACACTCTCTTCCATACCTTCAAGTATTCTCACTACATCTGCTGTTGCTAAGTTGAATAGCAACGGACTAGCAGGGTCTCCTTGTAAGACACCGTTTGTCTGTGTGATCGGTGCTGAGGACTGTAGATTATCTGCAATTACTACATAGTTGTACTGCATGATGTTGGCTATGATGTCTACTAAATAACTGTCTTCATCGAGCATTTTCTGAAGCTTATCCATGAGAGTCTGACGGTCGAGAAAATCGAAAGCTTTCCTATAATCTATGAAGACAACGTGAAATTTCTTTCCCTGGTGACTGATCGCGTCATGGATGGTTTGCAGTAGATTTCCTATGGCGAGTGAAGTTGACATCCCTTTCCTGAAGCCAACCTGTTGCTCAGGTATGTTGCTACCAGCTTCTTCGGTTAGTCTATCCGTCAGAATTTTCGTGAAGATCTTGAGGATTGTGTTCTCAAGAGCAATTCCTCTGTAGGAGTCGGGTGAATTCGGATTGCCTTTTCCTTTGTACATAATCCCGAGAGTGGAAATTCTCCAGTTTTCCGGTATTTTTCCTGTTTCTAGACATTTGTTGAACAGAGCGGTCCACATTTTTCCTATATACGGCCAGGCCTCTCTTAAGTGTTCATTTGATATTCCATCCGGTCCAGGAGCTTTGTGACTTTTTAGATGTTCCACAATGTTCTCCACTTCCTTTTCTGAGATGGGCTGAAAAACCTTTGTTTCCTGATATTCTGGCGCTCTGAGAGTGGTTCCATCATTTAGTATCTGGTGGAAGTGTCTTTCCCATGTTTCTAGCGCTACTATTGCCTGCGAGAATTTTGGTATTTTTTTCTTTAAAGCCTCAAAGTGATTCGCCGTGGCTTCTCTATTAACTTCCTACCTTCTTCTTCTAACCAGATTGCTCTTTTCTCTTTCAGCAGGGTTTTGTAATTTCTCCCCTGAGTATTATACGTTATTAGGCCTTCCTCTGTCTTAGTACCTCTAGCTCTCTGAAGGCATTTTAGAACTTCTCTCCTTTTGTTGTAACATGTGGCATCGAACCAAGGTTGTGATCTCTTTTTTCTTTTTGTAATTTTTATGTGTGTTTTTTTGGATATAGCCTTCTAGTTCTAGTGCCGCAGTTTCGATTTCCCCTCGTTCTATCTTGCTTATTGTGTGATCTGTGGATGGTGCGAAAGCCTCTAATGCTTGAATGTTCAATGTCCTTTTTGTTATTTCTTTTCCAACGTTTATTTCTTGTGGTTTCGTGTTGGTTGTTTCGATCCTGGCAAAGACAGGCAGATGCTTCCTTAAGGGGGACAATTCACAATTGGTGAGTGTTCTGATTTCTATCCCTTTTATTGGTGGGCTAGTAAACATCAAGTCTATTGCGCTTGTGCCATTGTGACATATATAGGTTGGGACGTGTGTGTTGTTTAGTAGGTTTAGGCCCTCTCCTTCTAAATATTCTATAACTGTACGGCTTTTCGAGTTTTTTTTATCAATGCGACAGTTGAAGACGCCTGCTATTAATGTTCCCATATGACATTCAATGTGATTCATCATGTCAGATAGATTTTCGATGATGTCTTGTGCTGTTTTCTCTGGTTGAAAGTACGTGCCTATAATGTTCAGTTTTCCAGTTTTAATGACTAGTATGTTAGGTGAACTGTAGGATATGACATGTGGAGATAGCCATGGTTTTATCAGACAAGATATACCGCCGCTTGGACGTCCGCGTTCTCCTTGTGCTTGCCAAGGAGTGGTTGTTGTAGTATCCTTTAATGTTGATGTTCTGTGTTAAGAAAGTCTCTGTTAGTATAATAATAATATCTGCTTTAAAAATGTCTTCTGTGCAAAGTGTTAGGACACTGTTTAGTCCCTCCACATTCCATAACATTACAGTTATATTATTCCAGGTCAACCCCTCGATATTGGGTATCTGGGTTTCGTCGTGAGAGGCGAAAGGGCCGCACAAGAATTCATCTTGGCCAAAATTCTGGTTTCTCAATATCACTAAGGTGATGGAAAGGTATCCCAACTTTGCAGACCTTGTTTGTACCTAGTGTCCGGAGTTCCTCGCATACTGTTTGATCTTGGGGTATGCCTTTCTTATTCAAAAAGGTCCGTATTTTATCTCCTGTTGTGTTGCCTGACACACGTCCAATATAGAACCAAGCTCTTCTTTCTCCAGCTTGTAGATCATTTCCCTCTCCATCATCTTTTCCTGTCCCAATTATAGGACTCCTTCGGTGTCTCCGTCTATAAACCACTTCGGTGAAATCTTCGTTGGATTTTTCTAGTGTTGTTTCTGTGGGGTCAGCGTTCGCTGGCGGTTCTGTTCATGAAAAAATATGGACAAAGTGTCAGAGAAAGCGTTGGTTATCTTCTAATGCTGTGGTTTATCTACGACGCAACGCGCCAGCGCAAAAATTGCTCCCCATGTATTTAAATGGAGGTGGTTTATCTACAACGCAAATTGCAGGCGCAAAAAAATTTGGGCTGACATATCGCGTCGTGTTTTGGAATCTCTTGAATCCAGGACGCAATTTGCCAGCGCAAACAAAGAATATAGAAGATATTACCCGTACTCATTGGTGTAATTGCTAAAAACAAACTAAGATTTTATAACAAAATGTCGGAAATACAGTACTTTTTTATAACTTTCCAATTTTAACGACGAAAGTTAGATATCTTTGTTGCAAATCATCGAGTTCTATACATGTTTTATACCATTTTTATACAATATGAGCATGAAGGAGTACAGATATGTACAGAAAAAAGTTATTGTGGCTTGAACTTAGTCAAGAGATAAATAAAAGCTGTAAATATTGTATCTCGGGGATATTATGGATGTGCATAAATTTCGTCTTCTATTAAATTCAAAACCTGATAAAACTGCTCAGGCGAAAATCTGAAGTATTCTAAAAATTTGGTATATTCATCAACCATATGTTTATTTAAGAACTAAATAATCATTTATTCTATAATTTTCCATACAACATTCATATGATGCTGTTGCTCTAGGTACTTTTTCTGTCTTTACTAATATTTCGAACTATTTTAATCGTTTTGCAACGACACTTGAAACTTTTTTTTGAAGAATTTTAATGTTTTCTATGTACACAAATTATGACTTTTCTCTCAATTTATTTTCAAAATTCTTTATTAGAATTTAAGTTTGGCATACGTGAACGCTCATAAAATTAAATCCACCAGATGGCAGGACATATGTGTGAATGACCAACATTTGCATTTAATTCCAAACCATATTTTAAGAAATAAATGTTCAATCACTTCATTTTGTTAGGTTCCGATGGGTTAGTTTAGGGTACATCAGATTAGTTTATAGTTTACTAAATAATATGTATGTAATTTATTTTATTAGGTTATGCAGGGACAGGTTTGTATACATTAGTTTTTGTAATCACATTTGGAAATTTATTATGAACGTTGGTCATTTTGATTTTCCATATATGTGGTGCCATCTGGCGACAATTCTATAAATATATGGGCTGTAGCGTATGCTCTCCATGCGAAACCAGCATCACGCCGAGCGAAACGCGAATTCGCGTCACGTCGGGCGCGACACGCTGTATAATAAACCGTAGCATAAGATTTTATAACAAAATGTCGGAAATACAGTACTTGTTTTATAACTTTCCAATTTTAACGACGAAAGTTAGATAGTTTTGTTGCAAATCAACGAGTTCTATATATGTTTTATACAATATGAGCATTAAGGAGTACAGAGATGTACAGAAAAAAGTTATTGTGGCTTGAACTTAGTCAAGAGATAAATAAAAGCTGTTACTTTTTCTGTCTTTACTAATATTTCGAACTATTTTAATCGTTTTTGCAACGACTTGAAACTTTTTTTATGAAGAATTTTAATATGTTTATCTGTGTACACAAATTATGATTTTTCCTCTCAATTTATTTGCAAAGTTCTTTATTAGAATTGAAGTTGGCATACGTGAACGCTCATAAAATTAAATCCACCAGATGGCAGGACATATCTGTGAATGACCAACATTTGCATTTAATTCCAAACCATATTTTAAGAAATAAATGTTCAATCACTTCATTTTGTGAGATTCCGATGGGTCAGTTTAGTGTACATCAGATTAATTTATAGTTTACTAAATAGTATGTATGTAATTTATTGTATTAGGTTATGCAGGTACAGGTTTGTATACATTAATTTTTGTAAACACATTTGGAAATTTATTATGAACGTTGGTCATTTTGATTTTCCATATATGTGGTGCCATCTGGCGACAATTCCATAAACATATGCGCTGTAACGTATGCGCTCCAAGCTGAACCAGCATCACGCCGAGCGAAACGCGAATTCGCGTCACGTCGGGCGCGACACGCTGTATAATAAACCGAATTCGCGTTTCGCTCGGCATGATGCTGGTTTCGCATGGAGAGCATACGCTACAGCGCATATGTTTATGGAATTGTCGCCAGATGGCACCACATATATATGGAAAATCAAAATAACCAACGTTCATAATAAATTTCCAAATGTGTTTTACAAAAACTAATGTATACAAACCTGCCCCTCCATAACCTAATAAAATAAATTACATACATACTATTTAGTAAACTATAAACTAATCTCCTGTACACTAAACTGACCCATCGGAATCTAACAAAATGAAGCGATTGAACATTTATTTCTTAAAATATGGTTTGGAATTAAATGCAAATGTTGGTCATTCACACATATGTCCTGCCATCTGGTGGATTTAATTTTATGAGCGTTCACGTAAGCCAACTTCAATTCTAATAAAGAATTTTGAAAATAAATTGAGAGGAATAGTCATAATTTGTCTACATAGATAAACATATTAAAATTCTTCATAAAAAAAGTTTCACGTGTCGTTGCAAATCGATTAAAATAGTTCGAAATATTAGTAAAGACAGAAAAAGTACCTAGAGCCATGAATGTTGTATGGAAAATTATAGAATAAATTATTCTTTTGTTCTTAAATAAACATATGGTTGATGAATATATCAAATTTTAGAATACTTCAGATTTTCGCCTGAGCAGTTTTATCAGGCTTTGATTTTAATAGAAGACGAAATTTATGCACATCCATGATATCCCCGAGATACAATATTTACAGCTTTTATTTATCTCTTGACTAAGTTCAAGCCACAATAACTTTTTTCTGTACATCTCTGTACTGCTTCATGCTCATATTGTATAAAACATGTATAGAACTCGATGATTTGCAACAAAGATATCTAACTTTCGTCGTTAAAATTGGAAAGTTATAAAAAAGTACTGTATTTCCGACATTTTGTTATAAAATCTAGTTTGTTTTTTAGCAATTACACCAATGAGTACGGGTAATATATTCTATATTCTTTGTTTGCGCTGGCAAATTGCGTCCTGGATTCAAGAGATTCCAAAACACGACGCGATATGTCAGCGCAAATTTTTTTGCGCCTGCAATTTGCGTTGTAGATAAACCACTTCCATTTAAATACATGGGGAACAATTTTTGCGCTGGCGCGTTGCGTCGTAGATAAACCACAGCATAAGATCTAGGCCAGTGCAGAGATAACCCACTATAGAGATGACCAGCGCCAATGTTATTCAGTGATGCCTAGACTCCAGAGACCTCAAGCGGAAAACACTAACCGATTACAGCTTACTGTATTATCGGCAAAACAATTTGCGCCATCTATCGATAAAAGTATAAACTAATCAGTGTTGACCCCGGTGGCTCAATCGTCACTTTCGGCGTTTGTAATACCACATTTTAAATAATGCCTGGAATAATATTAATCAATCAGATTTTACAGCTCACCTCATATTATTGAAAAACTCTGAACTAGTTTCGAAAGGGAAACTTCTTTCGAAACTGGTCCTCTGTTTTACACAAAGTATGAGGCAAGCTGTAAAATTTGAGTAATTATTATTAAATAAAACATCAGTGTTATGAATATATCAATTCAGAACTTCATCTCAATTTCTAAGACCCTCAACTTAATCTTTATTCAATACATGGAATATATTCCTAACATCAGAAAAAACAGTTGATTAGTTTTAGAAAACTGGAAAAATATTTTATAATTCAGTTAATTCTTTTAAAGTATTCATTTAAACTGTTTTTTTGTTCAAAATTTTCTTAAAATAACATTATTTTTGCATTACATTTTCTTAGAATTAAAGAAAGCATGACCCTGATTATCAAGGAGAGGTTCAAATAAAAATAGAGATATCATTTAATAATTATTTATTTTAGACATATGAACAAAATAATAATAATAAACAATAAGAGAATTTAAGTAATTATGAAGAATTAATGCATTCAGATTTTTTAATTTCTTTCCCTACATATTTTACCAACCAAAATTTGGTCCCTTACAAAAAAGGTAATTAAAAATTACAGGTATCTTACTGTTCTTAACGTATGATAATCTCAATCAAACAATGCATTAAATCACAATAAACCATTCATTTCACTGTATTGGTGGTGAATTCAGTTATCAATGACCCCTTTCCAGATGGAGGTTAAGAGCAGCATTACTGGACATTTGCAGATCTGAATAGAAAGACAACCCACTATAATAACTGGAAAGCGCACTAACGTGCAAAGAGTTTGATTCATTAGTTTTTGCTATAGTCGCAAAGTGATTTGTTATTTTTTTTTTTATTTTATTATTCTACTGCATGCTCCATTACGTGGAGTAATACTACATGCATTGTGGTGTTCTTATTATACAACTATAAAATTAAACAGTGTTACAATTAATCTTACTTAAAGCTAGATGGTTAACTATATACAATCAATTGTTCTATGTTTTACTTAACCTAAAGTGTATCAAATTTAATTGTATTTGAAAATTTTGATTTTGAAAATTCCTTAGTGTAATTGTCAATGAGTTCATTATTCTTAATTGGCCAATTCTGGTTTCTTATAACTATTGATTTCAGTTTATCTCTTTCCTTATCTAGTAATTTGCATTCCTGTAATATGTGGGTTATATCTTGCACTTTATCACAGCAGGGACAATTTGGGTTTTCTATTATTTTGAATCTATCTACATAGGATCTGATGTTCCCATGACCTGTTAACATTATAGTTAATTTATATGTCAGGTTGAGTTTTAATTTTAGCCTGTCGTGTATTGTTGGAAAGAAAGACTTGGTTACTTGGCCCTTAGTGGTTTTTTTCCCATTCATTTTGCCACTTTTGTACACTTGTTTTGCACAGTTCACTGATCACTACACTTTTCGGAATCTTCTTGTAGCTCTCCTCTAGGTCTCTGCTCGCTGCGGCTTCTTTAGCTAATTGGTCCGCCAACTCATTCCCTTGGATCCCGATGTGGGCCTTCACCCATTTGAAGTTTATTATCCAGTTGTCCCGCTGCATAGATGATACTTGTCGTCTGATTTCTTCAATCAAGTATGAATGAATTTTGTGATTTCTTAGTGAGTCTAATGTGATGTGACTGTCTGTATACACGGTCGCTGTTCTCCCTTCCCGCTCCGTGATTTGTTATTGTTTCTGCATTTGTTGATATGGTATTTTTCACAGCGTTCTCCGCATAGTGAGCTTCGGTTCTCTATGATAGTGAGCGTATGCAGTGATCTTTGGCAACGTGGTAGGGCGTGTTTCTGCGTATTTTGTGATGGTAGCCATGTATCGCTAGCTTGATCACCAAATGTCTCAGTTTCTTATATGTTTCTGATTGGCATTTGTCCAGGTCCGGTCTACCCCAGGCCAACGCATATCATAGAGAACGCAAATGGAAGAAGGTGATGTCAGGCCTAGATATTTCTACCAATGCTTGGAGGCGCTGCAGTCCGTTGCAGTCGCTATGTCAAAAAGCAAATTCGTCTGCAGTGAGAGTGCAGCCAACAGACTTCCTGAATTAAATATTTTTGTATTATTTGAAATGAGCTGACCTCTACACTTAATTTAAGTAGAAACATTATCGTGATAAAATGTTTGTTTAAAATATTCCATGTAATATTAGTTTGAATAATTTTTATTCCTAGTTTTTTTATTCATATCATAATAAACTTTATATTTTATTCTATTATGTTGGCTGCGTATTTTAAAATGTACGAGCCGGGGGGAGTAGGAGCATCGTCCATCAATTTTTGTTTGTTTAATTAGAGGGGATTAATTTTCTGTTAAAATAATATTTTATAGTAAGTATTATTAATACGTTTATGCATTAAAAAACATATTAAAATATATGAATTGGCTCATGTTTCCATTAGGTCAAGGATTTTTTTAAATTCCTCAAATAACTTTAACGGAATTATTAGGTTATGGTTTTGTTTTTACTTACATTTCCTACTTATATATTTTCGGAAAAACTGCACGTACACTATCTCAAAACTGCGAATACACGGTAGCAGTTAGAAGTAGCAGCGATAACGTTATCATTGAATGATAACCCACAAACATCATAGTGAGTTACCAAACGTTTATTAAAAATGGGTGTACACTTAAAGATACAAAACCTTTTGGAACACACAACTTCAGGCAATAAAAATAGAAAGAAACAGATTAAGAAAAGCAGCTGAAAGAACAAAAAATCCACAAGACGTACAACACTGGAGAAAACAAAGTGCCATTCTCAAAAGAGAAATTATTAAGCAAAAAGAACTAGCTTCCACAATTTTATAAGCAAAGCAGGGTTTGCACCAAAAGGTAGATCAGTATACACTTTTATCAAAAAAGTTAACAATAATAATGCCAACCGAAACAAACCCCCAATAAAAATAGAAAATAAGCCTATTACCGATGATAAAACAATTGCAAATAAATTTAACCACCACTATGCCAACGAACACAAACTCAACAAATATGCAAAGGACAACCAAAAATAATCAAAACCAAAATTGCCAAGAGCAACCTAAACAATCACACGAAACCACATGACATATTTAGTAAAAAGTTCTCTATACAAGAGCTGGAAGTGGCAATAAACAAGACCAAAAAAGGAAAACAAGCCGGACCAGCCAGAATATTTCCAGAATTTATAACACATCTGGGACCTTCAATGAAAAGAAGATTACTCGACTTCTACAACAATGTTTGGCAACAACAGTACAGCATACCAGCAGAATGGAAAAAAGCCATTGTAATACCTATTCAAAAAACCTAATAAACCAGCAGAAGACATAAATAGCTACCGCCCAATATCTTTAACATCCGTACTAGCCAAGATAATGGAAAGAATGGTTATGGTTAGATTAAATTGGTATCTGGAAATACAACACCTTCTGACTCCAGAACAGGCAGGTTTTAGACCAAAACAGAGATAACCCAGTCACGTCCCGTTAGCAGTCTGAATGTTGCTACTGCAGATTTTCTTTGTAATGTAGTAATGTCATAAGCTTGTAGATTTTCCCATTCCTTTCCAGATGTTTTGGTGGACCAAAACTTTCAACAAGTCACCAAATGGTTAAATTCACCCAGGAGATCAAGGATGCCTTCAACAGAAGAGAGAGTGTCCTAGCAGTATTTGTAGACCTACAAGCAGCCTATGACAAAGTGTGGCGCACTAACCTTATTTGGAAGCTACAAAAAATGGGAATAACAGGCCATATGTTACACTGGGCTAAATCCTTTGTAACACAAAGATGGATAGCTTCCAAGTATAACAACCTCCAATCAAATTACGACCAAACCAAAACAGGACTGCCACAAGGCGCTGTCTCAAGCACCACCCTCTTCAATAGTTACATCAATGACCTCCCTAAGGAAATCAAAATTAATCAGCACATCAAATGTGCACTATTTGCAGATGATTTAGTCATATGGACGAAGGCCAACAATTCAGCCAGAAACCACAAAGAACAGCTGCAGAAGTATATGGACAACGCCATAAAAAGGCTACAACACAGGTGCACAATTAACAACATGGAGATCAGCATGTCAAAAACATTTTACCAGTACTTCTCACTAAGACACACAAGTGAATCCTTCAACATACCAATCAACAATACCCCGATAACCAAATCCAATTGCACAAAATACTTAGGAGTCCATCTAGATAATAAACTAAACTGGGAGGATCATGTCAACAAGATCGAAGAAAAAGCTAACAAAAACTCATACATACTGAAGAGATTAGCTGGGAAGAAATTGGGGAGCTCATTGGACACCCTAAACAAAACATATAAAATCTACATGAAACCAATTATAACCTATGGAGCAGAAACAATAGTAACAGCTAAAGACACCACAATGAATAAACTAGAAATAATCCAGAATCGAATGCTAAGATTAGTCACTGGAGCAGGAAAATCAACTAACACTGCAACTATGAGAATGTTCACAGGCAACCCCTCAATTCAAAATGAGATAGAAAAGAAATCCTGCATCATGCACACACAATTAGCAGCGCTACCAAAAGCAATCCAACCTCAAAGCACAACACCCCAGATCTTAATCACACAACCTTCCTTTCTCCACAAAACTAGTAATCTTTTCCAAAAATATAAATTAGATGCCAAAACTGAACCAACACCTCAAATACCAAGCCCATTAGATTACCAACTGTACAATGCAACCCTCTCAATAGACGAAATAATAAAGAAAAATGATACAAACCCATCAATAGCCAAACAAATGACCTTAGAAACTATTAGTACAAAGTTCCCAGAACCAGAGTGGCTAAGAGTCTTCACTGATGGCTCCAAAACCAAGAGTGAAAATGCTGGTGCAGGAATCTACCCTCATCTGTTTAGTCAATGTGTTGCAGTAGGCACAATGGGCACAAACAATACAGCCTTCGATGGTGAAGTAAAAGCCATAGCAGTAGCACTCCAGAACCTCCTATTCCGAACAAAAATGTTTACAAAAGCTGTTATTCTGGCAGACTCTAAGGCCGCTATACAAGCAATAACCTCCAACCAAACACCAGAAAATGAAACCATCTTGGAATGCCGTAAACTTCTGAAATACCTCAACAACCAAAATAAATTAATAGTCTTCCAGTGGATACCCTCACACATCGGAATAGTTGGCAATGAAATAGCTGATGGACTTGCCAAAAAGGGTACCAAAATACAGATAACAACCCATCCCAATTCGAACCTCCACAGAAAGATCGAAGAAATTAAGAAAGCATTCCAAATGGAAAACATGAAAGAAAACATTGCAACAGCCAGAGGGAAATCATGAGAAAAAATTTATGAGCTATACACAGAAATGAAATATAAAGGTCGCAAGGAAGCGGTAGCAAAATTCAGACTGATGTCAGGACACGACTGCCTGGCTCACCACCTCCACAGAATAAACGTTTTCCAATCCGACAAATGTGTCACATGCAAAGACCCGGACCTGATCATGGACAAACACCACCTTCTAGTCTGTCCAGCTTTAAATCCAACTGCACAACACTCTAAGGACCTTGTTCGCTTGTACTGGGAAGCCAGAGAGAAAATGACTTAAGCGTCAAATCTCGCCATTAGAAAACAACAACAACATATTCATAACACTGTGAGGTTTTACTTAATAATAATTAATCAAATTTTACAGCTTGCCTCATACTTTTGTAAAACAGAGGACCGGTTTCGAAAGAAGTTTCCCTTTCGAAACTGATCCTGAGTTTTTCAATAAAATGAGGTGAGCTGTAAAATCTGATTAATTATTATTATTATTCCAGGAATTATTTGAAATGTGGTATTACAAACGCCAAAAGTGACGACTGAGCCACCGGGATCAACACTGATTAGTTCTACTTTTATCGAAAGATGGCGCAGATTGTTTTGCCGATATTACAGTAAGCTGTAATCGGTTAGTGTTTTCTGCCAACGCTTGAGGTCTCTGGAGTCTTGGCATCACTGAATAATATTGTCGTTGGTCATCTCCGGGATTACTAATCCCTGGGTCATCTCTATAGTCGGTTATCTCCATAGAGAAATTTCGAATAGAGGGGAAACTGAGTACAGTGACACCTAAAAAATTTCGGTCGTTTACGATGAACTACAATGAGCAAGCTACAATGGTAGCGCTATTTCTTAGTAACAGAATATGTAACTAAATAAAACAAATGCAAGGCACACGGCGTCGTGCACAGCGTGTTCACTCAGGATTATGGGAAATTGCCATTTTGTAAATTTAAATTTTTTAACTGCTATCCTTTCGCTCTCTGTAGACGGTACTGTAAAAATTATATATTATCGATAGTTAAAATCATGGCTGTACTTTCCTTTAGGTCCGAAAAATTTCCAATTTTATATCTTATTCCACTGATGCACTAAACACTTTCAAAACATTTTGCAACACATTTTGAACATATTCCAATGTTCCAACGAGTTTTTTCCATATTTATATATTTGCGTAAAACATGGTCGTGCTACATTTCTTACTTCCTGCTCTTTGTCTTTTTCCCTCCACTTCCTATGTTGTTCCAGCGTTGCCACCATCAACAACCCGAACTTGCTTTTTAAATGTGATTCCACGTTCCCTGGATTTCACCTACGTTAGAGTAATTGATTTGTATTACAGTAATTGATTTAGGTTTGGTTAGCTTTTAGGTTCCTTGCTTTTAAAAGTGATTTGATACGTAAAATAAATTATACATTTTTAGACAAGTTCTGGGAATTTTGTGTCAATGTTGGTCATACTGATTTCACATATATACACCGCCAACTGCTGGAGGCTGCATTTATCTACCTGGGATAATTGGACAATAAAATTTTGGAGCAGGTGAATAATTTTACATATCTAGGATGCAATATCTCATATGAAGAAGAAAAGGATGTAAATGCAAAAATATCTAAATTTTTAAGAATTTTAGGGTTAATAAATTCTATCTTCAAGCCACAGTTAGTCCAAAAGCATTCAAGACTGAAAGTGTATAAAACACTGGCTCTTCCAACTCTTTTGTATGGTAGCGAAGTATGGACGTTGAAAGAAACAGAAGGATATACAGAGACTTAGATCTGCTGAAATGAGATATCTTCGGAGGACTTGCAGGATACACACTACTAGATCACAAAAAAAATGAAGACATCTTAGAAGAATTACACATGGAATCTTTAGAAAACAAAATTTCTGATTATAAGTCAAGATGGATGCAACATGTTCATCGAATGGAAGATCACAGAATACCCAAACAAATGTTAAAATATCAACCTGCAGGAAGAAGAAGACCAGGACGTCCACTCAAAAGACTTCTGGATGGTGTTTCTCTTGAGGCCGAAACAGGTCAACAAATGGCCTAAATTCGTGAATGTACTATGATGATGATGATGATAATTGGAGCACTAGCGCATGCGCACTGCGATTCTATAGAACTTAGAAAAATTTTCTCCGGACCTAAAGGAAAGTATATCCAAAATCATTACTTAGATTTTATTTTACTCTAATTTGTAAGTAAATTCAAGTTTGTTTACGTTTTTAATGTGAATCTATTTTCAAAGAAAACCTACTAGAAGTGATAAAATTCTAAGATTTGTTAGGTTAGGAAGAGTGATGTTAGTGTACAGCCATTTCTAATAAACGTTTTAAAAATGTGACTTTATAATGGACTTCAGATGTACGACATGGCTAAGGTTCTTTAATAAATATTGTATAAAATATGTATGTGAGAATAAGGGGGTAGGTCAATTGTACATATTTATTAAAAGAGCTCATAATGCACTGTGCTGGTTTCCAGCTAAGCCTACGGGCTCATGGACAAACTGTGGGATCACCAGGAGATGAGCACCTGGATGTACTAAAGTCTCACACTGTGGGGCTTGAGGATTCAAGCCCTAGCCAGTCTCACAACGGCTGCAGGATGCGTCCCTGGAGGTAGAACAGGGGAATGGTTGGTGGATCTGTGACAACAGTCCTCCTGGCTAGGCTCGAGGAGCCCGTGGACCAACTGTGGGGTCGTCAGGATTGAGCGACCTGACGTACTATATAGCTCAGCAATTGCCCTGAAGTTGTGACTCCAACACCTTCTCCCTGAGGTGTTGATTTTATTGCTGAGAACCTTGAACATGGACGCGATAGTTAAGGGAAGATAAGTATCTGGGACTTGGAAGTATGGTCTCTGACCGAGGTATCCCAAGGGGTGGAGGCATGGGTCAGATTTCTCCCAATTGGAGATGCGAGTTTTTGGTCCTGAGGTTAATAGCTGAGGAAATGCATGGTTTTTGTTATCATTAATAGAAGGCAGCAAAATGATCTTGGAGTTACAAGGGTTTAACAGCATGCAAGACGATGCCTTTGCTTATTGAATAATACAAAAAGCCAGATTTTACTCTTGGATCGAGTTAAGAGGTTTTGATCGTCGGCAACTATATATACATAAATTTAAAACTAAATGTACTCTTAACTTAACACAAAACTGTAATAACATCAAATAATTAGAATCAGATATATTACTCTTTATAACAAGACAGTTTTTATCCCTCTTAACAACATATTCCTCTTTATGTAGCCATTTTCATTAATATTTATTCTCCAGTATTTAAAATGACATAATAAAAGCTTTAATACAAATTTTTCTGTGAACAGAAATTATTATGAATTATAATATTAGAAATTAGACAGTTGCTGATTAGAAAATTAAAAAATAATGAACTTAATTGAAGAAGAAAAAAATGTTGAAACAGGGGTGACTTGTAAAGTGAAAATATAATAAAAATGTATGAAAATTTGTGTTACATCATGTTGAAAACCACTAGATTTTAAAGATTAAAAGAAGGAATGTTTAAAAGAGAAGATTCAGATGTTGAAATGAATGCAAAATTAAAACATCAGATAATTAAATCAGGGTGTTAGGATAGAAAAGGAAAGAGTTTCAGGATAGAACAAATATACAGGAATGAAAATAGGGATATGATTGCAGATTTCAAGACTATACCAAATAGATGAAAACAATAAAAAATTAATAGCTATTAAATGTATTATAGAACAGGATTTTGAAGAGGATGATTTACAGACAGCAGACATTAGTCACAGAATTAAGTGCATTAGAGGTTGAAATGGCGATAGAAAAATTAAAGATGTACGAAGCATTAGGCTCAGATCGTATTCCAGCAGAACTGACAAAAGTAGGAGGGAGGGAATTTGAAATATATCAGTTGTTTAGTATGAATAGGGAGAAAGAGGTTCCTCCAAATGAATGAAAATAATCAATTACTTTATCAATATATAAGAAATGAGATAAAAATGATTGCAAGAACTGTAGATATTTCATTAAATTTCAACTTCGTACAACATTCTGCAAATGTGTTAGTATAAAGATATTATCCCTACATTAATGACATAATAGGTGATTATCAATGTGCATTTAGTGGAAAGAGGTTTACAATAGATCAAACTTTTAGCATAAGATATATTCTAGAAAAGAAATAACACTGTATGGGGCTATTCAGAAAAATGGAACAGACTTCAAACATTTATTTCTTCAAAACTACAAAAAATAGAAACACAATTCCAACGTTCCTGGAAAGAGAAAAGTTCAAATTTCACTATTTTATGCATTCAATATGAGCACCATGTGTTGCACGACAAATATCAAAATGGTGGCTCATTTCTTGCCACACACAATCAGCTGGTCTCTAGTTATTGAATTCACAGCTTTAACAATTCGATGTCACAGATTTTCAAGAGTGTCAGGCATAGGGGATAAAAACATGGTATTTTATGTAACCCACAGATAAAAATCACAAGGGGTTAGGTATGGTGACCTGGGAGGGCACCAGCGATGAAGTTGATCTTCTGCTCCTCCTCTTCCAATCCAACAGCACCAATGCAACCATGATTGCAACTTCAAGCAACAGCGCCATTGCGGCCGTGATTGGAACTTCAAACTTTTCTCTTTCACATTGGAATTGCGTTTCTATTTTTTGCAGTTTGGAAGAAATAAAAGTTTGAAGTCTGTTCCTTCTTTCTGAATAACCCTGTGTATCAAATATATATAAAACTTCACAAAGGCATACAATTCAATTAAATAAGAGAAGTTGTATAGTATCCTGCTGAAATTCAGAATTCTAAAAAGTTAGACTTATTCGAATGTGTCTAAATGGCACAAGGAGTAGGATGTGGGTAGGCAATCACTTTTAAGATGCTTTTGAAATTCACAAGGAGATGCACTATCTGCTCTGCTACTCAATTCTGTAATAGAGCTTGCAATCAAATCTTTTGAGAGTAAAGAGGGCATACAAACTCAATGGTATTATTGATCTATTAGTATAGGCTGATGATGTAGTATAAGGTGATAATGAGAAATACAAAAAGCAACCAGAAGGAAAGTGACTATTAGGTAGGCTAAGAATGAAGTGGGAGAATAACATTAACAAGACTTAAGGGAGGTGAATTATACAGGGAATAATTAGAAAAAATATCTCAGGATATACATGTATAGAGAGCATATGTTCATTTTGCCAGTCAATTACACTTGATGGCAGCAAACTTGTAAGAAAACCAGATGGAAAGATTCCAGTATAATAATGTGGGAGAATAACATTAACCATTATTTAAGAGAGGTGAATTATAAAAACTAACTCACTGGCACATTCAAAGCCCGTAGGTTCTTGGCTGTGCGGACACAAGCTCTCCATACATCCCTGTCAAACTTAATACGAGGGTCATACTGAAAGTCATGAGCAAACATTTTTTTAAACAATCATAATATTATTTTAGACAAACCAAGTACACCATGTTAATCTACAGACCTTTGTGCTACTTTTCAACATAGTTTCCATTTCTTTGCACACATTTTGTCCAGCGTTCTACAAGCTTGAAAATTCCCTTATTATAGAAGTCCGTTCCAGCTGCTCGAAGACACTGACGCACTGCTTTCCGAATATCCTCCAGCGTCTCGTAGCGTTGGCCTCTCATCTGCTCCTTCACAGAACCGAAAAGATGGTAGTCGGAGGGTGCCAAATCGGGACTATAGGGAGGATGTGAAAGAGTTTCCACCCAAATGTCCTGATCTTCTCCTCAGTGGCACGAGCAGTGTGAGGACGCGCGTTATCGTGTTACAGAATGACCTTCCTTCCAGGGCGTTTGTCGTGCAATGCACGACGGAGCTTCACAAGTGTCTGGATATGGCGGGCAGCATTTATGGTTTGTCCAGGTTCAAGAAATTCAACCAGAATGCAACCTTGCGCATCCCAGAAGACGCTGCCCATAACTTTCCCACAGATTGCACTATCTTCGCTTTTTTCTTTAATGGCAAATTCGTGGTGCCATTCCATACTCTGGCGTTTTGTTTCCGGATCATAGCGATGAAACCAGCTTTTGTCGCCTGTCACAATACTTGTCAAAAATCATCACCTTCATTTCGAAATCTCTGAAGAAGGTTTATGGGTGACGGTTCTTCTCTGAAATTTGTGGTCTTCACTCAATAAACGTGGAACCCAACGGGCACTAACTTTTTGGTAACCTAAGCTGTGAATCATTTCTTGCACTGCACTGTGTCCTACTGCAAGTTTTGTAGCGATTTCATTCACTGTGATACATCTGTCGTCTCTAATGAGCACATTAACTCTTTCCTTGTTGCAATCCTGGAGGCAGAGCGTGGGCGACCACTACGAGGCTCATCTTTGATACTCGTGTTCCCATCTTTAAAATGTTTCACCCATCTCCTAACACTGCTGGCAGCCATGCAGGCATCTCCGTAAGCACATTGAAGTCTTTGGTGAATATCAACAGCAGATTGTTCCTCTTAACAAGGAATTCAATGACAGTGCGCTGTCGAAACGAAACATTGATGTCTGCCATTTTGGAAACACTGTGTGTAGTCACATGATAGAAGCTATGATGCCACAAAATGGCATTGTTGTGGTATAAAGTCTGTAGATTACGATCCTGCAGTTGTTTTCGTTACATTGTTGAAATTTGAATTTTAACAATGGGTTGCTCACGACTTTCAGTATGACCCTCGTATCTTGGATAGCAGACAGGATCCTCCTTTGGACTAGAAATCCTGTTCCAAATTCAGGTCTTTCTGCATCCCCGTAGTATAATGCAAAGCTTCCTAATTCCTGACTACTTTCTCCTCCTGCCATCTAACTTCCTATAAAGCAACTATATCCAAGAGTGATTTATCTAATTTATCTAATACCTCTAGCGCCCCACTATTGTATAAAGTCATAACATTCCTAGGAACATGTCCCTGTGTTTGAGCCTTTGGCATGGATTCCCTGAAGTAGTCCCCACCTGGAGAACTGAATGGGGGACTATTTTACCTCCGGAAAATCTTACTCCAGTGGAACCCATGTCTGCGTTTCTTGACGGTTGAATTTTTACGGTGAAAGATCGTCACTCTTTAGACCAAGGTACTTTTTTCTTCTGGCTTATCACCTTCGACCAGTCCAGTATGGGTAACCCTATATATATATATACAGGGATTAATTGGAAAACATTAGCTCAGGATAGAGAGAGCTTATGTCCTTAGTGGCAGTTAGTTTGTTAAACTGTAATGGGCAGAAAACTTGTGGGAAAACCAAAGGGAAAGTCACCAATAGAATGAGGGAGGATAAAAACATCATCTATTATTTGAAAGAGGTGAATTATGCAGGAAATGATTGGAAAATATTAGCTCAGGTTTGAGATGTGTGGAGAGCTTATGTCCACAGTGGTTACCTAGTTAATTTGTCAGGCTGCAGTGGGTAGGAAACTTGTTGCAGGAGAACCAGAGGGAAAATTCCCAGTAGAATAGAGTAGAATTACACTAAGAAATTTGGACTGGAACAAAACACCAATAAAACTAAATACATGATCATTTATAGAAATTTATTATACAATGAAAAGGACAGTTGATAACAATTGAAGGAAATTTTGAAGAAGTGGCTTAATTCAAAGTCCCGCGCCGTAGCCGAGTGGATAAGGCAGGAAACCTTGGTGCAGAGCTACGAGACTTGCGCTGGTTCGAGTCTCCATGGAAGGAAAAATTTTCTCATGGTATTTCAGCTAGTATGGGACTGGTGTCCACCCAGCATCGTGAGGCATTTGGGTAGCTACAATAAGTAGCGGCTCCAGGTTGAGAAAACCAGCTATAACGGCTGGGAGACTCGACATGCTGACCACATGTCACCCCAACACTGGCTGATGATCATCTACCTCTGTCATTGACACATGTGGATATGAGGCCAGCAGCCGGCTGGTATGCTAAGTGCCCTCTAGGCCTGTCGTGCCAGGAGAGAGGCTTAATTCAAATACCTATAGTAAAAGCACAAAGAAAAGGTGGTCATATTTATGTGAGTTATTTGCATCTACATCATAATGCTTTCAGATAGTCAATTGCCTGCAACTATTGTATATTAAAGAGGTAGAATATGTACTTCCATGATGCTCTGGATCTGCCTGACCCGCCTTCGTACATGCCAAGAGCTTTAAGAAGCGCCGCTCAGTAGGTAGACCAAGAATAAGGCATAAGGATATCATTAACAATGATTTGAGGGAGGTAAATTATACAGGGGATGATTAGCAAACATTAGCTCAGAATAAGAATGTATGGAGAGCATATGTCTACACTGCTGTGAGTCTACGGCTTCAGTTATGCAAGTGAGTTAGAATGATATGGGAGAATAACATTTGGATTTGAGGAAGGTGAATTATACTCTAAATGATTTTGTAAATATTAACTCAGGATAGGGATGCATAGAGAGATTATGTCTACACAGTATGAACCTCCAGGTAGTCAGTTATCTATTCACGTTGCAAGCCACCACTGCATATAGCTTTGTGTAGTATATAAGATAGTTGTGAAAGAACTTTGTAATCACAAACATAAAGAGATAGACTAGCAATGTAAGTGGGATGATGTACAGATGGATGTTATGGTACTGGTATTGGAGATATGAACTGGATTCAGTTGACTGAATATGGCATTGAATCTACAAGTTCCATAAACTGTAGAATTATGAAAAAGACCATTTGGAAGGCCTAGATGTAATTGTGAAGAGAAGATGATAATCAGATGGTTCAGTCTTAGAAGGGAACTGTTATCCATTGCATGCCAAAATCTACCTTGAAATTTCTCCAGAAAAGCATTGTGGTGTACCATGGCCGAGTCTAAAAAAATGCCATTTTTAACTGCAAGGTACAGAAATCGAAGCTAGAATCCAGCAATGACAACCCACTGTAAGATGCAGATGGACTCCTGCATGAGTAAGAGTGGCGTGAAGTGGGGCAGGATGTGGCATGGACAGAGGTAGTAGGGGTTATCCAATCTACCAATTCATGTATTATTTCCCTATAGTTTAAATGAGAGATTTAGAACTGGATTTTAATGCCTTGCAGTTAAAAAGGCAGATCTTTTTTTTAAATGGCCTTGGTACATCACAATGTTTCTCTGGAAGAAATTTCAAGGTAGTTTCGGCATGCAATGGTTGTCAGTTCCCTTGTTAGATATTAAAATTTTAAAGCCAAACTTTCTGTTTTGCTATGATGTTTTATTGTTTTAATTTATTGTTATTAGTTATTTGTTTACTCATAATTATGGGCAATGACTTCTGTCAAGTCCCTGCATTTGTATAAAAAAAAATATTAAATTTACCACTTCTTATCAAAAGACAAATTTTATTTGAAGAGAAAAAATATGTGCTTGAATCAGGATTTGAACCTGTCGTCTCTGGTTCAGAGGCATCGGGTTCAAATACCGATTCAGATGTATATTTTTCTCTTCAAATAAAATTCAGATAGTTGTTAGGGAAGTGCATATCGGTGATATGAACTTGATTCAGTTGGCTGAAGATAAGAAACCAGTGGAGACCTGCTATAGTGAGTGGAATATTTAATGGGATGTGACACTATTGCTAGATTTTTCCCCACCCCATCTCTGTGGTTTAACATTTAACTTAACCTCACTTACAGTAAATTGATATAATATTTTCTGCATTCTCAACACACTCTTTTTCTACAACATGTAATATATTTAATAAGTTTGTCTGTTTAATTCTTACCTCATGTCGTTTTTTCTGTTAGACATATGTTTCAAGGCTTGTTAGCCTCATCTTCATTAGTTACAAGGTAAGAATTTAACAGACAAAACTTATTATTAAGTAAAACCTTATAATGTTACTTCCTATTGTATTTTCAAATGTAATATACTTATTGAAACAGCCTGTTTTTAATTAGACAACAAAGTTATATCTAGGAAAGAATAGCATTTAAATACAGGGACTTCCACTGTTATGAAGGTAAAAATGAGTTGTAATATCATGGGAACTATAGTACTTAAACACATGGGACTTTAATATAATAAATTTGGGAATTTTTACATTATGAGGTTTTCTTAATAAGAATCAAATGAATTGTGAGTTCTTCTTACTTCATACATCTATGTTTTTTTAAAGACAGAACTGCAGTATTGGGAAACATCGGGAAAGAAGTACACCAGATGCCAGTTTAGAAAATAACCGGCATAATGAAAAATTGACAGTCGTGAAAAAAGCTGAAGATGGGATTGATAGTTTCCTGAGACTGCAGTTCTGTGTTAAAAAAATAGATGTATGAGGTAAGAAGAATTCATGATTCATTTGAGACTTTCACTGTTAGGAAGATAAACATTTTGGCTGACTGATGAACTTCCAAATTAAATCTTTTTCCCTGGGAATTTCAAAATTCATGATTTTCCTTTATCTTTATGGATGTGAATTTTTCCAAAACTGTGAGTTCCTTAGATTATCTGTTTCACTAACTTAGCCCTTGTTTCAATCCTGTGTTTTTCTGACCATGCATGTGCAGTTATTGCAGATTTGTTCTATTTCCCCATTTTTAACATTTCTAAGGTGTTCTTTCAATCTTGTATTTAAGTTCCATTTTGTTTCTCGTATGTACATTTTTTCACAGTCTTTGCAATCAATTTGATAAATCCCTGATTTTTGCCTTCATCAATATTTTCATTTTTTGGTTTTTTTATTAATCTATTCAGGCTATAATAATTTTTCGGTGCTAATTTAATGTTAAATTTGCTGAACATTTTTTGAAACTTATTGTATGTTAAAGGATGGCATCAAGAAATTTACAATTATGAGGTGAGTCGTTTAAATTCTATCTATTATTAATTAAAATAAACCTCATATTGTCATTTCCCTTAAAATGAAGAAAAATAATTTCTTTTGCTACAGTACATCCAGCTTGGTGACTCTAGAGAATGTGGAAATGTACCTATTGGTTCCATAGTTAATTAGACAGCAACTTGCTGCTAGTCTGTCTCTATGTGGTTGTGGTTAGGAACTGTGATGAGTGAAACATTACATTAAATAGTTGAAACTATACTTGTTAAAAAAATGAAATATTGAAAAGTCTATTTTCATTTTTTAAATTATGATACAGTGTGATGTAGCGGAAACCTCTGTTAAAACAACTGTCGAGTTTGAAGTCTACATCGGTCTTGATGAAATAGTAATCTCCTCTGATTCAACATTCTCATACTCAAATTCAGTTGGAGTTGATGCATTTTAAAGGCATAAAAATCTTCCTTCAGAAGGGAAATAAAATTCTAGGTCCTGTGTCTTAGAATTTTTAGTAGATCCATAATTTTATATGGTACTTATGAAGTGTTATTTTCATGGGGTAGACTTTGAATTGGATATATCAGAATTGCAATTTTCATTAATTGCATTAGGATTTGAGAAAATATAGGGAGAACCTCAAGTCTGAAGTAAATAATCACACAGATAGAAAAAACAGAGAGACAGAAAAAAAAAAAACAATTTGGTACACAGATAAAGAGACAAAACAGATGAATAGATATACATATAGAGAAAGCAGACAAAAAATAGAAAGACAACCGACATACAGATAAAGAAATTGACAAATAGACAAATATATATACAAATAAATAGACATACAGATAAAGATATCGACAAGTGTACATATAGAGAGTTAAATAGACAGACAACTAAATACACTGGTAAATATATGGATAAATAGACATACACTCAGGTAAACAGAAAACAGACACATACATAAAGGACAAATATACAGCCAAATAGATACATAGACACACAAATATACATGCTGGTAAAAAGATAGACAAATAAACAGTTACTGGTAGACAATAGACATATAGATAAACAGATAGATATTGAGTAGATAGAGACAGATAAATAGAATAGGTAAACAGATTGACAATAGACATACAGATGAACAGATAGACAAATATGGTATCAGTAAATTGGGTCCTGATCCTAGAAAATAAGGTAAATTGGGTCCCAAGTCAAAAAAGTGTAGTAGGTAAATTGGATCCCAGCCTATTAGCATTACCCAGAAAACACTGCATGGAGGTTGACTGGACTATCCCTCAAAGTTCTGAGAACTCATGAAATCAGAACTTGTAACCATTCACTTATAACATGCACGTTTCTCTCACTTATCATCTCTTCCATGTTTGTAGTGCAGTACCTTCCTTTGGTGCAGTGTAAATGAGATTGTTTTGCAAATGGTCTCACAGTGCATCCTGACATCAGTGAGACCTCTATAGCATTAAAGTGAAGGACAGTATTTTGAATTTTATATATTGCTCATTTATGGAGAATTGCTTAATTTGGTGTTCAATTAATTAATTAATTAATTTTTTCTTCAAATTTTAACGCTTTTCTATTTGTAACAAATTAATAGTACTGTACAAAATAAATAACTAACACAGGTAAAAAATTAGAGATTGCTACCAGAATCAGCACCCCAATTTAATTAGATAACATTCCCAATTTATCGATCACATAAGGATCAGAAATTGATCAGGATTCAATTTACCTAAGCCTGACAAATGAAGATATTACGGCTAGAATTAGAAAATCAAAACCTGTATTCTCATAATTGTCACCCATATGGAGATCTAAACAAATCTCAATTAAGGACTCAATTAAGACTATTTAATAACAATGTGAAAGTATAATTGCTATAGGGTGTGAGACTTGGAAAGGACAATCACATTATATAAAAAAAAATGCAATACATGTGCATGCCTGAGATTTATTTTGGGAATCCAGATTCCCAGTGGCCAAAAACCATTTCAAACAAGGAATTATGAAAGATAACATCACTGGATGAGATATAGAAGGAGATTAAATATCACAAAAGTAAATGGATTGGACACGCTTAGTGTGCCAAGAGAGAACACTGGAATGGAATCCACAGATTGCCAAGAAAAAGAGGAAGACCAAAATTACATGGGCCAGCACTGTAACAAACAGAAATTGAACAACAAGAAAAACTTAAGTAAATTTTATCACCTCACCTCATAATCTTCTTCTCCTTAGACTTAGTTTCAGAACTTTCTACTTCAGTTCCATCTTCAGTATTTTCGTTGTTTTGTTGTCCTGAAGAGCCGCTTCCTGCTCCCGCAACCAACAGGAGCAGGAAGCAGCTCTTCAAGACGACAAAACACTGGTCACGAAAATACTGAAGATGGAACTGATTAGAAAGTTCTGAAACTAGTCTATGATAAGCAATTAGGAGTTGAGGTGATAAATTTTACTTAAATTTTTTCTTGTTGTTTCAATTTCTGTTGTTACAGT